>CM053792.1:831389230-831514230 GCA_028749045.1 Cupressus sempervirens
CTCTTTGAAAACATAAATTAAATTTTTTATTGGTAAATTAAATTTTTTATTGGTAAATAAAAAAGGGTTGCACATGGGCCCTATTGCTAGATAATAAATTTCTTGTTTATACAAGTCAAAAACAAGAAAACAAAAACTAATATGGATAAGAAATTCATATTGGCCATTCAATTCAAGTTTGACAAAAATATTTTTGGTGAAGATACACCCTGGCTGATTACTAGTGGACGTTCAATGAATGCAATAATATTTTCTAACATGACATATGCAATCCAAACTTATGTATTACCTATGAATAGGTTTTATCAATAAAGTTCAATGAAGTACACTCTATATTCCCACCATCTCTCTTAAATTCATTCTCATCACAATTACAAAATGATCTCTCATTTATACACATTACAAGGGCTAGACACTAGCTAGGAAGTCAAGAACTATTTCAATAAAAGATGTAAACAATATACTCAATCTAAAATATGATCCAAATCAAGTGAACCATGGATTACATAGGACCCAAATCGAAAACCTCAAATATATTAAAACATCACCAAATTCATATAATGAATCACAACACATTATGTCACCGAGATTATTAGAACTTGAATAAAGAGATGCCTACATACAACCAAATCAACAAATATAATCTATTTAATCAATATGAACTTGCAAAATAATAATAACACTATCAAAAAATAATAAGTAGTATGAATATAGTTCAAAACATTCACATCATCTCCAACTCAAAATCTAAACTCATCTTTAATACTAATAAACATGAATATTGAAATACCAAACTTTGTCATAACAAAAGATAGTTTTTCATATTTTTAATCATGAATACCACTAGCTAAGGACACAATGATAACTCCCAATACAAACACCAACTTGACACTCTTAAAAATCAAATCCAATTTGCACCAAAACAAATACTTAGCCACTAAACCAAGAACATTGTAGCACCAACAACTAGTAAATCAATAATAGCTCATTCAAACAACCATGAAAACCTATGTAAGTTAACTCTAATCATCAATGTACATATCAAAAATTCCAACAAGAAAACAAATTGATATTCAATATATCATCTAAACATCATAAACTATTCAAATTTAACAAACACAATACACTGTCTGCAACAACAATAGTATGTTAACATCAATGAAAACACACCTTTGTCATCACATAGATCAAAAATTTCCACCATACTCAAATCTCCAACACCATGGTTAAAGTCACTAAGTAAAATGACAATGTAAAATATGTAGTGGACATTAATTCAAAATGACCACCTTTTGAATTTTATGCATGTAAAATATCCCATCAAATTTGTAATAATTATGTATGATGAAAGAAAATATATAAGAAAACCCCAAAAAATGGAAAAATAAATGAAGTATCATTTCATAACTTACAATGTATGAAATAAACCATAAAACTATTTTTCCCAAGTATAACTCTAATAATATTTCTCATAAAATACAAATTACTACAAAGCAAGACAATGTGACATAACAAATTAGATTAATTCAATAAAATAAAACTAGTAAGAACTCGTAATCATAATATTATGAATCATAAAACTTAAGGGCTTTATAATGAATGATTCATTAGACACAACACTTGTTAAAGGTTCTATAATTGAGGTTGTAACTAATGTGGGCTTAGCATTGGAGGAAACTCCATAGTTAATCGTGTTTGAGCTAGAGTAGTATTTTGATGGGTGACCTCAAGAAAGTCTTGATTTATCATTTCTATAAGCATCACCTAAATATAATGAATACAAAGTATTCCATTCATTCAGAGAGCCTTAAACATCACACACTAAGGAGTAAATTAAGGTTGGAAAAAAATTGTCAACTTTGACTATTTAGCACTTTTAGCTTAGGAATCAACACTAAGTGTATGATGTTTCGGTATTCATTTTCATTAAAAAAAAACATAAATCAATAAATTTAACTCACAAATTGAATAATAATATCACAATTTAATTTTATGTCATAAATATTTCCACTTATCTACCCTTAAACTGCTTTTGGCAGACTCTCTCTTACTTTTCCTTACACTAAGGAAAAACATGTATCGCTCACTATTCCCACCTTTCACCAACTATGAATGCATTGCAGATAACCTGATTCAGAACTAACTGCAAAAGCAAAAACTATTTCTGTGTTAAATTACACTGTAGGCGTTCCCTATATGAGATTGAGAAGTTGGAATATCAATCCAATGGTTTAAAACATAGATGAGGCCTTGATGACCATGGAAGTCTTGTGCGTCATCAGATTGCTTATTCATTGTTTTAGATTTTTTCAACAAAAGACATGGAGGGGCCATGCGAATAACCCAATGGTAGCTGATACAATATTGTTTCCTTATAACTACTCTAAGCTTAAGTAGATGGCTAGCTTTATAGGCAAGATATCTTTCTAAGTTCAGCGGTCAATTCATTAGTGAAAAGAAGGATAACATTTTAATGGCTGGGATACTTTTGATGGTCATCCATGCTTCTAAGCAGCTCTGCACTGTGGGATGACTAGCATGGGGCTATAAGTACTTGTGTTTTGGTACATACTTGCTAACTTAAGGACTTCTGTTTTGTTCTTTTTTGTTCTTGAAAAGTAGTACCTCTATTTTGGTACATACTTGTGAACTTAAGGACTTTTGTTTTGTTCTTTTCTATTCTTGAAAAGCACAGAATGGCTCGTGAATTGCAATGTCCCTACCCCTACTGCAACATAGTCTTCTCGAGTTATTAGGCTTTCGGTGGACATGCAAAGATACATTTCAAAGGTATGATCCATGAAGCAGAATCAGGCAATTTTCTTTTTGTCTAAACACACTTTCACTTTCACTTTTTTTCTAAAGACACTTTCACTTTTGAAATGTTTTGAAGTGCAGGTGTTGCGGCTTCAAATTCTTCAGAGTGAGTGAATAACTAATTCAAATTGATTTGTTTTTCCAAACTTAATTTTAAATAATCAATAATAGACAATTGAAGAAGTTCATTTTTTCTTCTTTGTTTTGATTTTAGAAAAAGTGCTAATATTCTGGAGCATCTCCTGTCAGATGACTATGAAACTGAGGAGCAACAATTTGCTATTATAAGGCACATTAAGGATTATCTCCTGCCCGATATTGTAAGGAGCATTGAGGAGTGTCTAATGTCATCTAACTATGAAATTGATGACCTCCTGTCTGATATTGTGAGCCGCATTCAAGATGGGTTGTTCTTTTGGGAGTAATTGGTATATAATAAGCTAGAGATGGGTACGTAATATGGCGGACAATCACTTATATTTGTTAGTGTAGACTTTATTGTAATAGATTGTAGTAATTTGTGGACAACTTCTGTTCTTGTTCATGATTTGCATGCTTTCTCTATATTTAGTGGATTCATCTCTGATGATACAATTATGTCCGATAGATATATAATGGAATAAGAGAAGTAAAAGTTGGGAAATATGCATCATGAGAATGTAATGGGTTTAAATTATCTGAAATGAGAATGCAATGACTTATAATTATGTCAAATTGGAGTGTAATGTGGTAGAATTGTGAGTGATGCTCAGAATGTGATATGAATATTTAAAACATAATTTATTTAATAGAATAATGAGAATATGATTATAACTTTGTTTGAAATAAAATGTAATTTCAAATTATGAAGATTCATAAAATTTTTATTTCTAATGTATGTAGAATATTAAAAATATTTAATTTTAGTTAAGGTATTAATATTGTCTTGATTAATAAGTTATCATTTGTTAATTTTAAAGAAATTATTTTTTATTTTTCAACTAATAAAATTGCGTATTACTTTATTTTCCCTGATCAATATCACTTTAGTTATTGTTAAGAAAAAAATTCTACATGACTCCCACTTTGAAGTATTATTTTAGCTTGTTATAGTTTCTAAATAAAATATAAACTCCCAAGTATGAATGGAAACATTGAGGCTTTGCACATATCCATGGTTTCATCTAGCTATGCCAATCACAAAACATTAATAATATTTATATCTAGCACTATGCTATTAAAAATAAATGATCTTACTTTCTAATGCAAAAGTCTGTACCCTATAGTTTTTGCATATTTAATTTATGATAATGTACAATAGAATATTTACTTATAATACAACATAGAATTATTATTCTATAATCAATGTGTCAATTCACACTTATATTGTGCTTTAGGATCCTTATCATTTCTATAGTATGTGCATGATGAAAGAAAGAAACAAGGAGATATAGAAAATATGGGAGGGAGAAATGAGAAAAATGACAAATATTTACTTAACCTTCCATGACTTTACGACGTACCTATTGCAAACTAAGGTGCAATTGCTAGTTAGATAATGCTATTCGTATGACACAAAGGACAAAGCAGGGATTTAAAAGACAACTGAACTATAGGGTCCAGCTCATCACAGACTTAAATTAAAAAGCATGTCATCCATTTCCTCTAACACAGATTTCTTTTCAAAAAACATACATAAAAAAACTTATATAATTAGAGCTATGGTTGCTTTTTTCACAAAGGAAATAAAGCTGCTGCTGATTTGCCAAGTTGTCCAAAGACACACATATAATATCTCTAGTGACACCGAATTGGCTATGGAGCGGACATGATGGTTGAATATTTTAATTTATTAATTCTTAAAAATTTACAAAACAATGAATTTATAATCTTAAATTAATATTAAAATAATAATTTAATAGCCAATTTGTCGATCTGGGTAGACGCTTCCGTGATTCATTACTCTTGAAAACGTAAATAAAGTTCTTTTTGTAAATAAAAGTCGTCGCTGCAGCTGTGCACATATCCATGGTTTCATCTAGCTATGCCAATCACAAAACATTAATAATATTTATATTTGGCACTATGCTTTTAAAAATAAATGATCTTACTTTCTAATGCAAAAGTGTTTACCCTATAGTTTTTGCATATTTAATTTATGATAATGTACAATAGAATATTTACTTATAATACAACATAGAATTATTATTCTATAATCAATGTGTCAATTCACACTTATATTATGCTTTAGGATCCATATCATTTCTATAGTATGTGCATGATGAAAGAAAGAAAGAAGGAGATATAGAAAGTATGGGAGGGAGAAATAGGAAAAATGACAAATATTTACTTAACCTTCCATGACTTTATGGCGTACCTATTGCGCACTAAGGTGCTATTGCTAGTTAGATAATGCTATTTGTATGACATGAAAGACAAAGCAGGGATTTAAAAGACAACTGAAATATAGGGTCCAGCTCATCACAGACTTAAATTAAAAAGCATGTCATCCATTTCCTCTAACACAGATTTCTTTTTAAAAAACATACATAAAAAAACTTATATAATTAGAGCTATGGTTGCTTTTTTCACAAAGGAAATAAAGCTGCTGCTGACTTGCCAAGTTGTCCAAAGACACACATATAATATCTCCAGTGACTCACCGAATTGGCTATGCAGCGGACATAATGGTTGAATATTTTAATTTATTAATTATTAAAATTTTAAAAAAAATGAATTTATAATTTTAAATTAATATTAAAATAATAATTTAATAGCCAATCTGTCGGCTGGGTAGAGGGTTCCGTGATTCACTACTCTTGAAAACGTAAATAAAGTTCTTTTTGTAAATAAAAACAGCGCTGCACATGGGCTGCTGTCGGGAAGTAAATTTCTTGTTCGCACAAGCCTGACGAAAGAACACGAAAACCGATCAGGATAAGCGATTCATAAATAAAAGTCGTCGCTGCAGCTGCACCCTGTCTGATTACTAGTGGACCTTAAATGAATGCAATAATGTTTTCCAACATGAAATACGCAATCCAAACTTGACGTAGTGCCTCCGAACAAGTCTTTTTTTCGACCAGCAATACGTCAAGATAATTGGCCAACCATCAAACCTAAATTGTTAGGTCAACCTCCCAGCGTTGGAGGATGCAGGACCCCACAAACGGAGGGATGAACTGTTTGGCCTCCTCTATTAAACACAACGGTTCATGCCCAATCTCTTCACAATTTCAGAGAGAAACAGAGGGAAATTTGAGTAGCCCTTTCATGCTATTTTTATTGGTTGAGTATTTTAAGAAGGAGCGGAGGCAGAGACGATGTGCAGCCTGGAGAAGCGAGGGAAGGTGTTCGTCCTTACGTTGCTTGGAGACGACGACCACAGATTCAATCCCACCACGATTGACGCCATATGCGAGGCCCTTAAAGAGGTGGAGCAATCCACGGACGCAGCAGCCCTGGTAACAAGTAACATAGGAAAATATTTCTCCAACGGCCTTGACCTGCGATGGATTGCAGAGAGCCCTGGCGACCGCCTTGACATTATTAGGGAGAAATTCGAGAACATGTTGGCGGCCTTCATGAGACTTGGCGTTCCGACCGTGGCGGCCATTGGCGGCCACGCGGCGGCGGGAGGGCTGATTGTGGCGCTGGCGCACGACTACCGTTTCATGACGGAGGGGCGATCTGTGTTGTACATGAGCGAGCTGGATTACGGGATGCATCTTCCGCGGAGTCTGATGGCGCTCATTCGGAGCAAGTTGCATCCTGCCGCCCTGCGCGACGTGGTGTTGGGAGCGCGTAAAGTGAGCGCTCAGGTGGGGTTGGAGAGAGGAATGTTGGACGGCGTTTGCGAGGACCCGGCGGAGACGTTGGAGGCGGCGGTGAGAGAGGCGGAGAAGATGGCGGAGAGGGGTTGGAAGAGGGAGGTCTACAAAGCAATGAGGTTGGCTTCCTTTCCTGGTGTTGTGGAGGAGCTCGATGCACATCGTGATTCCTATCGCTTTGAATAATTGTTTTCATCATCGTACTGGTCTCGAAATTTCTATGGAATTTTAACAGGGTATACTTGGTTAAGTGCTTTGATGGATCACGTAGGCATTTAACAACACTGATTATAAAATGCTGGCTAATCTTCAGGGAAAATGTACTTTCGACCTTCAATGTCCAGACGCGTGACGGTAGGTATCAAAACCACCGAGACTTTAATCCTCTACCGCTGGACTAACCGTCTACAGCTGTGAGCTATTGATGTTCACGCAACATTTCTCATCGTAAGCCAATGACGATTTGTATGGTCAAGATGGATTCCTAAATTCTTATCTCAATATCTTCTCTCACGGAATGTGATAGCAAGGTTCTTCCGTTTGTGAGGAAGAGATTTTTTAATTTGACAATTGTTTCTGTGTTACTTTTTTAAAACTAAAACATATGGACTTAGGAACTTGTTTGTTTAATTGATTTTTTTTTTTCTAGTTTTGCTTTATTTTATTATTTTTACTATTTTCTAAAGTTTTTATAATTTTTTTAATTAAGGAAATATGTTTAAAAAATAAAATAAAATAACGATGAAATAAATCGATTAAAAAAGAGTATAAAATTAATGATGAGGTTCGAAAGAGATTAGTTTCTTTTAAAAAAAATGAAAGGTCTCTAGTCAAATAATAGATCTTTATTCTTAAAAGGAACATTTTTTAGTCTTAATTATATTTTTCATCCATTAATATTTTAGATATTATTGTCAATATTATCTTTTAAACACAACATATAATATTGAGTGCCTACTCTAGATCAAGAAAACTCTTATCAATATGAGGAAACCTTATTTTTGATTAAGGGTTAAAATGGATTTTTAAAGGGGACCTGAAACCCCAATAGTCTTTACAAAATAAGACCTCAAGTGTAACTGTAAAATTAGTGCTAGAATAGTCAACCAACACCCCTAGTTAACCAGCTACACACAAAAGACCAACAAATAGATAAGGACTAGAAACAACACCAGAATCAAATGACTAATCTATTCTTATAAAAACAAAAAGAAAAATACCAAGGGGCAAACAAACCAAACTAGTATTATCTTGGCTCTTGCACCATCTCCTCCTTTTCCTTAATCTTCTCAACTTGGATGCTTTGACATCCTCTTTAATCTATTCATCAGTCTTGGCCTTCAACTTCCTACTAGCAGATATGGTTCTCTTCTTACTCAGTGTCTCTTATGTGACCTTAGCCTCATCCAAGTCCAAGACCATGATGTTGTCTGCCTACATATCCACAATTTTACCAATTTTATTCATACGTTCCATCGAGGCTTCTATCAACTTCTGGTAATTGTTGATCAAAGTAGAGGCGTTTCTTTCCAAATTCTCAATTTTTTCTACCAATCCTTGTATCTTTTCCTCCACACGTTATTGCCAACATTACCACTCCCTACCTCCCCATTGAGCTTGTTATTAATGTCCTCCATTTTTGCATTTAGGGCTTTGTTATTAACATTGATATTTTTAATGGTGTTGAAATTCCATTGCTCCATTCTAGAAATGTACATATAAATTGATTTTTCAATTTGGAGAACACCCAATGATGGTTGAATATTAGTACCTTTCAAGTATTCCCCCAATAATTTAACATGTACCTCATCCACATAAACAATATTGGTGATAGGGAACTGCCTCTCTCTATTTCCCTCATTCTTCTCCTTAGATTCTCTAGGGGTTGCATTGAGAGGGAAATTCTTTGTCTTAATGTAAACATCATGAGTCACATTTTCCCCAAGTGATTTACAACACAAAGCCTCTTTATCATAATCATCCTCTTCTTCACCAATCTCCACAATTTTAAATTACTCCTTGTTTTCACCCATTTCCCTATTTTTACCTCCCTTCTCCTCCTTCAAGAAACCAACCTTCACATCCTCATAATGAACATAAGTAGAGAAGAGACAAGTACTTGGTGGCCTAATTTTTTTTTCCACTGAACCACCAAAGAGATAGCTCTTTGCTTCCTTCTTCATTTCCTTATAGTTAATATTCTCCCTATTTCTTTTAACCAACTCCCTTTTCACTTCTCCTAGCTCAATTTTCAATCTCTTGCCTTTACCTTTACTACTAATTGGAGTTTTAGGGATTTTTTTCTTTTTTAGCAGGGTTAGGCGAAGGGAGAGTTTCCTTCACACAGTCCATCATAGACTCAAAAATTAATCGGATCAACCCTTAATGAAGAATGGGTTTGTTAGGTTTCACCTTATACTCCTTATAGCAATGAGCAAGCAAACACAATAGATAAAATGAGAAACAAACCCTAATTTTATATTAGAAATCATGAAATAGGACAAAATGAAAGTCATGAACTTTATCATACCTCCCATTACAAGTCAAATAATGGAATAATGGATTATATGAATTTAAGAATAGGTTTTCACATTCTTTAAATGGAAGAAGAAACCACAACACCCCCCTCCCCACCCCCACCACACACACCTTCCCTTTATCTAACAAGAACCCCATCCCTAGCCTTAGAAAATTTACTAACAACTTCCTCTGCAATTTATTTGTTTTAGTATAAATTCATACCTTTTCTTTTGAGGCCTATTATCATAACCATAATATATATATCCAATTTGAGATGCTACACAACAAGAGTCACCATGTTCATGTTTTAACCATTGCTAAATGCCTGTATAATCTCTGGCTTGACATGCTTCATTTTAGTCATCTAAGGCACTAGACTACCTTTATCCAACTTCTCCCATACTTCTAGTCCTTTTTCCCAAAAATTATAGTTCCTCGGATTCCTTCTTTTCAAAGCTACACCCATGGTGATACTTCTACAACTTTCTTCAAGACTAGATGAACTTGAAATGCAATTTTTTATTAATGGAGAAATTCCAAAATAAAAGCTCAAAAGGAAAAACCACACACAAAATATGAGATTTAAAAAAAAATTTCAATGCATAACTTTAAAATAAGTACAATCATCATTATACTTCATGTCCAAATGCATATTTTTCATAAATAACAAGATTTTTAAAATCTCCAACTTTACAAAACACCTTGTCATGATTGAGCACTGCTTTTAGATTTTTGTACCCTCTTAAATACTCATTAAACATTATGTGTTTAAAACTAGCAACAACAATGTTGGAATGAACATCTACCACATTGTTTGCTTCACTATACATGTGGCTTATGGCCATGTTTTGTACATTATTAACAATAGAAAAAAATTCTCACATTATATTATGTATCAATCATGATGCTTTAACCTTTTTTCTGTAAAAAGTTAAGAATAATCATGGAGTGTCCTTCTATCCATAATTGCTTGCAACTATAATTGACTGCTAACATAAACCCATGGAGAAGACCCATTGTTTTTGTTAAGTGGTTTGTTTGAAATCCAAGAGGAGTTGTCTTAGCTTTGACCATATTGCCATTTTCATTATGTATAATTGCCCCATAACCAATAGCCCTCGGGTTCCCCTTGGTAGCCCCATCAAACTTCAAGTTTCTCCACCCTTTCAATGTTCAATCCCATCTTGCATTTTTTGTTTTGACATTATTAAATTATATTTAGGCATTTAAGAGCTATCTACAATGATCTATTTGTCAAAATCCACCTTGTATTTGTAGCTACTATGATAATTTTTCACTGCATTATGCTTGATTCTAATAGCTAGTAGAGTTAGTGTTTGAAAGACATCCTTGAAGACCCTATTATTTCTTTTTTTTCTAGAGGTTCCATAAGACATGGAGGGAAAGCAATAGCCATAGACCTTTTTCCATTAGAGGAAAACAACCATGCCACATAGTCCAAAGCTCAGTCACCATCCCAGGCAAGATCTACTGAAGGTTCTAACTTTGGAAGAAACACATCCATGTCTCCCATGCATAAGGATACTATAAGAAAAATGATTTCCAAACTCCAAGGCACTTTCACAAAGGAAAAAACTATTAGAAAATAGACATAACTCTTATCATCAGATTGTCAATCATTAGGAGCTTGTTTTGAAGAACAAGCCAAAGAAAAATATTAATTTTTGGTATTAGATGTTGGTTCCATGCCTTGGCCCAAACTTTGGGGGGGCGGGGTTGGGGCAGGGTTGGGGCGGGGTGGGATTGGGGGGTGGGGGTGGGGGTGCATAGGATTTTGTAGAGAGAAAATCCCTAAAGCTATTAAGTAACAACCACTAGCATTGCCTTCCCAAATAACCCTATCTAGTTCATTCCATAACAGAGCTACAGAGCTAAGATCAATCATTAAGGAAGAAAAAAATGGATCAAGAGTAGTGAGATCCACCTATTTCCATTCTTCCAATAGTCCATGACCTAAGATCCAAGCCAAAGAATACAGCTACCCTTGAAGGGTAGAAACCTCATCAAAGAAGAAATTAGTTCCTAAAAATTCTAGATATCTTCCAAAAAATCCACACTACTACCATTGCCCACTTTCCAATTAGTTATGGACTTGATTAGCTCTTTACCTTGTTGGATGCCATTCCACATGCTAGATCCATAAACCAGATTTTAGGAGCTCAAGAAATCCATAATATTTATATTGTTGATTAGGTACTTACTCTTTAGGATTTTGTTACAATATTTATTTTCTTAAAAAACACACCAAATTTGTTTTGCCGATAGAGTAGAGTTAAAAACATGTATTAAGAGAATAAGCCTCCATTCTCTTCTGGATTATACAATTTTTCCCAAGCAACCAACACTGGTCTTTTTTTGTCCTCAACATTACACTAGAGAGAATTCCTCTATATTTTTCGAATGGTATCTAAGAATTTACTAGGAATTATTTTTGAAATGCAAGAGCACAAACCAGTAGGTTTTGTAAAGTTGACTTTAGAAGTTGAAGTTTCCTGTCTTGACAAAGAAGGGAAACTTTCAAGTTGGACAAATTAGAATTAATTCTATTAACCAACTTATTCCATAAGGCCTTTGAAGGTTTCAACCGTAAAGGAAGACCCAAATAGGAAGCTAACAAACCCTCATCTTTATGCTACAAAATTCTAGAAATATTCTCTTGTCCAAGAATAGGGGTATTGATAAAGAAGTTAGAGCTTTTCTCAGATTTGATCAATTGACCAGAAGCCTTTGTATACACTTGAATACAATCTTTAAAGCATATATCTTCCTTAATCAAATTATCCCCTGTCATAATTGTGTCATCAACAAACTACTCATGATATCAAGTGAGATCATTAGAGGATGGCTTAAGACCAATTATCAATCCTTTTGACACACAGGCACTAACAAATCTTCCCAAGGTCTCCACCATGATTGAAAAAATAATGGGAGAGAGAGGATCTCATTGTCTCAATCCTCTAGTAGGTTTTATTTTTTTTGAAGAGGGTCCATTAATAATAACCACTGATGAAGATGTCCCAACCAACAAAGCAAGAAGTTGAGTGAAACAATTAGCAAAACCAAACTTCTTCAAAACTTTGAATATAAAGTCCCAATAAACTCTGTTATAAGTCTTATAAAAATCCACCTTAAGAAGAAAGCCATGAGAATAATGGTTGACTGAATCACCTCATGGAGTTTGATTATGGAGTCCAAAAGTTTCTTTTCCAACAAAAAACTATTCTACTAAAGAAAAATTATGGAAGGAATGATTATTAATAATCTAGAAGTAAGAACTTTAGAAAACACCTTATAAACAAAATTACACAAACTTATCAGTCTGAAAGCTTCCACTATTCTAGCACCTTCTTTTTTAGCATCTTACTAGTCCTATTCCTCTTGGGAGATCAATTAGATAGAGTTGTCCCATTGTCCCATCCCTTTTTGTGATAAATACTGATGCTTTATTTTATTTTCTTAGAGCTCCCTCCCTTAGTACCCTTATCAGAGGTCTCCTCCTCCCTAATGAAGATACTTTATTGAATTCCTAGTTTGTTGATGACACTAAATTATTCCTAGAACTTGAGGAGATGAATTTTCATAATACCTTGGATAGACTTGAGTCTTTCTATTTAGCCTCAAGTGCCAAAGTTGCTCCAGATAAATCCTCAGTTCTAGGTTGGTCTAACTCTCCCCCTAATTTTTTTATAGTCGATGTGTTGGCAATGGAAAGGCCTTAATGAGATTTTCAAGTACCTTGGTATCCCTTTTTTTGTCAATCCATCAATTAAAGATATGTGGGAGTGAGTTTTTGATAAAATTCAAAAGAAGCATACTAAATGGAAAATTCACTATCTCTCTTTAGCGGGGATGGTTCAAGTTGTTTAGAAAGTTCTATCTTCTCATCACCTCTACTTTCAATCTACTTAATTGATGAAAAATCATCGAATGGATAAGATTGAAAACATATTGAGAGAGTTTTTGTGGTTTGATGGGATATGCAACAAGAAAAGACATTGTGTAAATTTGCAATGGTGTTGTAAACCCAAATAATATGTTAGATTGGGATTGAAGGTTATAAAAAACATGCTTCTTCTAAGTGGATTTTAAAGGCTATATATGGAAATGAACATTTGAAATTTCTAATTAGACATAACATTCAATTCTCTACCATTTCCAAAGGTAAAAATTGGAGAAATATTCCATTCTGTGACATGTTATTAGGTGAATTTTAATCAAGATATATAGATCTAATCTATTTGCTACACTATGGAAGGCTTGGACCCATTCAAGGATATTCCTACCAATTAGAATAGTTGTTGGTTCTTCTCCACCTTATGTTGTTTCAGATAGATCAAATTGGTGGGGTTTGTATCTAAATGGAAAACCTTTGGCACTTACACAAATTTTCTTAGCAAAACATTGGAATGTACTGGGTGTTTCTTTAATTAGTGATATAATGATTGACAACCTTATGGGAACATGGGATGAGATAGAACTAGATATGGCATGATAGAAAATTAGAAAAAAAATTATACACTAATTTGCAAGGAAATTGACATATGTAATTTTTCAAAAGTTATTGATTCTGATAGTTTCCTCAAACAATTGATGTGGTGTGGTGGAACAGTGATTAACGAAGTAAACTCAAAGAAGATATATAATATGCTTGTCTTGGATACAAATATCTCTCAAAGAGTGATCCAAGGTTGGGGATTGTATTCCTCATTTTCTGATTGGACTTTCTTTTTTCAATATTTTTGGAAATCAAAAGTGGAACCCAAAAAACTATGTTTTAGATGGTGACTATTACTTTAAAAACTTTATTTAGGATTTAATATGGAGTTCTTAGGTCTTACTCCTAGACATTGTAAGGTTTTTTTTATTTAAGTGAGTTTGTTGAACATGTTTTTTCACTACGATTTTGCTATCATGATTTGGTCAATTTTTTTAGGTAACCCCATTGTATGGAAATTGAAACCAAGTCTCTCCTAGAGTGAAGTTTTAGCTAGATATGCTGAAGCTTTTGACTCTAGACTTAACTCTTTTTGGTTTTTTCTTACTTGTGAGATCTTATGGTTCCTTTGGAAGGCAAGAAATGAAGAGGTCTTTCAATAGAAAGATAGATGGCTTATTGATTTTACTTGTGCACACACACATTTTTTCATTATGTATCAAGTATCATTGTCTCTAGAAATCTCCATGGTTTAGTTTATAATGTTGGTTCAAGATGGTATATTGCTTATCCATAAAGATGAGGTCAAGGCCTTCCAATATCTCAAATTGTTTAAATATATGATGGACTTGAATGATATGAGGCAAATTGAAATAATGATGGAGGATTTGCACATCTCTACTAATACTCAACAACCCACTCCTACTATCAATGCTAGTTATGAGAATAATCTGAATAGTGATTATGATTCTAATGATTATGCTTTAGCAAGATGGAATGATGAACTATTTGATATAGCTTTCCTACAAGCATTGGACTTTAATGATGGATGGGGCTTGACTAAAATGAATAGCAAGTTTTGAAACAGATAAGTAGTTATACTTTTTTTGATAGTGTTGTAAATATTATTTCTCTCTAGTTACATTTCTCAAGTTGATTAAATGGGTTTAATACCTTGTAAGTAATGTTTAGCGGTGATCCTAGACTTTAAATTACTTGACACAAAAAGTTACTCTATGTTGAATAGTTTCAGCTGAACTTATTGTAATCAATTTTTTATATACTATTCTAATATCAAATCAAAAAAATGAAGGTAGAGTTAAGTTCCTTAGGGAATTTCTTGGATCCATAAAAAAACACCTCTAACACAATAGTTTTCCAAAAATGTTGAAATAAGAAAATTAGGAATCCATCAGGTCCAACGGATTTCTCTCCTTCAAAAGAGAACACTAATTTTTGAATTTCATCCTCAGAGGGAATGACAAGAAACATTTTGTTAATATCATCATCCAACAAAGAAGGAATAGATGTCAAGAGACAATTTTGAGTATTGGGAAGAAGATTAACATCTCTTTATTCAGCAGATTGGAGAAAAAGTTCACAAAAACCTCAAATATATCCCCATTAGAACACACATCACCATTCCATGTAGAAATATTTGAAATTCTTTTAGAAGCTCTATGTTTAGAAGCTATGAGATGAACAAACCTAGTGTTCCTATATCTAGCCTTTAGACAAAGTTCTCTTGATCTTTATCTCTAATAAAGCTCTTCTTTGGTCACAATATCATGATACTTCACAAACAACTCATTTTCCTTATTTACAAAACCCTGAGAATCTTGTCCCTCTTGAATTAGTTTTTGAACTTCATCCAAGCCAACTTTAATAAGTGATTGTTAAAGGAAGATATCCCCAAAAGTCTCCTTGTTCCAAACATTGAACATATTTTTAATATGAATAATTTTTTCAGCTATCTTAAACACAACTAACCCTTCAACCTCCACATTCCACCAATCTTGGACAAGAGAATCACAATTGGGATGTTCCACCCACATCCTTTAAAACCTGAAAGGAAAATTGCACTTGACCACCAAGGGCTCAACCGTCAGAGAAATAGGGAAGTGATCAGACCTTATCTTTGTGATAGAAGAGAGAGAACAATGAAATCTATCAAACCAATCACTTAAAATAAGAACTCTAACAAGCCTTACCTAAATGATATGCTTACCCCTCTTGTGGTTGGACCATGTGTAGCAACATCCTTGGATATCCACATCTAGAAAAGTATGCAATTTTATCAAATCCATACCATTCAAGTGAGCTTGGGTAGAAATTGTTAGAAACAATAGTCCACCAAGTTAACATAGGGGGGAGGGAGAGGGTGGTGAATCGGTTATCCAATAATTATCAACCTTAAATAATCTTAACCATTCAATCGAAGTAAACAGTAACCATACTAAGATACACATACATAATTACACCAGATATGTTAACTAGGGAAACCCTTGATCAAAGGGAAAACCTTGATGGGAATGATGCCCATAAGATGTTGTACTAATATAAACATTCCTTGTTAGAGGATGGACTATGTTAGGAGTTTATTGTACCACATTTAGTACATATGAGTCCTTGTTAGGAGACTTCGAATCCTTGTTAGGAGATTCCAAACTTGTTAGGAGTTGTGGAAGGTAGAAGGATCCACTCTCCAAATAGCTTCTAGGGCAAGAACACTAAACTCACTGTCCAACTAATCCTTCAACTATTGCTTGTAGAATAATTATCTGTACTATACTATAACCTCTTTCCTTTGTCCTATCAACTGGACCAATCACTATCAGACCTTGCAGACTGGGTCACGAACCTTGGATCCAAATATCAAACTTTGGATCTCATAATAAAATATCGACAATGAAGTTTTCTCAACCTTTTCTCTACTCTACTTATCTTCGCATTCCACTCTTCGTGCTTCTTGCAATCATTCACATATCCTATACATGAAAAATGAAAATATTCCTTTATAATGAATCCATAAAATAATTCCTTGAGTTGGCTATTACACCTTCTCAATTAATTATTATAGGATCTCATTAAGAACATGTTACACTTAGCAATAACATTAATCTTTCACCTTGTAACTTGAATAACTTTCCATACATGTGACATTATGACAAGAGATCTTAGAAACATCATCTTTAGAATATTTTCTTCACATATTTAACTTTAGCTTCTTAGAATAACAAGTCTACTAAGAGATATAACAATTTTACTAGAACATGCTTCTGTAAACTCTATCTTAGAATAGTCTTTAGTGAAGCTTGCATAAATTATTCCAAACTTAATAGCTTATGCTTCTAAGGTTAGATGCATATGCTAGACACTTAGTATTATCTCCCTTTAACCTCTCTTAGAGAAAATTCTCAACTATATGTTCTTACTAACTTGATCTTTACCATTTTTCTTCTATCAAATACCATTGAAAACTACTATGTTGACATCAATGACAAACACAGTCCTGAATGTAACATATCATCATGATAATGATCAAATCATGTTTCTCCAATACTCCCCCATAGAATTATCATCAGCATTCATGATTCAAATAGAAATTCCCCCCATTTTGTTATTATCATTGAAGGGGGAGTTAAAATCACTCATTACCACCCATGGGATTTCAATAAAAAATTGTAAAATACCCCAATCTCTCCTGGAATGTCAACCTCCCATTTTTTGAATTAGGAGCATAGACATTAGAAAAAATCTTGGAGAAATTATCTCTAATGTAAAAAAACAAAAGGACCTCACCTTGAATAAGAAATTTGTTCTAGAAGATAGCCACAACACCTTAGGCTTCTTTAGAATCACATCTTGCCACTTCTCCATACTTAAAGAGAGAAAGGACTTCAACTTTGTCTTTAAATATCTTAGTTTCTTGGATTCACAACCCATCTGGTTTATGATCCCCCTTATATTTCATGACATAATCTTTATTTAGAATTGGGGGAGAATATCTCATAGATTGTTGTTTGTTTTTCATCTACAATATCTTGCTTGTTGTATGACTCTTAAGTCTCCTTATTCTTTTTACCAAGCCTAAATTTATTGCCTCCCACATCTAGTTTCATGAGATTGCAGTCAATTTTTTTATGGATGCAGGAAATTGTTGCTTAATGTTTCACCTATGATTCAAAATTTTTTTGGGTTGATCAAAGGAAGAGAACATAGAGTTCTACTGAACTGATTCTTTTGACTCTTGACCCTCTTGAGAGAAACATGCATCCGTAAAAAAGGGTTTCTATCGAAAGAGATGACTTCTAGGACCAAACCCATGACTCCATTAAGTTGTCAATAACCTTTAGAGTAGGGACAAAAGGTCTAGGAAGCACGACTTGAAAATTTTTGATTAGTTCATTTAAAAAAGGAGCAACATGTTGTGATGTGGAGAGTAATCAAACTCAAAGGTGATTTTCTCCATTTTATTTGGCATAATTTCCCACCAATTTTTACTATGGGGGTTTGGGGGCAATGCCCCTTGTGAGGTCCTAGGGAAAACCCCAAGGTGCACTCCCTGTCATAGTACAGGGAGGGGTTGAGGGAAATGCCCCTATAGGGGTTTCTGGGGATAGCGCTTACAAAAGCTTGACCAAATTTATGATTTTAAAAGATAGTAGCTATTATTTTTCTATTGGACAACTTATTCTATTCTTTATTTTGTATGTATGCAAAAAAAATATTCTATAAAATGGCTTAGGGTTAGGGATTTCATAATGTATGATGAGATTGTAGCTTCTTGTAGAGGTATTTAACTATAAGGGATTATAGATTGTAATTAGGTTGCAATCATTGGATAGTAAGAATATTGGACTTGCTATTTGGTGGACATAGCCGAGGGATTGTATTAACCATTTTAAATCTTTGTGTCTTGTGTTCTCTTTTGTGTGATTTAAATTTTTTTGATATTGGTTATATTTGCATGTAATTTTTATTTCTCCCTCATTAAATCTAACACAACAACTGATTTAACCACACAAGACTGAACCAACAATCAAATCCTCCCCCCACCTCCATAACCCCCCACTAACTTACCCAAAAACATCATCTGACAAACTATATCCATAGAGATCCTAGTCTTCTAGAAGGTCTTCCTTATGAGAAGACAAAAAATTTTTCTTCCTTTTGAATCAAAGGTTTTAGCCACAATCTACATTGACAAGGAATCAATTTCCTAAGGACACTGAGGCACCATTCCAATAGCAAGATTGGGAACAATAAGAGAGTCTTCCACAACCACTTCCTCCATTGAAATTGGAATACTACGTTTCACCTAAAGCTTCACCTCCATCATGAAATCATTCTTAGGCTGAGGGACCTACTTACAGATCCATTCTTTTCTTTTTTCTTGACATGGTTGAGTCTTAGAAGTCTTCTTGATTTCTTTTGGATTTTTTAAGCCTAGTGACCTATCTTGTTGCAAATAAAGTAGGTAAAGGGAAGAATTTTGAATTTTAACTCTTATTTTACCAACCCCTACTTATAGTTGATCATGATAGAAAATAGAAGCTTCTCCAATCTACAAAAATGACATGGATATGAGCAAAGACTAGCCTAAATCTAGCTGCCACACATTGATCAACAACCAACAATTGACCAAAACAAACAACAATGGAATCAAAAACCACTTCATTCTAAAAATTTAATGATAACCTAGGGAGTCTAACCCAAAGTGGGCTAGAGAAAAAAAATTTATTCTCAAAGCTCCATTTGGGAGTCCATTAATGAAAAAGATAGATCCATCTTTCCAATCATCTAGAGTCCCCCGCAAAGGATTCAGCTATAGTCCTCTTTATTAGAAAATTCAAAGGACAACAAACCTCTGGGAAGGGTCATGATCTCCAATTGGGCTCTTAGGTACCATTTTTTTAAACATGGGGCTAGGCTTTCTCAATATTGGGATGGGATCCAAGAAACTTACCTATGAGTGTGAAATACAAAGTAGAAATAGAAGAATCTAGAAGAGGGTTAGGAATAAAATATTAAGAGCACCCCATTTTGGCAGCCCACTTTGATAGGTCCAACTAGAGTAGTAGGATTTTTATTTAGGGTGCCCCCCCCAAAAAATTTCCCCCAATCCTTTTGTCCCCATTTGAACATCCTTGCCATAGGAACTCCAATTTCCCATTTTGCAACTACCTTATATCCCCCTATTCTAGAGCCAAAAGTAACTCATGAAAGAACTGGCACCGCTTCCATAGTTACTCTCGTAAAAGACACCCTAGTGTTATCCTTCCCCATAGATTCATCTAAACAACGTAGAGATGTTATGAACATAATACTATCACAAATAAAGCCTATAGTTGGCTAGGATACCCCTACTGTACCCTTTAGACATCCAACAACTTGCACAACTCTTCCATGTTTCCTAGTTAGACCATTCAAATTCAAACCAACAACCCCATCTTGGCCTTCCACCGACCAATCTGACCCTTGTTATTTCTCATGATATTAATATGTATTTTCTTGGGAATTAAATACTACTTAAATAAATAAAACAATGTTCTTGGGAAGGCAAGAGCCTACAACGCATTGGTAAATTGTGAGCCTCTCATCGGGGAGGTCTTGTGTTCAAATCTACTCACGATTAACACATAATAATAATCAATCTTAATAATAATAATAATAAATGACCTAGGCTTCAGCCATTTACATATTAAAAAAAAATGATGTTATTGGAAGAGATCAAATATGACTATATGTATTAGTGATAAATTGATACAAATATTTAAATTTAAAAGAAACTACAATAAATTATTGATAAATTAAATATTCTTTGATGCTCAATATTTTTCATAAAATGAACAACAAAAGATATTAATTGACAATGGTCATGGTTGATTTTGATGGTCATGTTGGTCATGATTGAACAACAAATAAGGCTTGATGAGATACCCAATCACAACCAAAAATCTGTAAAGAGGGGAAATAGAGAAACCACATGGAAAAAACCATACTCTAAGAAGAGATGGAAAAAATGTTCAAAGAACTAGTGAAGGAATGAAGAAGCCTTGAAATTGGAGAATGTCCTAGAAGATAGGAACAAACATATGGTCATGTAGAACACCACTGAAGCATTTAGAAACTGCAAAGCTCTGTCAAAAAAGTAACTGTTGATATGAAAAACTCTACTGAAATAGAACCAAACTAGGTGGATAAGACTATAATCTTCATGAATGTTCTTAGCGGACACTACTCAAATTAGGCGAAAACAAGGGAAACAATTGAACTCAAAGGTATAGATGATATAGAACACCAAAGCTTGAAGAATTGATTAATCAAACATAGAATGTTGTAAACAAAGTAGGAAAAAAGAGAAGAGTGTCTATATGGTAAGTTATCCATCTCACTAAAATGTATAGGTTCCTAGGGAGTGCATCCACCTAGTACATATGAACAAATACTAAATAGATAGCTCACTTTATTGAACTAGAAATTGAAAATTGTTTGCCTAGAAATTGAAAAATGAACCTCCACGGTAAAAAAAAAGAAACTCTATTTGAGAAGGTTGTTGTTTTCGAAATTTGCAAATATCTTTTGACCATTAAAACCTATTCACATTCTGACTGCAAACATGGAAATTTCATTCTCTCCCCTTTCCAATGGTATATAATAATCATAAGTTTTGTCAAAATTAATGCCCTGGACATGCATTTGAACTTATAGGGGTTGTGGAATGAACATGACCTTAAATATGTAAAAATATTTTATTTTATGATAAAATTTAAACTTAATAACATAATGCAAGTTATTTGAGATTTCTCTTTTGTACATTGATGCTTGAAAGAAATGAAAATTTAAAATATTTATAAGTTCCCTCCAACTTCACATGGGTCAAACCTGGTAAATCTCCATGTTGGCGCTAGGTATTGCTTCCTGATTAGCTACTGTCACCTTAGTATTGCCATATCATCACTTTTGTCATATGGCAGACCCTTGCCACTTCATGACCTCCATGGTGGGATCTAATCAAACTCTAGATAAGTGGTACTGAACTATGCTCTCTATCTCGCAAGCCTTAACCTCATATTTCAAAAATTCATGGAGATGTTGTAACTAACTACTAGAGGCTAGTTGCGACATTGGGACCCTTTACCATTGTCCACTAGGAAGACTAGAGAAGTCATAACCAACCTCAATTTCAGGTTCACAAACACTTTAGGCTTAGTGTATAATTGACCTATGATGCCACTATTGATCATCACTTTACCATGTGCAATGTCACAATTTATTTTACTGACTATGTGCATTACCTTACGAACTTGCCCATACTGCTAGCTCATGCCACAAGGTGCATGTTTATTCATTCATCTATTTATACACAATCCTCCTATCACCTAAGTTGTCACTCAAAATTTACTTTATACCATCTAAATTTGAACTGGTGGGCTCCATCATTGCACAACTCCTTTGTCTTCAAGCCACAACTTAAGAAATTTTAAGAGCAAGTGTTTGGGCTCTTAATAGGAAAAATGTATGACAACTTGATCAATGTGAGACAATTGTATAATACTATTTCCTCCACATTTTCCTTTATGCACACACATCAATCCATTTAGCATAGATGGAAATCTCCACCTTAAATTGATCATGTTCATGTCTAAGCTATCATTTGGTATATTGATCCATTTCATAGCTCACTATGATGATACCCTAGTTCAAGGCCCTCTACAAATGGGACAATTATCACCTTTAATCATAGGCCTAACCCACCATGGCTTCTCCAATCATAAACTTTTCTTTTTATGGTGATACTTTCCTTACACATTTACACATCAAGTCAAAAAATATACATTTTAGGCTCTTTGGTGTTCAACGCAAGAAGAATTATGAAAATAATTTAATAAGTGAAGATATCAATCTTGGCCAGTTAGATAAAAGACATGTGCAACTGCCTCTGTCATGGCCACTCCACACTCAAAATGATATCTTCCTTTATCAAAATTGAATCAAATCTGGTTGAAATCAATGCTCCCAGCCTTAATGGATTATTTTCTATATGCATTTCTCAACTTAGAACCTCTCCTATCCACATTGAAGGCTCCACTATTAAAATGTCTTAGCCTTCATTATGAATGTGCCCTTCTTTCAATTTATATGCACCCAAAATATTATTGTTGTTGGTCATAGAATTATGTCCCTCTATGAAGAACCTGTGTTCCAATCTATTAGGCATTCTCCATTTTGTTAGGACGGTCACTATTTTTCATAGAAAATGCCTCAAATAAAACTCAAAGCTCCCTAATTATCATTTAGACAATAGTTTAGTTGCAAAATCCACTCCCATCAAGCCTCCCTTAAGAATTAATCAACATCTCTTTTCCTTGTCAACCATATCTGTACATTTTCAACATAGCTCCCTCAATGTTCATCACTACTAATGTGAAAATTCCTCTTGCAGTCACTGATTATTAATCTCCTATTATGAATGATTGTTAAACTACCAAAAATAAATTCTCAGCTAATAGCAAAAAATAACACAATTGCAACTTCCCATATAAAATATAGAAAGAAATTCACAACACAAAGAACACAATATTTTTGGGCAAATCATCCCTCAAAAAACCCCTAAGCGAAAACTAGTTCTACAAATGAGAAAATTATATTAACTTTAGAAAATCAAGAGATACAAAATTCCTTGCCTCTCACTAGTAGAACTCAGACAACCTCCTAATTTCTCTAGATGATATTCCTCCACTATTATCCCCAACGCTATCACTACACCCTTGCTAACATTGCAAGACTATTTGCTATCACTGCAAACTCATTTTCTAACACTGCAAATGTTTCTACAAACTTGTTCTCTAAATGGCCCCCTGACCCCCTTTTATACTACTATTGGAAAACCAATGGTCAAGATTGATTCTCAATCGACGATCGATATTAAAAAAAACTTAACAACCCTAACCAAGTTGATTTCTAATTGTTTCTAAAAGTGGTTAATTAATTAACAAATATTTGTCCTAACTCTAACAAATTAGTTAGCAAAATAATTATTTGCTAATTAACTAAATATGGATGAACAACTATCCAAGCTACCAAAGCTAACACTCCTTAGCAAGGACATTGTTTTGCATGACACCTAACTTATCTCTGAAGAAGATGAATTTCACCTTCCCCAATGCCTTAGTTAGAATGTCTACTACTTGCTCCTCTATAGGTATGTACTGTAGCTAAACAACCCCCCACTATACACAATCTCTAATGAAGTGATATCTGATGACTATATGTTTAGACCTATCATGAAATACTAGATTCTAAGACAACTTGATGCAAATCTGATTATCACAGTGTATCACAATAGTCTCAACCTTATGATCAAACAAGGATGCTAACAACTTTCAAAGCCATATAGCTTCACATGTCACCATGCTAGCTGCCATGTATTATGCTTCTATTGAACTTAGAGCCACAGACTTCTACTTCTTGTTGAACCAAGATACTACGTCGATCCCAAGCTAGAACAACACCTTGAAGTGCTCCTTTTGTCTTTTGTACTTCCTGCCAAATTTGTGTTAATATAGCCCATCAACCTGATATTTTCACCTTGAACATATCTAATCCCATACTCAGTTGTATCATGCAAGTAATGCAACACATGCTTGGCCACTTTCTAATGCACTGCCTTTGGTTCAACCATGACCTAACTAAGTGAGTTCACTACAAAAGCAATATCTGACCTGCTATTGACCAAGTACCTAAGCTAACCAATCCACTACCTATATAAAGTGGGATCTACATCCTTTTCCTTAGATGTATCTAGCTTACTCCAATTCATGATCATGGGTGTAGACATGGCTTTGCAATCCTCCATCCCAAATCTCTTCAAAATTTCAATGCAATATTTCCCATGACCAAGGAAAATCTCTCCATCTATCTGCCATACCTCCATGCCTCGAAAGTAGTGCATCAGTCCTAAATCCTTCATCTCAAACCCTTCTACAAGGTCTATCTTGCAATCCTCTGAGCCCTAGTGCACTTGTAAGAAATAGGTCATCCACATAAAGAACAAGAATGAGAACTTCACCTCCAACCACCAAGTAGTAGAGGTTAACATCCACTTCACTCTTCACAAACCCCATTTCCTGCAAGTATATATCAATGCATTCATACCATGCTTTGGGAGCCTACTTGAGTCTATGCAAGGCTTTCTTCAATTTTCATGCATGGGTCTCTTTGTTGTGTGCTACAAAGCCTTCTGGTTTCTCTATGTATACCTCCTCCTTCAACTGACCATTAAGGAATGTTTTCTTGACATCCATATGATGGATCTACCATCCCATGTGTTCTGCAAATGAGATCACAACTCGTATAGAAGTATACCTAGCCACTAGAGTAAATATCTCCTCGTAGTCTATGCCCTCCTTCTGAGAGAACCCCTTGGCCATGAACCAATATTTCTTAATGCTACCATCTGCATTGTGCTTTATCTTATAGATCCAACAAGATCCAACTACTCCTCTATCTATTGGTCTAGACACTACCTCCCACACATCATTATGCATAATTGAGTTATACTCCTTAACCATAGCATCTTGCCATACTTGATGTCATGCAACTTCTTGATAGCTAGAAATTCACTATCTGCATATTGACTAACTAATGTCGCATAGTCATTGAACTTTACTGGTTGTCTTTGCTCTCTAGTACTCCTTCTAGAAGCTCCCACAAATTCCCGAGTATCCCTCTATATCTCATGAGCCTCATGGTTGCTGTTGCCAATTAGAGAGGATGAAATGTCAACCTCTGAGCCTTCTAGATGCATTTCCTATTGCACCTATTTCTCCATGCTCTATGAAACTTCACCACCTGAGCCTACACTTGTACTAGCAATTGTACTTGTGCTTTTCTTGCCTTGAGTAGGCCTTGGAGCTTCTACTGGCCATTCACTTTGATCATTTGTTCACAAATCTCTAGACCTTCTAAATGCCTTGTCCTCCATGAACTTAACATCATGTCTGAAAATAGTTCTTCTGGTCCCAGGGATAAAAATCCTATATGCCTTTGAGTTTTCACTATACCCAACAAAGTAACCCCTCTCTACAGTCTGATCTAACTTGGTATCTATATCTCCTAGAATATGACAATATGCAAAACTCCCAAATATTTTGAAGTGACTAACATTTGGCTTCTTTCCTATGAAATGTTCCTCTAGTGTCATCTTCCCTAGTACCTTGTGTTAAACCCTATTCTAAATGTAGAATATTGTACTACATTGCCTCTGCCCATAAATAATGGGGCATGTCCTAGTCATGTAGCATAGCTCTTTTGCCCTTTGATATAGAATGGTTCTTCCCCTCAACCTCTCCATTCTACCATGGATTGTAGGGAACAATCCACTCTCTCTTAATTCCTTCTCTAGTATAGAACTCTTGGAAGTTATTTCCTTTGTACTTGCCTCCATTGTCTGACTAAAGAACCTTTATCTTCCTTTTATCAAGTTCTCCACAAGAGCCTTGAACTCTTGGAACCGACTAAAAACCTCATCCTTGGTCTTCAAGAAGTATATCAAGGTCTTCTTAGAGAAATCATCAATAAAAGTAACATAGTACTCATGTCCTCTAAAAGATTTTGTCAACATCGGTCCACATACATCTTAATGTACAAGATCAAGAACACCTTCAGATCTAGTGTCACCCCTTGGAAAAGATTCTTTCGCAAACTTCCCCAACACGCATCCCTTACATACATCATTATGCTTTGTGCTTACTTATGGAACACCTGTCACTATCTCACAAAGAAGTTTGAGTGCTGCATGATGAATATGGCCCATCCTCCTATGCCATAGCTCTCTATGATCTCTAGGTTTACTACTACTCATAAGTTCCTTATGAGTAGCAAACTACAACCTATAAAAGTGACCTCCCCTAACTCCAATAGTTAGGGGTGTTTTCCAATCCTTGTGCTTAATCAACACGTGGTCCTCTAAAAAGTACATTATACCCCCTATCCTAAAGAATAGATATAGAAATCAAATTCATACCTAAGCCTGGAACATGCAACACATCATGAACTAGAATTATC
Source organism: Cupressus sempervirens (assembly GCA_028749045.1). Taxonomy (NCBI): domain Eukaryota; kingdom Viridiplantae; phylum Streptophyta; class Pinopsida; order Cupressales; family Cupressaceae; genus Cupressus; species Cupressus sempervirens. The sequence continues at coordinate 831,415,904 of CM053792.1, forward strand.
TTTCCATTCTCCCTCTGAAGCTTAACAGTGCCTTTCCCAACTGGGTTGAGTTTGGATAAGTTTCTTATAGAAATCTAGATATTCGTCTTCTCCTCCTTATAACTAGAGAAGCACTCTCTAACTCATATCATATGAAATGATACCCCACTATCTATATACTAGACAGTCTATGAGGTTGAGCTGACCATATAAGCTATAAGTGCAAACTCATCTTCCATTCTACTGGAGAGTTCTTCTACACTTTCTGAAGCTTCCACCTACTTCTTTGCCTTCTTCCTTTATGGGAAATCACTGACATAGTGACCATACTGATGACATACAAAGCACTTGACATTAGAAAGGTCCTTCTTCTTCTTTTCACTTTGTGAATTCGATCCTTTGCTAGACTCCTTCTTTGCTTTCCCCTTCCCTACTAGGGTAATGTTTTCCTATTCCACCTCACTTTTCTGACTCTTGTTGACCCCATTGATAAGACTTAGTCTAAGATCCTCTACAATAAAATTAGTCCATAGTCAATCCCAACTCAGTAAGGTATCTCATACACTAACAACTTGAACAAAGATACTCCATTGTTTAGTAAACTCATTTCTAGATATTCTCATTGGTTCATCATCACTAGGGCTATCTCCAACAATAGCTAGCTCATCCTTGAAAAGTCTAAGCCTAGTGAGGTAACTTGTGATGTCTTCTCCCTAGTTCATCTGGGTATTCTTCAACTTCTCTCTAAGAATTATCTTCCTATTGGTGGTAGCATTCTGGTACAGATTCAGTATGGCATCCAACATCTTCTTCGCTATATCTAGCTCTAAGATATGTGGAACAATATGATCCTTAACATCATCAAGGATTATCCTCCTTTCCTTGGCATTTTTCTTCTTGTATGTTTCAAGTTGTGTAGCATCTATAGGGATAGCTATACCAGTGGTAGTATAATCTTTGATACCATTCTCTTCCAACAATAGAGAAATTTGGGCCTTCCAAACACCAAAACTTGAGGCACCATCCAATTTGTCCTGATCTCTCAAGCAAAGTAAAGCCATCTCAAGGGATTAAAGCAATAATAAATCTAATGAGATCAATCTAGGTTTTATAAACCCTCATTTTCTTTCCTAGGGAAAAACTCTTCTACCCTCAACACCACTTTGATACCATGTGAAAAATTCCTATTGTAGTCATGGAATATTAATCTCCTATCATAAATGATTATTAAACTACCAAAAATAAATTCTCACCTAATATCAAAAAATAACACAATTGTAACTTCACTTAAAATATGGAAAGAAACTCACAACACAAAGAACACAATATTTTTGGAGAAATCATCCCTACAAAAACCCCTAAGGGAAAACCTCCTAATTTCTCCTACTAATATTCCTCTGCTATTATCCCCAATGCTAACACTGTGCCCTTGCAAACATTGTAAGACTATTTTCTATCATTGCAAACTCATTTGCTAACATTGCAAATGCTTCTGCAAACTTGTTCTCTAAATGCCCCCTGACCCCCTTTTATACTACTCCTATTGGAAAAACAACAACCAAGATTGATTCTCAATTGACAGTCAAGAACTTAACAATCCTAACCAAGTCAATTTCTAGTTGTTTCCAAAAGTGGTCAATTAATTAACAAATATTTTTCCTAACACTAAAAAATTAGTTAGCAAAACAATTATTTTCTAATTAACTACATATGGACAAACAATTGCCCAAGGTACAAAAACTAACATCAAACACATCATTAACTCAACCAGCTAAAATTTGACTATGTTGCCCATCATGTTTCATTCAAAAGGTCACAACAAAGACCATAGGGTAAAAGTACAAAGTTGTGTCACCTTTCAGGCCGACTTATCAGAACGACTGAATTTGATTATTTCTATCCAAAAATCATTTTTCCTCAAACATATGATCTAGATAAATTCATTATAGCTAAGTTATATATGGTCTCACACTTTTCCAATTGGAAATGACTATTAAATGCATGTTTTATACTAGTTTGTATCCAATTACTAAAGAAATAAAATTATTTTAGAAAATTGGCATTTCAATAACTCTTACTATATTTCATTTATATTTTTAAAGTAAAATATTAATGCCATTTTATAGAGGTCAAAATCAAGAATATTTTCATATGGAGTTTATTGTTTTAATTAGATATAGTATATTGTAATTAAACAATTCTACAAGCACATATTTAAACACTTGAAAAGATGTCGATTTTGAGAAACAAAAAAATATTAAATCATATCAAAAAAATTTAAAAATTATATGGCATTCTAGAGGAGAGAGTCCTCATTCATAATTTATAATTTTTCTTCTGGTTAGAATATATTTGTTTTGAAAAATGTGGTGGGAGATGAAAACTATCAATTTTAGGTGAGCTGAAATTTGAATCACTATAAAAGAGAAAATATAGGGCTAAAGTTAATTTTTATATTTGATTGTTCTAGCTATATGTTTTATCTATAGCATAATCCAAGTTCAAATGGAAATAAGTTTATTTCCATATAGTTTTATGGTGGGAACTAAACCCCTAATTTTCAACATTTTTCAACAACTAAAAAATTGTCTATAAAACTTAGGAAAATATATCATTTCTTATTCCAAATAATTAGTAAAAATTATAATCTTAAACTTCAACCATTTCTATATATTTCATTAGTTTACTTCATTTTCAATTCCAAATAATAACACTAGTTTTATGGCATTGAAGATGAACAATTATACTTTTTTTATCCTTTTCCTTTACAAAAGGGTGACACAGGTTTGTAGTTTTACCCCACATAATATATCAAAGAATTGGTATGAAAGTGATCGATTCAGCATGTCTTAGTATAGGATTTTTGATCTATTTGAGTTCATTGAAGGAAAATAGGTGTGCTATGTTTGCAAAGAAACTTTAGCTTCATGGGATGTTACAACTTGGAACATGACTTCAATGTCAATCATGTAGCCTACTCAAGGAATCCAAATTGAGAGAGTGATCACCTCATTATTGGTCAAAGTGGAGTTTAGAGGAGGCTGATAGCAACATGTAATTTGACCTCCAAAAGATTATATATCGGGTGTCTATCCCCTTGATTAGAATGCTTCCAAGAAAGCCTTGCACAATCCAATGGCTAAACTTTAGATAGCGTGTGGCCTCAAAATACATCTTAGATTGATCATCCCAATTGCAAATATGACCCCATTACCAATGAATATCTTTTAAAACTTGAGACTTCATCAGCTATGTAAAGCATTACTTTCATAACACCATCTAATCATACTGCTCAAGTCGGGTCACAAAGTGGTCCAGCTAAAAGAAATTTCAAACTCAAATAAATAACCTCAGGACTTGATCCAAAGACATCCTCATATTGATTAATTGAAAATTGATCAATGTTATATCATTTGAAACTCATTTTTCCCTTTTTGTAGACTATCTATTTCATGTTGATAGGCCTTGGAACTGGCCTTAAAAATTGACAAAAACACCTGACCTGAGGTTGAAATTTGACACATTTATTATTTTTTCTATACACTCTTACCTTGTCAAATTTTATCTCATGATGATTTCTAGGTAAAAAAATATTGATTAGAAAATTTTCTCTTTCAAGATTGATCCTATAAACATGTTAGAAATAGAAAAGTACATTTGGTTTTGACCTCAAAAAAAGTCAAACAACAATATGGGGAGATGAAACTTGGGGCCTTGGTATACTTCTATAGGGAGAGTATGAATCTTCAATTTTGGGCTCATGATAAATAATTGGCCAAATTTGGCAAGCATGCAAAGTTAGGTTATGGGTATTGCAGAACTAGGGAACTCAGAGAAATGATGATTTTTTTCATATGGAATAGCCTTAGGAAAGCATGCAAACTAATTGGTGGAAACTTTCAATTTGGCATGGGGAAATTATTTTTAGTATAGAATATAGTGTAAAAATCTATTTGGCTTCACCTATCATGGTCTCAAAGTTACAACATCCCAAACATGCCTCCTAACCAATCTGAACATTAGTAAAACCTTAGAAACTATGTTTGGAATCTCATTTGTAGACTAGTCAAATAGATCTGGTATAAGCTGAAATTTGAAACATAAAATGTCCTTGACCCCTAAAATGCAATGGAAAATGAATTATCTCAATAGATTCAACTGGGCCAAAATTATTGTTGGTCAAATAAGTCCACTGACAAATTGTCATAAAAGGGAACTAGGCAGTTTTAAGTTTTTGCAAATGGAATCAACTTAGAAAACTTATCAAATTCACTCATTAGGACTTCAAATTGAAAACATAGGATGTCATTTATGACTATAATGTAGGAACATGACCATTTTTTAAAAATACTAAATGAGTTATAAAATATTCACTATCAAACAAGGCTTCCCAAATTTATATGCAAAGTGCAAAGTCATGACAGAGATGAACACCTAACTTTGAGTAACTCAAAACCCAACAAAGCATATTGAAATAACTTAAAATTTGGGAAATAGATTCTCTGATATGCATTCCAAAGTTTCCTAAATTAGCGAGTCATGATACTTATCTAGGTGTAGGATATTGAAATGCAAACTAGGCCTCCAATTGTTGTTTAACACTTAAAGGAAAATGCAGATTTGACAAGTGCTCAAAATGACACCTGACCAAATGACCTAAAAATTCCAATTAGTGACTTGAGGTGTATAAACATGCTAAATGAAAGATGATAAGCACTTTGAACACATCTTGTGACTCAAAAATACAATCCAACACATAGGCACAAACACCATTTATAGGGGTCATTTAGCAAAGTTTTCAAATAGGTACTCAAAGTCCTCGTGAAATTTTAAATCCTGACACATGGATTCTATTCCAAAATCATAAGTTGTAGAATTGGGTTACTGTTAGCTTCAGTCATGATTTTTGTAATATTAAAAAAAGTCACTCTTATTTCTTAAGAAATACACCCAAGTGTATCTAGTGCAATCATTAACAAATAAAAGAAAGTAAGATACTCCTCCAAGTGATTGAGTTTGCATAGGACCACACACATCTAAATGCACTAATTGAAGAATAGTTCTTTTCTTTACACTGGTTCTTATTAGAAATTCACTTCTATATTGTTTTCCTAATGCACATCCATCACAACTAATTTGTTCATCATTAAATATTGGAAGACCTTGCACCATCTCTTTTCTTTGTAGAAAAATCAGATCTTTTAAATTTAAATGACCATAACTCTTTTTCCATAGCTCTTTAGTAGATAGACATGTAGCAATAATTGCATGATGACTTTCCATTTTGACATCAAGTTTATACAAACCTCCCATTGGGATTCCTTCAACATTTTTCATATCTTTAACTTGACAACCGGTCTTCAAGAATTCATCTATTAGACCTTGATCATCAATTGTTGAAACTGAACTCAAATTCTTCTTAATTCCTAGGACATACATAACATTATAAAGTTTATTTACATGACCATTAGGTAGTTGTACACTTATATCACCACATCCTTTTACATCATGTGACCTATTATCTCCTAAATAGATCTTTCTACCATCATTTTTCTCTTAAATTTTTTTGAACCAATTTTTATGATATGACATGTGGGATTGATGCCCTTGAATCTATAAACCAATCATTACAATCACTTGATTCAACTGATAGAACATAGTCATAAACATACGACTTTAAATCATGAAGGTTATCACTTATTGTATCCTCACCATTCACAAAATTACCCTCATATTTTTTGTTTTTGGACTCATTATCTCTCTCTATAATGTTCATATGCATAATTACCAAGTTTTCCACTATAATTACAATTTCTAATTTTCTTTACATTTGATTTTGTTGCTTCCCCATCATGATGCCTTTTCTCTTCTTTGTCCCTTTGGTTGTCAAACATACCGCATCCTTTGTTCTTTGACTATTAATTTCCTTTATATGGCTTCTTTTCTTTCACCACCAAAGCTAACTTTACACATTGGGATTTGTTATTCACATGCTTCTTTCTTTCCTCTTCTTGTAGAAGGATATTTGCCAATTTCTAAAAAGAAGGTGTATTTTCTTTTGCAACCAAATTATTAATGAAAACTTGATAATCACTAACCATTCCATTCATAGTAACTGTTACTAGATCATAACTAGATGCTTATTGACCAACATCAACTAACTTATCCCTCAATTCCTTAACTTTTGATAGAAATTCACTAACACTTTCATTTTGATAGACAATAATTTGATCTTTAAAAGAAAAATTCTATTTGAGTTTGTAATCTCATACAAACCTTTCAAAGCTGACCATGTACCACTAGAAGTAGTAATGCCTCTTATGTGAGGGATAATTGAGTCTTTTACTGACATACACAAGACAATCTTGTCTTTTAATTCTCTTTTCTCGCAATCTTGGACATCGGCTAGTGTTGTTGTAGGTGATGTAGGCTTGGCTTCTTTGCCATTTACAATAGCCCAAATATATGCCCCTCCATTAGAGTCTACATTTTGAACTTCCAATTACATAATTGGTACTATCTAACTTATTTGATTCAGTTAGAAATGAATCTACAATATTGGCCATCACAAATAAAAAAGAGAGAGAAAGATAACAAGAACTTTTTATCAAAAAAATTCTTATACTTGAGAGTATTGTCACAATGAGTACTTCTCCCAATAACACCAATTAGATTAGCACACTAGCTGATATTACTTGCAATAACTCCTTCTTTTGCACACATATATATTACATCTTTAGCACTCCAAAGAATTTTTGAAAATACCACAAAATGAATCTCAGACTTAGCTCTAATACAATATTGAAAAATAGAGAAGGCATAATTAAGAAAAAATAGATAAGAGAAGAAGAACTAACAACTTGATATTATTGAATAGTGGAAGCCTATTTATGCAACTGAATGAACAACCTACATACCTAAAATATTGCAAAGGAGATTGACAACAAACTCTAAAGAGTTTGACAACACACTAAAAGGGTTTGACACCACAACATGAGTAATGGAAGTGGACTACTCTAGATAGCTAACTGGATCTAAGATAAAGATCTACAATTAGTCATTTGTTCAAACTAGAACTCTATGACACAACTACAATTAAACTAAAGTCTTGCTCCTAGCAACTCAAACTTGAGTTGCCACATGTGAAGCTAGTTATTCATTATTCTAACATTCCATACCTTTCTTCTCCTCTGCACCTTATTTTTTACCTCCTTTTCACATGAAAAATGCATGTAACATCCTTTCACCATGCTCACCATTATGATGCAAGGGCATCTAAGAGTCAAGGCTATTGACTTAGATGTGGGTTTTGGCTAAAATGTTATAGACAATTGGGTGAGGAGTTATTTGGATTGCCAAAGTAGCTTTGCTCGATAGGTGGTCATTTCAACATTTTTTTCGGAAGCCTGAAATATCATATTAACCAAAGAAATTGGCATTTTGTGTTTTTTTCCAATTTTTTTAGAAAGTTATTTTTGTAATAAATTTGAAATCAATTTTTTGATTTTTTTGATTAATCAACAATTCATCTTTCCTTAGTGGGGAGCTTTTCTTGGGAAAAATGGGATTCATAGCATGGGTTTTAAAAATTACCAAAAATAAAAAAATCTATTTTTCCCAAAAAACTACCAAATATGGTAATTTTAGGAATTTTAATAAGTAGGCGTTTTATTTCATTCTAGAGGAAGAATAGAGTTGTAAAAGTTTAATGAAGAATTATGGTGTTTTGAAACTTTTGAGTTGTATCATTTTCTAATATATTATTTGAAGAGTTTGGGTTACATCACATTCCCAGATTATGCACGTAGTCTCCATTATTTTTGAATGTCATTTAAAAAAAAATTTCTTTGTTGATTTTGTCATAGTTATCCATTGTGAACGCTGTTGATGTGCTAGATGTGACTAGAATCTCATCCTAGCTTTCTATTGGATTATATCTTATTATATAATCTCTTAAATCATGCTAAATTGATATAATCACTTTCAACCATATAAATTCTAATAGTTGGAATAGTCAAAATTTGATAAGATATGGTAATAAAATTTATTTTTTTATTTTATAATATTATTAAAAATGACACTTGATATTTAGATTTAAATAGGAAATACAATATAAATATACATAAAATTTATCAAGTCTATGTATATTGATATTTTTTTTTATTTATATATGATTTAAAGAGAGACATTATATGAATTTATATTTACAAGTGATCAAATAGTTCATTTGAATTATGTATTTGTTTACATTTAAAAAAATGTCTATTTGGATATATGCAATTAATCTATGATAAATATCTATACTATTATTTTCTAACAGATTTGAATTTTATATTCAAAAGTTTTAGTGTTTATAAATTGAAGAATGTTGATAAGAATTGTGAAAGTTGGCTTTAAATCTATAGATTGCATTTGACTTTATTTTGAAATAGTGTTTCACAAGTTTGTTCTATGCATATGTTACAGTTATTGCATTTCATCATATAGTATAGTTATGCAATAACAATATTTTGAAATATATCTTGTAACTATTTTATATTTATTTTGAAAATAATTATGACACACTATTTAAAAAAAAAACCCACAACATCTTTATGAGTTGAAGTTGTCTTATTTGGTTTCTAGTGAATTTAATATGTTTGGAAAAAGTAAGTCTAGCATGTAACTTAAAATAAAGTGGTATGTTGATCTTTATCTTTTGGAATTCTTCAACATACAATAATTTTTGGTTACTTTTATAACATAAAATATAGGAATAAACAAATTCATCATATTATTTGAAAAAAACAGAAGCACAATGTCTATTTGTGTTGAAGTTGTCATATTTAATCTCTAGAGTTTAGTATGTTTGAAAAAATTAAGTGTAATACACACTTTAAAAGAAATTGATGTTGGTTTTTATTTTTTAGAGTGCTTCATACATAAGATTATTGTTAGATATTTCTAAAATACAAACTACAAAAAATAAACAAATACATACATACATATAGGATCATATCAAGACATTTATTTATTCTAAGTAAAATCTTATTGATATATAACTTCAATAAGAATAATCACTACATACTATTGTTTACTAAAATAAAATTTTGAATCCAATAGTTTTAATAGCTTCATTTCAAGCTTACCAAACACAAGAATTATGGAGACCTAAAAAAATTCTAAAAAATTTAATCTTATGTCTGTTGTGAGGTACAATAAATTTTTAGGAAAGTGTCGTTTAAATGACATCTAATCATGTTTATAGAGAAATGCTGACTTCACATCTCCTAGAATTTAAAAACAAAATAAAATAGATAGACCCAATATGACTAGCTACTTTGCATTGGCATATATTTGCTTGAATATCTGCACCATTGTAGGCACTGCGGCCGCCACAACCAGAACCACACCCCAAAACATAGTGAAAGTTCTCATAAACCTTGGATGCTTCTCCATAAACTCACCAATTTGAACCATGGTTCACCTTCTATACCATTCATTCACACTAATCTTCAACTCCCCGAACTCATCTTCATCTGCAAAACTGAAATTGACTCCTCTGGAGAGCCCATTGAAGAGGTCAGTGACTTCCTTATCAGTCCCAATGGAGCTCTGAATTATCCCCTTCTTCCTCAGAAAAACCACGTCTTCTTCAGCTTGAATTAACCCATTCATCAGAAACAGAAACACGTACTCTGAGATAATGCTCAGCTCTTTTTCTTGGCAAACATCGATAGCCATCAGGTTCCTAAAGATCACCTCCGTAGTATCAGAAACATATATCACAGGGAGAAACAAAGTCTTATCCCTTTTCACGAAACGGAGATGATCTGCAGATGGAACTCCTTCGTACCATCTGAACTTCATTTCGTTCCTATACAACTCTGCCGCTGAAGCCATCATATATTTACAATGAGTCTGATTTTCACTTTAGCGAACTGCTTTCTCACAAGGATGACCACAGTGTCGTCAGCGGCGGTGATGTGGCACTGTAATTTGAACATCCCCCGACTTCTCTGCATGGGCGCACTCGTCCACAACAAAATCATGAAAAAACCCTAAAATGTGGCTGTATTTCGCCAGATTTTTGTACTTTGATTGGAAAACTTTCGTCAATTTCATCTCCCGATCTCTATGCTGTGTTTTTTTCCTTGGCACTTGGCTGAAGATAATAATTGAAAGGGTGGACCAACGCAATTGTACCGTCACATATCATTCTGAGTAGCTCTATTCTCACCGCTTCTACCGTCGATCTGTACTTCATTGCCAAAAGCTCTAGGAGCAGTACTATTGGAACCTGATTTTCGAGCATCAGAATGTCGCTTAAAAAGTCGAATTGGCAAGATCGGACCCTGTTTCTATTGAAGACAGGATCGAGCTTCCATTGTGATTCAACATTCAGATCCCACTATGTTTCATCTGATAGAAGCCTGAGCATCTCCAGAATGAAGCATCCGTCCAACGTGAAGGCCCATGTAAGGATTTCTAGGTCGCGGTCCACTTTTACTTCATAGCTTTCAGTCAGCTTAGGAAGCAAGTTGTGCACTCGCTCCACCAGAAAGCGTGCATGTTGCTGCTCCTGTGGGAGCCTTTTCACTGTCTGATTCACAACATTTATTTTGTAGAGCTCCATCTGAGAGAGTGGCTGAGATATCCTGCGATGGAAAAGGCCCAAACGGACCACCCGAGGCACATATGCGTCCCTGTTTAAGCTCATCAGATAGTTGGGCACTGAATTTATGGAAATAGGAGAAGGTTTTCCTGTCTGATCATCTGACTCGATGTTTTCTGCTCTATGAAATTCAAACTTGCCCTTCACGTCATCAAACCATGATGAACAAGTCTCTGGGTCCACTACGGATAAATGCCACTCTTTTACAACCTGTTTCTTGGCGCTCTTTCTGGCAGTACAAAGAGATGAGTGAATAAAGAATGCAGTACTCTTTTCGATTGACAGTGGGAGAATCTGTCTGGAGTTACAATCTACTTTTCCCTGGCCTGGATTACTACTTTCACCTACAAAGGTAAAGTATCCCACATCTCAATCTATCACTGACATTACTTTCGCATGACAATTGTGTAGCAAATCAAACAAGAGCTTTGGTGGAGCTATAGTCCCTGCCTATTGTTTTAGAAACAAATAAATACACTTAGTTTAAAATTTTGATTATGTAGATTAACATATAAATTAAGTGTATAAAGAGAATGTGTGATATTAAGTAATTGAAAATGAATTTAAATGAATTTGAAAGCAACCCAAATAAAAGGCATGTTTGTAAATAGTAAATTTTGTAATTTGTGTTCAGTTATAAGATGACTAAGTTTTTTAAATTTGTAATAATCATCATCATCAATATCAGTAATGAATTCTTCATCAAAATAGTCATATTCATCCATGCGGTAGTGTTATGCCTTCTAAATTCATTGTTTTAAAGAATATATGAAGTCATTTGATAATTTGTTCAGCAGGAGCCATTCCAATCCATACAATTCAAAAGAAATTAAGATTCAATATTTAAAAGTAAAACATTAGTTACATACATTTAAAAGATAATTCAAAAGTATGATAGTTCATTTTTAACTAGCAAAACAAAACAAAACTCAAAAAGTAGAAATATGTATTTTTAATATTTAAATATTATTCTTGTTATAAAATAATATAATTTTAAATAATTATATATTTAGAAATATTAGCTTAAATCTAAATTGATTACTTTTATATTATATTTCAACCTATAAGTAATTATAGAAATAATATAATTTTAACATTTATATAAGAATATTTCATTTTAAACAATTAATTAAAATTAGAATATTATTAAAGATTAGTTATTTCATTCTAATATGAAAAGCTTAAAATATTTATAATAGTATTTACTTATAATATAATATTCTTTAAAATAATAGTAGTATTACCTAAAATCTCTATAAAGAAATATTATAAGATTTTTCAATATTTAATTCATAAATTTTAAATTTTATTATAAAATTATAATAACTAAGATAATACTCAATAACTCAAAAAACTATAATCCATAAAATCTACGCATGGTATAGGATCTCCTCTACCTGCAGGCTTTTTCACCTCCTATGCATATTTTGTACATTTTGGATGATGTCTCTACAATTTAATAGCTAATAGCTTTTCCATAGCCGATGTCAACAGTGGTGACTAGAGGAGTGTATTCCCACCTTGGCACATCTGGTTGAAAAATCTTTGTCTTGCCTTTGACCTAGCTCAAGCTCAATGATAGCGGAGACGTTGGAGATATTTCCAGAACAACGTGACATCATTTAGCAATTTCCTAAGTCAAAAATGGGAAAATGGGCAGCGACCAATATGAATTTAATATTTATTGTAGAAAATATATTTTAAGAATAATCATTTGAAACCTTAGATTAACGATAGTTGTTTTTGAAAAAATTAATAGGTGCCGCCACCAGGAACATTAGTTCCCTGCCTATAGATAGGCAGGGACTAATAAAGAAAATGAAAGCAAAGTTTAAAGTTGAAGTGATTAATTCATTATTTTCAATATTATAATTCTGATTGGTAAGCATATCGTGATATTTTTCATTAAGATAAAAAGTAGTTTTCTTTAAAGATGAATGTTCTTGATTTATTGCATCTTTATTTAGATAAGAAGCACAATACATTTGAAGTTATCCTTTGAATAATGTATTTTAAGAACTTGAAAAATTCACGATAACTAGATCAAGTCAGCAATAACACTCCCTTAATCTTTCATAAATTGATTCTTTTAAAAATATATATCTTTTTACATGATAGATTTGATGTTTTCAATGAAACATTTCTAATCAAAAGGGTGTGAAGACGTGCGCACAGTAAATTGAATTATTAGATCAAATTGTAAGGAAGAAAAGGTGCACAGAATCGCTTCTTACACTAATCTTTGAGAGGATGATTATGCAAATCAAAGTAACTATTACAAAGATCTCAAGAAATGCATAGTAACATAATCAAAATAACAATAAACACACAACATAGTGATTACCATGGGGAAACCCTTCCGAGAGAAAAACCCCACCCTCCAAAACTCGTACAATGTATTATCAAACCAAGATGATTACAATACACTTGCAATGCAAGTTCTTACAGGAGCGCATCACCACAACTCGAACTTGGAGAGACTCCTTCTAGCACTAGTCTTGCAAACTAAACTCAATTACACAAAAACCTCCCCAAGCCCTCCTTTTATAGTGATTTTACAACCTGGAAACCACTTATGGTTTTACAAAACCATGGGCAAAACTACCATGCCACATGTTTCCCATTTTTGACATTTACATTTCCAATATGGAAAAACAACCAGGTTAAAGTAGTAATCCCGTCCACAATTTTGTCTCTTAGTCTAGACCCCCATAAAAGTCACAAAATGAGTCATCAAGGCTCTAAAAATGACCTACCTATATTATACTATGGACAAGACTTATTTTAACAACTCACTAACCATTTTTCTATGCATAAACAAGTGGAAAACTTCCACAAACAAATTATGAAATTTTCCAAGAAAGGATTGCAAGGTTGAGACACATGTTTCTCAACATTCTCCCACTTGTCGAACACCTTGCAAGAGTTAGGGGATCTGAAATATCATGGACTTAATTGCTAGGGGCCGAGAGGCCCATAGACTCTAAACACCATCTGAATTTTTCTGTGCTCACGGGCTTAGTTAATGCATGAACAACATTCACCAAAGTCTCTACCTTTTCTAGCTTCACCTTGCCGTCCTTGATCATAACTCTCACAAAATGATATTGTACATCAATGTGCTTGGTCCTCGCATGAAAAGCTGGGTTCTTCGCTAGGTAGATTACACTCTAGCTGTCACTATAAATTGTCACTACACCCTGTTTGAACTCTATATTTGAACACAATCTCTTTAGCTAGATTGCTTCTTTGCAGGCATGAGTAGCTGCCATATACTCTGCCTCAGTAGTGGACAAAGCAACCATAGCCTATCGCTTACTCATCCAACTGATTGCACCACTAAATAATGTAAACATATATGCACCGGTGGATCTTCTTCTATCAACATCACCAGCCTAGTCTAAATCCACATAGCCTCGAATATCTAAGGAATGCTCACTTCCTGTTCCATGAAAACATATTGAGTACTTTGAGGTACCCCGCAAGTATCTGAAAACTCTTTTTACTGCATCCCAATGTGCTCTTCTTGGATTAGACATATAACGGGAAAGTACTCCCACTGCTTGGGCAATGTCTGGTCTTGTACAAACCATAACATACATCAAACTTCCAACAACACTCTGATATGGTACTCGACTCATCTCTTCCATCTCCAATGGGGATGTAGGACACTATGAGCTAGAAAGATTTGTTCCCATAGTAACAGGAACACTCAATGGTCTTGCATCCTGCATATTGAATCTTTTCAAAATAGTACCAACATACTTACTTTGGCCTAGCCAAAGCTTTCTGTTCTGTCTATCTCATATAATCTCCATTCCCAAAATGTGTCTAGCTGTACCAAGATCTTTCATTTCAAACTTTATTGAGAGTTGAGATTTTAACTCTACAATCAAACCTTTTCCTTTGCCAATAAACAACATGTCATCGACATACAAGGCAATAACCACGAAACCATCACCATCAAATTTGAAATATATATAGTGATCAGATTTAGATCACACAAATCCCAAACTCAACACATGTATCAAACTTCTGGTACCACATCCTAGGACTCTATTTTAAACCATACAAGGATTTCTTCAATTTACAAACCAAATGACTTTTACCTTTCACCACATAGTGCTCTGGCTATGACATGTAAATTTCTTCCTCCAAATCTCCATGAAGGAAAGCAGTTTTCACATCCATTTGCTCAATCTCTAGATCATGAGCTGCTGCAATAGAAAGAAAAAATCTAATGGATGTCATTTTGGCTACTGGAGAAAAAATCTCACGATAATCTACTCCCTCAACTTGAGAGTAACCTTTTGCAACCAAATGTTCTTTATACTTCTTAATGCTTCCATCTGAACCCATCTTCCTTTTGAACACCCATTTACAACCAACAGGCTTCCATCCTTCAGGCAATGGTACAAGGTCGCATGTTTGATTCCTCTTAAGAGCTGCCATTATTTCATCCATGGCTATTTTCCAAGACTTTGAATCATTCATACCAAGAGCCTCTTCTACAGATCTCGGTTCATCAATGTTAGCATTCAATGCAAATATGCACCTCCAATCATTAGGAGAATACCCATACCTTTCAGGTGGTTTCCTTTGTCTAGTAGATCTTCGAACAAGATCTGTTTCAGGTTCAGGAGGTTCAGGTTCATGATTAGGTTCTCCCTCTTCCTCTGATGATTCAGAACTCGTAGAGTTCTCTTCAACATCTCATGTTTCTAAGGGCCTTGATTCAACTTTCTTAGGTGTAGCAGGAAGTTGAATCACATCTTTCTTTTCTTTAATTTGTTCTGGCTACACTATAACAGAAGAAGGCTTAGTTTCTCTAAAAATAACACTTATGGAATAAAGTACCTTTTGTGCAACAGGATCCCAAAGCTTGTATCCTTTCAAACCATAACTATATCCGATGAAGATACATTTGACAGCTTTGTTGTCCAATTTTGTTCACTTCTCCTTTGGCACATGAGCATATGCCTCACAACCAAACACTCTTAGATGTCTAAGTGAAGGCTTGTGGTCCGACCATGCTTCCATTGGCATCTTGTCAACAAGAGTTGATGTAGGAGACTTGTTTATCAGCTAGCAGGCAGTGGCTATAGCTTCAGCCCAAAACTTTTGTTCTAGTCCAGCACCTCTCAGCATACTCCTAGACTTCTCCATCAAGGTCATGTTCATTCTTTCCGCAACTCCATTCTGTTGTGGAGAATACAGAGTTGTCTTCTCTCTTTTAATACCACAATCTTTACAAAATGTGTCAAAAATATTGGAGCAAAATTCGCCACCATTGTCAGTTCTCAAGCATTTTATTTTTTTTCCAGACTGCAATTCAACCATTGCTTTAAATTCTTTGAAACGACTAAAAACTTCAGCTTTACTCCTAATGAAATAAAACCATGTTCTTCTACTAAAATCATCAATGAAAGAAACATAATAAACTGATCTACTAGTAGAAGGAACATCAACTAGACCAAATACATCCGAATAAATTAGATCCAAAATACATGAAGACTTATGAGAACTCGAATAAAACTGAATGCGGTTTTGTTTACAATAGATACAATGCTCACAAAAATCAAACTCAAGATTGCAGTCATTCAACCCATCAAAAAGGTTCTTATTTTTCAAGGTCCATAGGCCCTTCTCACCTATGTGTCCAAGTCTCTGGTGCCATAACATAGTCTTCTCTGTAGGCAACTTTGATTCGGTAGACAGAGCACCCTTGGGTACCCAAAAACCATGACCATCTGTTGAAAGAGAAACTCTCTCCTTCTCCAACTGAGCAGTGTGCATCAAGTTGGTACAATGTACCCAATCTACTTCCTCTTGCTATCACCATAGTGCCTCTCACCATTTTTACACCTGCTTCAGAAAACTGTACATGCACACCCGCATCTATTAGCTTACTAACAGATAACAAATTCCTTGCTAGTCCAAGGATATGCAAGACACCATCAAATCTGCTAATTCTACCATCAAAAAATTTCACACGAATACTTCCACAACCAACAATATCAAGTATTGAATTATCACCCAAATACACCTTACCACCATCAAAATTTTCATACTTACTAAACTAGTTCCTATTAGGAGTCATGTGGAAAGATGCACCTGAATCTATTAACCATGCATTTTCACCTGCATGAGTGGCCAAGGCTACAATGAAAGCATCTCCATCTTCCTTCTCAGACTTAGAATCAGAATCTTGCTTCTTCTTCTTCTTCTTTTTCTCTTCTTTGCAGTCCTTTAGGAAGTGTCCAGGTTTGCCGCAATTCCAGTAGATTTCCTTGGACTTACTAGGGGATTTTGATCTCCTATTATTTTTGGACTTAGAATGGCCATGCTGCTTTTCATTCTTGCCTCTTTCTTTTGGTCTTTTGTGAACACTCAAAGCATCTTTGGCATTCAGAGAGACCTTCCTTCTCATCTCCTCAGAAAGTAGAGAACCATCAACGTCCTCCATCTTCAAGACAACTGAAGTGCTCCCTATAGCCATCACAAGACCATCCCATGAGTCTGGCAACGAACATAACAAGATTTGACACCTTTCTTCTTCATCCATTGGCACCCCTACTAAGGTCAACTGAATCACCAACATATTAAACCTTTCCAGATGCTCAGAAATTTTTCCACCTTCTTCCATTCTCAAGGAATACAACTTCTTCCTCAAGAAAATCTTATTCACAAGTGATTTTGCTTGATAGATCTCACTAAGCTTTTTTTAAAGCTTCTTCATGGTAGGTTCTTCATGGACATTAATCAGAATCGAGTCTGCAAGACACAATCTAATGAGACCTTTAGCTTTTCTATCAGTCACATCATATTTTCCAGCTAATGTCGGATCTGTGGGCCTCAGCTTGTTCTCATCAATTGCATCCCATAGATCCCGATCAAACAATAGATCTTCCATCTTTAGCTTCCACATTTGAAAGTTTGTGCTAGAAAATTTTTCAACATCAATTCTCCTTGACATGCTTGCCATCTTTTCAATCCTGCAACACAGAAATGAAATGCTCTGCACAAGCTCCCACTCAAACCTTGATTAGCTCAAAAAACCCTGTACCCAACAAATAGAACCAAAACTGGCCAGGCTCTGATACCACTTGTAAGGAAGCAAAGGTGTGCGAAATCACTTCCTACACTAATCTTTGAGAGGATGATTATGCAAATCAAAGTAACTATTGCAAAGATCTCAAGTAATGCATAGTAACATAATCAAAATAACAAAGAACACACAACACAGTGATTACCATGGGGAAACCCTTTCGAGAGAAAAACCCCACCCTCCAAAACTTGCATAATGTATTATCAAACCAAGATGATTACAATACACTTGCAATGCAAGTTCTTATAGGAGCGCATCAACTCAATTACACAAACACCTCCCCAAGCCCTTCTTTTATAGTGATTTTACAACCTGGAAACCACTTATGGTTTTACAAAACCATGGGCAAAACTACCATGCCACATGTTTCCCATTTTTGACATTTACATTTCCAATATGGAAAAACAACCAGGTTAAAATAGTACTCCCGTCCACAATTATGTCTCTTAGTCTAGACCCCCATAAAAGTCACAAAATGAGTCATCAAGGCTCTAAAAATGACCTACCTATATTCTACTATGGACGAGACTCATTTTAACAACTCACTAACCATTTTCCAATGCATAAACAAGTGGAAAACTTCCACAAACAAATTCTGGAATTTTCCAAGAAAGGATTGCAAGGTTGAGACACATGTTTCTCAACACAAATATGCAAAAATGATAATATATAAATGAATATGACCATTTTTTGAATCATTGAATATATGTTTTTTTGATGAAATTTGTAGAATGATTGGAGATGATAGAGAACACAATTCAACAGAACACACACACAATGAGGAACAATAAACAATCATTGTCGCGATAATATAAAAGTATAAAGACCAAAAAAAAATCTCAACTACTAATCAAATGGGAATAAACACAAGAAAAATACCTTTGTTACAGCTAGGTAGAGTATTGCTCAACAAGTTTATTCATGGATGGTGCAGTGCATGACCTAGAATTAGCTTCTTATTATAATTTTTATGAAGATGGTGTTGTGCCAAAATTTGATTCTTTACATCCGGTTTGGGAGAATTTTTTAGTATTTGTTTCATTCTCATGACGTTTCTCTTTTCTTTTTATCATTCTTAAAATGGCTTTGGTCAATTCAGAACACCCACCAGTTGATGCGACATATACTCGAAAAAGGCTACAACACCAAATTTAGACAATCTTCACTAACTATTGTAACTCAAGTTTAGAAGACTGCTCTAGGGATATTTTGACACTCAACAACGCTAACAACACAGCAAGCACTGACACTCAATTGACACCAGTGCTCGGTCCACATTGATCACTTGGGAATAGGCATGAACTTAGTTAGCATGAGGTGACTTGATGAACATTGGTGAACTCAATAGATACTGAAGTGCTCGGTTGACACTATAGCTCGATCAACACTACCTTCCTTCTACTTGGTTAAAATGACTAACTTGATAGACACTGTGAAGCTCAGTTAACACTACATTCCTTCTTGGTTGTACTAATGAGCTCAGTAGACTCTATGAAGCTTAGTAGCAATGTAACCAATTAAACTGATTAAATGTTGAGTCACTAACTGACAAATGATTTGACCATCATGTCAACATACATAATATGCATGTTGTATGTAGACTTCATGGTTGTTCATATATTTTGAACATTATTGTAAGTGTGCAAATTTATGAGAAATTAAGTGGAGGGGCATTGGCTAGTTTTTTATTAATATACTTTTCTTTAATTTATCCACATAAATTTTGTGTTATGTGTATTTGTTCTTCTATTCAATTTTCTACAATTGTTGATTTTTATTACAAGTAATACATGTAATTATTACAATTATTTAATAACATGGGTCTTTAGGCAATAGATTATCAAAAAAATTGATTGATATTTAAAACTATCTAATTAAATTTTAGTGTGAGCTCCTTTTACAAAATACCTTTGAATATTTAGATTATTTACATTGTCCTTGTCTTTTCATTAAAAAAAATTGTCTTCTTACATTGAAACAATTCATTTGAAAAAGAACAAAATAACATATGAAGGATTATTAAATTTAGTTCCATTCATAACAATCTATTAAATTTAAATCCATTTATTCTAATATATTAAATTTAGTTCCCATTCATAGCAATCTATTGTCTTGGTCTATTAGCACAATGAGAGTTGTGTACTTAGAGAAAGAAACTATATCACTCATAAAGCCATTAGTCAATATCTTATTAAATACATATCGATGCAAGGAAGTGCTAATTTATGAACAAATCATCTATTTTGTTTGATCAAGTGAATTGTATTATTTATATTCATATTAATTTCAAAATTGAAGATATTTGTGAAACTCCATTAGTAAGATTACAATTTTAAATAGTTTAGATTTAGATGAAAAGACCTCTAGCCACTATTCTAAAAACTTTTTTTAGTTTCAATGTAGATTTTATTTAAACTCAACCTTATCAAGACAAACTCTTTTTTGAAATATCATTGCAAATGAACAATTTTGAAAACAAATATACCATAACATAAAGTTTAAAACATATAAGAAAAGAAAAAGGCATAGGTGACTGTTTCTATATCTAAGATCCACAACCCAACAATAATATTACAAGGATTGCATAAAAATAAAATAGGAGTAGAGTTATGGTTGCTTCTTTCATGAAGAAAATAAAGTTCTTGTTGACTTCATATGTTCTCTGCACACACACATATATAATATCAATATTGTTGAAGACATAAATAAAGGTCTTTATTGGTAAACATGGGTTGCATACGAACTTCTATCAGGTAGTAAATTTCCTCCTAGAATAAGCCTAATGAAAGAAAATAGAGCTTGATAAGGATAAATCAATCATAAATAAAAGTCTTTTTTGAAGCTATGCCCTCTTTGATTGCTATTGGACACTCAATAAATATAATAATAAATTTCTAAAGTGTAATATGAATAGTTGTTTGAAAGGGAACCCAAGGATAACTAGAGTTTGGGGTATGATAAGAGATTGTAGAGGGAATCTGATTCTAGAATTTACTAAGAATTTAGGTACAAACTCTAATAACTATGTAGAGTGAATAACAATGTGCTATGGAATTAAAAAGTTACAATACTTTGGGGTGGATAATATTGTGATGAAGAAAGACTCAAAAACTAATATTGACATATTGCAAAACAAAGCTAAATTCCCATGGAATCTCTATACTCTAGTATCTGACTGCTTTCTCTCTTTTAATAAGGTGATAATTGAACACACTTTAAGAGAATGAAACATAGTTGCAAATTATTTGTCTACTTGGAGCCTAGCCTATGACAATTGGCATCATGTTATTGCCTTCTACTATATGGAAGAACTAAAGGACATTGTTATAAATGATACAACAAAAAATAAAGGAAGTTAGTAAGAGAACATGTTGGTGTATTCGTAAAGGATATAGGTGTAGAGTGAAAATTCTTAAAGTATTTTTCAAAATGTTTTGGCATATATCTACCAAAATCATACAAAAAAGTTGTCAAGTATCAAGCTGAATTGACACAGGAATTTTAGTAATAGAACTTATTTAAACCTTTTTAACTTAGTATTTAGAGGCAATTGCAAAAATATGAAGACTACCATTTTAGAGAAAATGATTAAAATTTTGGTGAATATTTATCTTTTTTTGGCAATGATGACACTTAAGGTGGGTGATAATGCTGAAGTCGGGAATATTTTGCCGATGAATTTGAAGTACCTTCTAAAAATGAGGAAGTATGAGCTAAGCCCTTTCATTATTAATTGTAAGTGTCCTATCATAAGTTAGAAAGTTTCCAAATTAGTCAATAGGTGTACATCTATAGTTAAGGAGGGGTGATTCAGTGAGGATGGTAAATTAGTAAGCATCTTTAGAATTATTGCCCTTCACCTCATATCTTTAGTTAGCGATTCTTGACTCTCTACAAGCTTTCATAAAATCCTCGTTAAGTGTCCTAGTTTGAGTGAGAAGATTATCATGTAGAGTGAGACCATTGATTAGAGTATTGTGGGGATTGAAAATAACCTAGAGGAGGGAAACCAATTTTTTTATAAAGTCTACATTATGGGTGGCCCTCTAAAACATGTTGAGATGAGAAGTTGAAGGGATTTGATGTAAAACAAAGAAATATGTAACTACTTCAAAAGGGTAGCGATAGATAATTACATTCTAGTAATACATGATCATAATACTCTATTGTCTTCAAAAATTTCCAAATCATGATATAAAAGTTAGGTTGTTATTTGGAGTGCTAAGTCCAGCCCTATGGGAACCCCCAAAAAGAGTAGAAATTTTAGAAGAAATCATTGAAGTGTATAAGTAGGACTCAAAAGGTAATTTAGATAGTGAAGAGGGAGATAATAAACTTAAACCCAAGTCAAGTTTAGGGGAGAGAAGGTCTGCAAGATTTAGAAACAAAAAAGAAAGAACTATAAGGAGGAGAGCAAGGAGGAAACCCATGATACTCAGAACAAAGAGGTGATATATGAAACTAAAGTGAAGGAAACTCTGGAAAAAATGGGAAGTAACACCACTAAAGATGATGACTTTGAAGCAGAAGATGCTGAAGGAATAGAAGATGAGGAACATGACTCTTAGGATTATCATATTGAGGTTGACCTAGGAATTCAAGAGAAGGTCTAGTTGCCCAAAATGTTAGAGGATGAGTGTAGTAAAGAAAAAGACAATCCTTTGACCAATGTGCAGAACAATATTAACAATGTTGAGAAGGACTTTACTAGAAAGTTAATGGAGCTTCATGAAAAAGTTGACATCCTCAATAAAAAAAAGTTTCTAGTTTTATAACGAGTGTCAAGATTGGGGTGGCGATTTCCTCTATTTGTAGGGTTTAGAAGGAAACAATTAGGAAGGTTGTGTTTGGCACCATCACTAGAAAGAGAAAACTCAAGAAGGATGACCTACTTCAGGACAAAAATTTTGAGGAGGAAAACAACCTTAAGGATCTCACCAACTTGATGGAGGACCTCAAGTGGTTGGTAGAAGATTGGGAAAATGTTAAGAAGTTAGTTATTTTTTCTTTCTTGTTCAATTTTTTGTCTTTTATCAGTACTTATTTGTTTCTTTTGCTTAGACTTGGTACATTGTGTTCTCACTATTAGAGTGGGGTTGTCATTGCATCAAAAGATTGATCTGTTAATGCTTGATACAACCACTCAACTTATAGTACACAGGAGGTGGTTAAGCCCTTGTGACGAATCCCAAGGGGAGCACTGAAAAAATTTCTAACAATCTCCCCCTCAGTGTTACCTGAGTGTCTGAGGATTTGAACTTGTCACCAAGCTTTGATACCACTTGTTAGAGTGGGGTTGTCATTGCATCAAATACTGATCTATCAATACCCAATACAACCACTCAACTTATAGTACACAAGAGGTGGTTAAGCCCTTGTCACGAATCGTGAGGGGAGCATAGAACAAATTTCTAACACTCACTTATAATTTTGAAACACAAAATTAAAACTTGTATGTATTTGGTTAATCCCCACTCCTATTGGGGCTCAAAAACTTTCTTTGACTTTGCTAGTTATTGTAGTTTAAGTAATATTGTTAGTGTTTTTAGGGTTGATATTGTTATTATTCTTTGAACTTGATGGTTCTTTATTAATGCTGCTCTAGTGCGACTCTTTCCATTTGGGCTTGAATTACCCTTTTCTTTTGCTTGTTTTTAATGACATAAATTAGTTAAGGGAGTGTAGTAATGTTGTTACATGGGTTCAAGACTCCTTTCCTACCTTTTTTAATCAAAAAAGATTTCCAACATGAACTATGAAATCCAAACTTGAAATATTTCTTATGAATAGGATTTTTTTTACTACCAATGCTAATAAATTTCTAATGAAGTACAATATACATTCCCACCATCTCTCTTACATTCATTGTATCATAATAACAATCAATCCTAGCATAAGTTTAATTGAAAGATATAATTTTTTTGAAGTGTCAATTGATGAAAGATTAAAGGAGACAATAACATTAAATTTCCATAGTCCATAATACTTGTATTGTTGCTTTTGGTTACACCTGTATGCCATAAAAGATTAAGAGAGTGTTATCTCACATAATTGAAACTAGAAACAACAATAAATAATTAAGGGGGTGTTATTGCTAACTTGATCTAGTTATCATGAATTTGTCATGTTCTTAACATACTTTATTTAAAAGATAAAAATACTTCATATGTATTATGCCTCTCATATGAAATAAGGATGCAATAAAGAAAGAGCATTGATCATTTGGAAATTATTTTTATCTCTCTTAATTAAAAACAATTGCAATATTCTTAATGATCGGAATCATGGTATTGAAAATAATTCCTTAAAAATATTTTGAATACTTCAATTTTTAAGATTTACTTTCATTTTCTTTGTTTGATTTGGTAACACAATTGTTATGTAATGATTTTGAATACTTCAATTTTAAAATTTTACTTTCATTTTCTTTGTTTGATTTGCTAACACAATTGTTATGCAACAAAACAACGATAGATTCTCTTAAAATTATTTTTAATGACCACAATTTTATTAATATAAGTCTTTTCTTTGTACGAACAAACAACCTAATCTACTACAACACTTATTTTCCCTAAAATAAATATAATCCTTACTTTCTTGTTGGTGCACCAAGAATAATAGTACACTTATTATCAATACAGAATAATATTGTTCAAGACATGAGTAAAGGTCTTTATTGGTAAAAATGGGTTGTGTGTGGACTTCTATTAGGTAGTAAATTTCTTGTTAAAACAAGCCTAACAAAAGAAAATAGAGACTGATAAGGATAAAACAATCATGAGTAAAAGTCTTCACTAAAGTTACACCTTGTTTGATTGCTAGTGGACACTCAATGAATGCAATAACATTTTCTAACATGAACTATGAAATCCAAACTTAAAATATTACCTATGAATATGTTTTTTTACCACCAATTCCAATAAATTTTCTATTAAGTACAATATACATTACTACCATCTCTCTTACATTCATCTATCATAAATACAAAATGATATTTTATTAATACACATTACAAGAAGTAAACACTAACTCATAGGTCAATAAATTTTACAATAAAAGATATAAATAATATACTCAATTTCCAATGTGATCCAAATAATGTCAGCAATGAATTATATAGAACCAAATCAACAACCTCAAATATACACATCACCAACTCCATACAAATAATCATAACATATTATTTCACCAAGAAACTACAACTTGAATGAAGAAATGCCTACATAAAACAAAATAAAAAAATCTAATCTATTTAATCAATGTGAACCTAAAAACTAATAATAACACAATCCTAAAACAATAATAAGTAGCATGAATACCATCCAAAAAATTCACATAATCTCTAACTCAAAATCTAAACTAATGTTCAATACTAATCAACACAAATATTGAAATACCAAACCTTATCATAATAAAAGATAGCTTGTTGTATTCTTAATCACAAACACCAATAGCTAGGGACAAATATAACTCTCAATTGATACAAACATCAACTTCACACTCTTAAAAATCAAATCCAATTCAAACCAAAACAAATACTTAGCCACTGAACTATGAACATTGTAGTACCAACAACATAATAGACCTCTTAAACAACCATGGAAACCTCTGTAAGCTGACTCTAATCATCAAGAAACATATCAAAACCTCCAACAAGAACAACAAAAATTGATCTTCAATATATCATCTAAACATCACGAATTATCCAAATTTAACAAACACAATATATTGTCTACAACAACTATAATAATATGTGAATTTCATTGAAAAGACACGATTGGTATCATACATCACTAATATTTGTCATACACAAATATCCAACATAATGTTGGTCAAGTCAACAATTAAAAGGAGAATTTAGAATATATAGTGAAAATTTGTTCAAAATGACCACTTTTTGAACTCTATGCACATAACATATCTTATAAAATTTGTAATAACATTGTAGGAGGATAAAAGAAAAAGATATGATCACTTAAATTGTAAATAAAGAAAATCCAAAAAAATAGAAATTTTGATGTATCCTTTAATAACTTAGGATATATGAAATAAACTATAAAACTAATGAATTTTTTCCCTTGTAGAACTCTTGAAATATATCTCATAAAATACAAATAACTACAATGTGAGACAATGTGGTATAAAAGTGAATTCCTTACACTAGATTATTCAATAAAATAAAATTGGTAAGAGCACTTGCAACCAATCAAATTAATTATATTGTTTGTCAATCATTACAAAAGAAGGTTTTGATATGTAATGGAAAATTAATCATATAATTATGAATTATAAAATTTAAGGAGATTTATAATGAATGATTCATTAGGCACAACACTTGTTAAAGGTTTTGTAATTGTGGTTACAAGTGATGTGGGCTTACCCTTAGAGGAAACTCCATATTTAAGTGTGTTTAGACTAGAGTATATTTTGACGAGTGACCTCCAAAAATTCTTGATTCTTTAAATCTCTATGTATTGCATTCATTTTTAGAAGAAGTTACGAATCATAAATCAATCAATAGATTTGACTTGAAAACTGCAGAATTAAATCCTGATAATCCTAGTAAAAGGGCTCGCCTTCCTCTTTCTTTTTCCTAGCCTTGAAGATACAATATTCCATGGACTATAGAATAAGGTATGGAAAATAAATCAGACCATGGTTCTTGAAATGGTTGAGAATGGGGAAATGGTAGTAATACAGTACCTAGAACCGATCCTCAAAACTAATATACCTCATAATGGTGTAGAAAATCACATCTTAGGGCTTCAAAAGATCCTCTCTAGGAAATCCACCATGCATGTAGACTGACTCCTCATTAGCTTTAAAGAACATCCTCAGACTGGTTTCATTAGACACCTTGGCCTACTTGCATCAATTCTTGTCTTCCAGGGATAACTCTCTGACCCTAGGAACAAGCTCCTCCATGATTTCAAATGTCATCCCATTGATTTTTACCTTCTTGTTAGTCCAAGAGTTGATGAATTACATCAAGATGCACTCATCATGCTTTTCCATTTCTTCCATGAATGACAATAATCCTCCTTCCCATAGATAAACCCAAGAAACCTCACTTTTTTTGATATAATCCTCAATCTTCATTGGTTCAATATAGTCATTGACACCCATTTCTTTACCAAGATCAGTCACAACCTTCTCAAAGTTTTTTGACATCCCCTTATTATAGATTAAATTGTGGCAGCTGCGATAGATTAAGTAATTCACACTTAAGTTAAAATTGTTAGGGCAACCAAAATCCATCATAAGATCACAAGATTTTATAGTTTCAAAATCCCTCTCTTAGTGTCATGTGTGATCAATACCTCACCTTTAAAAATTATCCCTCACCAATTGTAGTTGGAGTGAGGTTTGGTGAAAGTGTGAGATTTTCATCCAATCTTGTTAGTTTTTTACATTTGAACAAATCCACACCAATTGTCCTTTTCCCAAAGTAATTAATGTTTATGGGGAGAGTATCACAAAAAGAAAATCTTCACACAATCTTGACAAAGCTTAACTTTATGAAAATAAATTTGATGGCCTTGACATCCATGCAAATTCATAAAGATGTGCCACCTTTTGTAATGTTTCTTACAACATTGTAAGAAGTAAACTCACATTCCATCATCACTTGAGTTGATGATGGAGTTTGGCTGGCATCCTTCCATTTTATTATTCACGTGACATTATGGCCAAATTTTTCCAAATCATCTACCACACTATTTTCTTCTCAAGAAATGTAGTCCAAGTGGACCTCTTGACACCCCTCCCTCAAATTGAAAATTTCTTCTATTATCCTTTTTATCTTCTAGCTACACCAACCCTCTCCTTTCACTACTTTAATAATCAACATTGAATCCCCCTCAATTAAAAAATTGGTAATTCCTCTAGCTCTTTCAATTCTCATACCAGATAGAAGAGTTAGGGCTTTAGCTTTGTTGTTTGATTCTCCTGAACAATTCCAAGTATAGGTGACCACCAACTCCCTAGCATTCTTCCAGAAGACACCCCCAACTTTTGCACTCCTAGCCATTGCCAACCCATCAAAATTAAGTTTTATTCATGCTTTAGGAGGGGTGTGCCATGTTGTTCCATGGTTGGCCATTGCCAAACCATCATATCTTTTCTTCCCGAAGGGTTTTGGGGGGCTTCCATCACTAGATCCCACTATGTTCCTTTAAGAGTCTTGTAACCTGTTGGACCCTTATCAAACTGGGGTTGACATTGTCCTTGAAGATTATGTTATTTTGCTCCTTCCAAATTTTCCATGATACATATGGGGGAATTATTCTCCATAAGGTTTTTAGAAATGGGTGATTAGACAACCTGTCCTAGTAACAAATTAATGTAAGTTCTCATTAACACACCACTAGACCTCCCATAACATATGGAAACCCCTCTAGACATCCAACACAAAATGGTAGTGGATGAGAAGGTGTGGGATAGATCTCACTTCTTTGTAATATAACACACAACATTTAGCTAAATGATACCCTCTCTTTTGGAGATTATCAGTGGTGAGAATTTTCTTATGTAAGGCTATCCACCAAAAGAAATTTATCTTTGGTAGGATCCATGGGTGCTAGACCATGAAGTCTCCAAATGGGGTAGGTCTCCAAACCAAAGAGTCACTAACCAGGGTGGAAGGGATTTGATAACTCTGGATAAGATTCTAGAGTTCTAGAGTGAGCCTCATCCTAGATTCTCCTAATTATGAATTCTTTTCCATTGTCTATTGGGGGTGATATAGCTTTAAATCAAAATACCATCATGTCTCATACAAGCCTCTCTCAAGGGATGAAACCTAGTGTGCATGAGGGGGTTGTCTTGTATCCATCGGTCTTCCTAGAAGTCAATGTTGTTTCCGTCCCCCATAAGCTATTGAGTACTCATCTTCAATTTTTTTTTGGTGTGCACCACATTATTCAAAATTTTAGAACCCTGGGGGACTACATGGGACCACAAGATGTGTTGGAACAAGTCACCTCCAAGATACTTGACATTCACAATATTGCACCAATTACCCAAGGAGTTCATCAATCTCTAGCCAACCTTAGTCAAGAAGGCCTTATTCATATGTCCTATCCTCCTAATGTTCAAACCCCAAAGAGGCTTAGGATGAAATTTTTTTTCCCATCCCACCAGCTCATTCTAAATCTCTCTTGAGACCCCGACCACAGGAAATTTCTTTATATTTTTTCAAGAACATCCCTATATCTTCCTAGGAGTTTAAAAATAGAGAGGAAATACATCAGAATGCCCTATAAAGAGGCTAAGAGAAGCTGGAGTTTCCTAGCGCTGCTCAGGATCTTTCCTTTTTAGCCTACAAGTTTTCTTTAAAAGTGTTCAACTAGCCCATTCTAGTACTGGGTGGAAACTTCCTTGATTGTTAATGGAAGGCCAAGATAGGTACCCAAAAGACGCGCCTCCTTGCATTCAAAGATTTTGGTCACCTTTTCTCTCAAGCTAGTGTTCATATTGAAAAAATATAATTTTCTTTTCTAATAATTGATGCATTTTCCCAAAACCTTCTCATACTAATTTAGAATTGCTTTCAACTCCCTAGCTCCATGGACTAAAGACATGCCAAATAAGGTGTCATCAAAAAATTTCTTGATAACCTATGGGGGGCACAAAGATGCAAGTTTAATGCCTTTTATTCTACCAAAAATAGCCAAGGACACTAAAGTTTGACTCAACATCTCTACCACAATGATGAATAGGTAAGGTGATAGGGAGTCACCTTTCTCTAGACCTTGGGAGGAAGAAAAATTCTAATAAAATTCTCATTGAATCCTAACTTGATCAGAATATCAAAAAAAAAATCCCTCTTGATCTTAACATAGAATGAATTACCTCATGTGTGGTTATGGGCACATTGAGAATTTGTTGCCCTGATATAAAACTATTCTGGTGTAGGCCTATAAACATAGATCAAGCAAGGGCTTGATGAGGTTAACCATAATCTTTGTGAGGGCTTTATAGATCGTGTTGTAGATACTTATGGATCTAAAATATTCAAGATGACTAGGGTCATCTGTCTTAGGTATTAATATTGTGAATGGCTAGTTAAGTTCCTTCAACGAATTTCCAATTCTGGTAATGTCATTCACAATGTGAACCATTTCGTACTTAATAATATCCCAAAATTCCTAATAAAAGGTCAGGGGAGACCCATCAAGTCTTAGGGTTTTGTACTAGTTCATACTGAACAATGGATTTTTTACCTCATCCTTGTTGACCTTACCAATCATGGCCTCATTCATCTAGTCACTCACCACTGAATTTATTGATGTTAAAATACTTTATTGCATGTTACTAGTGACCTAAGTAAATGGGGGTTGTAGATTTCCTTAAAATAATTAATGGCCCAATCTTTAATACCCTCCACATTCATTATCTTTTGACCATTATTGTCAACCAAAAGGTTTATGGTGTTCCTCTTTTTTCTCCTTGATGCTAAGCTATGGAAGAAGGCCATATTTTGGTCACCCTCCTCCAACCATTGAACCCTAGATCTTTGATTCTAGAAGATTTTCTTGTGATTCATAAAGATCCATCCTCTAACCTCTTTGCAAAATTTTTCAAGTTTCCTAGCAATACAAAAATAGTGATTCCTTTAACCAAATTATTCCACCATCACACAATACAATCCATGAACTCTAGGTGTGAGTGCTAGATGATTTTATACCTAAAAGGCCCTTCATTTATTAGTTTGATTCTATATCCATGAGAAAATTGATATAGAATGGCCTAAGATGGTCCTCAGATCTTCCTTTAGGGAGGTATGTGGGAGAATGTGCCAACTGACGAAGATAAGGGCCCTGTCAAGCCTAACCTGGATAAGATTTTTCCCCTTTTTTTTGTTAGATCATGTGAAAGATGAACCTTGAAGGTTAATATCAATCAAGTCATTCCTCCTAAGGAAGCCCTCCAAGTCATGCATAATCTTAGAGAAATCCTCCAATCCCCCCATTTTCTCCGAAGGGTAGAGAGGAGTATTAAATTCTCCCATACACAATATGTTGTCCTGTCTCATTAAATCTGCCACTTTAGTTGCCTCGTCCTAGACTACTAGCCTACCATTACATGTGTTGGGGCATAAAAGTTGAATAAATTCTAGTTACCAACTTGGGAGGCGAAACCCATTAACAAAAAATGGGTATTGAGGTGGATCACCCTGCCCACCACCTTGTTCAGGTTCCATAGCATTGCAATGCCACTAGATGCACCATTTTCACCACTAGAAGCAAATTTAGCTCTTGGTCGGATGTAATCAACCACTCTAGAGAAAACCTACTCTATCATTTTCACTTCTTGAAAAGAATCATGTCAGTATTAAGTTCAATGATCTTTTGTTTAATTTCATACTACTTCCTGGGACTATTAAGCACTCTCACATTCTAGGATATTAGCTGCATCTCTTGTGTGGTTGGATTTCCTTCAAGGTTCTTTTTTTCCCCTTGTGCTATTTCTTTTTCTATTTCCTTTTGACGAAGGTTCTCGATTAGAGGTTTGCCCACCCTTGTTGTTCACCCAACATCGTCCCTATTTCTACCTCTAGTATTCCTCTTAGGAACCATCCTTTCAACTTTATTACTTAGGTAGTTAAGGGTTGCAACTACAGAGGTAGGGGAAAGCATTTCCAAAATACCTTAGAGTGAGACCACCAGCGTATCCTTTGTGAGTAGTGAGTCATTCCCCTTGCTTGGGGATATGTTGTGGGGAGGATTCATTTGAATCTCATCAATCTTCAATAAATTTAGGCATCCTTCCCTAGGATGGGCCTATTGCATGGCATGAACTTCAATAATCTCCCCCTCCTCATGCTCCATTATTACCTATTCCTCAAGTTGACCATAGATGATCTCCTTTGCTTGCTCATGAACACCCTCCTCTATAGGGGTCTTTATTCTCTCCCTTTCCTTACTACAAGCTTCCTTTAGTTCGTAGATTCCTCAATGGTTGCATCCAACAATCTTCCTAGTTCCATAATCCCCTAGGGTTTAGTCTAGTTTTTCATCTCTGCCATGTTTAAGCTTTCAACTACCACCACACCAAGTGAGGATACTTTATCCTTGATTTTATCACCCTTTTTACATTCAACTATCAAAAGGCCAAACAAGTTGTAGCATTGGAAAAAGGGTGCAACATTCTCATGTATGATCAATTGTAACTAAGTACCCCATTTTGATTTTAGATCCACCATAGTTGACAATGGTTTATTCATACCCACATTCACACAAAACCTAGCAAAGCCCAGTTTAATCTTGGTGTTGGTCATTATATCCACTTTGGTAAAATGTCCAAAAGAGTTTCCAATCCATCTAAACACTCGCTCATCCCAAAAATCCAAGGGGGGTCTAGATAATTGTATCCAAACTAGTGCAGATCTGTAGAGGTCAAGCTCGAGATAAAACGTGGTTTCCATTTGGAAAAG
Organism: Cupressus sempervirens; assembly: GCA_028749045.1. NCBI lineage: Eukaryota > Viridiplantae > Streptophyta > Pinopsida > Cupressales > Cupressaceae > Cupressus > Cupressus sempervirens. The sequence continues at coordinate 831,448,082 of CM053792.1, forward strand.
ATCAACAAATGTCTACCAAAGTGCTAGGAACCTGCCATGACTAACTCACAATTTGTTTCAATAGTGAAACTAAATAGGAAAAGGGTGCTTGCCATTAAAAAAAAATCACTTATCCAAAGACTTTCCACATAGTGGAGCACCATTTTTTCACCATGTCCATCATAGGTTGGAATGAGACAAACTTTCCAACAAGACAAAAGGATAGTCTCAAGGAAATTGAATCAACCACAAAGTCTGAGAGTGAGATCTTGGTCTTCTAGCCCCTCAGGAAAATGTGGGTTCCTCTCTAGAATCTATAATGATCTTGAATCCAACGATAACCCTTAGCCAATTTGACTTTGGGATATCAGTCTCAACCATAACCATCATGGGACCCTCAGAGAGTGGAGGCCCAAATATGCGCAATCATCAAGAACATCACATGGTTCCATCAAACCAAGATTCACCACTGAATGCAACACTCAAGCATTCTCAGATTTAGTGGAAATGACTAGTTCAAGATCCAGGAACACATGTACCAGCTTCGACAGAGGGAGAAATAGTGGGGGAATCCATCCCCCTGATAACTATACATGAACTAGAGTTGTAGGCCATATCAAGCAGGAAGTTGCATAGCCAACTTCTAGATTAACTTTAAAAATGTTGACATCATAAGTTGCCCAAATACACAAATATAATATCACTACTCTTTGAAAAGATAAATTAATTTTTTTATTGGTAAATAAAAAAGGGTTGCACATGGGCTACTACTAGACAATAAATTTATTGTTTATAAAAGTCTAAAAAAAGAAAACAAAAACTAATATGGATAAGTGATTCATATCAGACATTCAATTCAAGTCTGACAAAAATGTTTTTGGTGAAGATACACCCTGTCCGATTACTAGTGGACGTTGAATGAATGCAATAATATTTTCTAACATGAAATATGCAATCCAAACTTACGTATTACCTATGAATAGGTTTATCAATAAAGTTCCAATGAAGTACACTCTATATTCCCACCATCTCTCTTAAATTCATTCTCATCACAATTACAAAATGATCTCTCATTTATACACATTACAAGGGCTAGACACTAGCTAGGAAGTCAAGAACTATTTCAATAAAAGATGTAAACAATATACTCAATCTAAAATATGATCCAAATCAAGTGAACCATGGATTACATAGGACCCAAATTGAAAACCTCAAATATATAAAAACATCTCTAGATTCATATAATGAATCACAAAACATTATGTCACCAAGATTATTAGAACTTGAATAAAGAGATGCCTACATACAACCGAATCAACAAGTCTTATCTATTTAATCAATATGAACTTACAAAATAATAATAACACTACCAAACAATAATAATTAGTATGAATATAGTTCAAAACATTCACATCATCTCCAACTCAAAATATAAACTCATCTTCAATACTAATCAACATGAATATTGAAATACCAAACTTTGTCATAACAAAAGATAGTTTTTCATATTCTTAATCATGAATACCACTAGCTAAGGACACAATGATAACTCCCAATTCAAACAGCAACTTGACACTCTTAAAAATCAAATCCAATTTGCACCAAAACAAATACTTAGCCACTAAACCAAGAACATTGTAGCACCAACAACTAGTAAATCAATAATAGCTCATTCAAACAACCATGAAAAACTATGTAAGTGAACTCTAATCATCAATGTACATATCAAAAATTCCAACAAGAAAAAAGTTTGATCTTCAATATATCATCTAAACATCATAAAATTTTCAAATTTAACAAACACAATACACTATCTGCAACAACAATAGTATGTTAACATCAATGAAAACACAACTTTGTCATCACATAGATAAAAAATCTCCACCATACTCAAATCTCCAACACCGTAGTTAAAGTCACTAAGTAAAATGACAATGTAGAATATGTAGTGGAAATTAATTCAAAATGACCACCTTTTGAATTTTATGCATGTAAAATATCCCATCAAATTTGCAATAATTATGTATGATGAAAGCAAATATATAAGCACTTAAATTGTATATCAAGAAAACCCCAAAAAATAGAAAAATAAATGAAGTATCATTTCATAACTTACAATATATGAAATAAACTATAAAACTATTTTTCCCAAGTATAACTCTTACAATATTTCTCATAAAATACAAATAATTACAAAGCAAGACAATGTGACATAACAAACTGGATTAATTCAATAAAATAAAACTAGTAAGAACTCGTAATCATAATATTATGAATCATAAAACTTAAGGGCTTTATAATGAATGATTCATTAGACACAACACTTGTTAAAGGTTCTGTAATTGAGGTTGCAAGTAATGTGGGCTTAGCATTGGAGAAAACTCCATAGTTAAGTGTGTTTGAGCTAGAGTAGTATTTTGATGGGTGACCTCAAGAAAGTCTTGATTTATCATTTCGATAAGCATCACCTAAATATAATGAATAAAAAGTATTCCATTCATTTGGAGAGCCTTAAACATCACACACTAAGGAGTAAATTAAGGTTGGAAAAAAATTGTCAACTTTGACTATTTAGCACTTTTAGCTTAGGAATCAGCACTAAGTGTATGATGTTTCGGTATTCATTTTCATTAAAAAAAAAACATAAATCAATAAATTTAACTCACAAATTGAATAATAATATCACAATTTAATTTTATGTCATAAATATTTCCACTTATCAACCATTAAACTGCTTCTGGTAGACTCTCTCTTACTTTTCCTTACACTAAGGAAAAACATGTATCACTCACTATTCCCACGTTTCACCAACTATGAATGCACTATAGATAACCTAATTCAGAACTAACTGCAAAAGAAAAAACTATTTCTGTGTTTAATTACACCGTAGGCGTTCCCTATATGAGATTGAGAAGTTGGAATATCAATCCAATGGTTTAAAACATAGATGATGCCTTGATGACCATGGAAGTCTTGTGCACTGTCGGATTGCTTATTCATTGTTTCATATTTTTTCAACAAAAGACATGGAGGGGCCATGCGAATAACCCAATGGTAGCCGATACAATATTGTTTCCTTATAACTACTCTAAGCTTAAGTAGATGGCTAGCTTTATAGGAAAAATATCTTTCTAAGTTCAGCGGTCAATTCATTAGTGAAAAGAAGGATAACATTTTGATGGCTGGGATACTTTTGATGGTCGTCCATGCTTCTAAGCAGCTTTACACCGTGGGATGACTAGCATGGGGTTATAAGTACTTGTGTTTTGGTACATACTTGCTAACTTAAGGACTTCTATTTTTTTCTTTTCTATTCTTGAAAAGTAGTACCTCTATTTTGGTACATACTTGCGAACTTAAGGACTTTTGTTTTGTTTTGTTCTATTCTTGAAAAGCACAGAATGGCTCATGAATTGCAATGTCCTTGCCCTAGTTGCAACATAGTCTTCTCGAGTTATCAGGCTCTCGGTGGACATGTAAAGATACATTTCGGAGGTATGATCCATGAAGCGGAATCAGGCGATTTTATTTTTGTCTAAGCACACTTTCACTTTCACTTTTTTTCTAAACACACTTTCACTTTTGAAATTTTTTGAGGTGTAGGTCTCGCAGCTTTGAATTCTTCAGAGTGAGTGAATAACTAATTCAAATTGATTTGTTTTTCCAAACTTAATTTTAAAGAATCAATAATAGACAATTGAAGAAGTTCATTTTTTTTTCTTTGTTTTGAGTTTATAAAAAGTGCTGATATTTCAGAGCATCTCCTGTCAGATGACAATGAAACTGAGGAGCGATAGTTTGCTATTATAAGGCGCATTAAGGATTATCTCCTGCCCGATATTGTAAGGAGCATTGAGGAGCGTCTAATGTCATCTAACTATGAAATTGATGGCCTCGTGTCTAATATTTTGAGCTACATTCAGGATGATTTCTTGCTTGACATTGTTGAATATATCTTTGAACATCCTAAAAAGCTGAGATGGGTTGTTCTTTTGGGAGTAATTGGTATATAATAAGCTAGAGATGGGTATGTAATATGGCAGACAATCACTTATATTTGTTAGTGTAGACTTTATTGTAATAGACTGTAGTAATTTGTGGACAACTTCTATTCTTGTTCATGATTTGCATGCTTTCTCTATATTTAGTGGATTCATCTCTGATGATACAATTATGTCCAATAGATATATAATGTAATAAGAGAAATAAAAGTTGGAAAATATGCGGCATGAGAATGTGATGGGTTTAAATTATCTGAAATGAGAATGCAGTGACTTATAATTATGTCAAATTGGAGTGTAATGTGGTAGAATTGTGAGTGATGCTCAAAATGTGATATGAATATTTAAAACATAATTTATTTAATAGAATCATGAGAATATGATTATAACTTTGTTAAGTGAAATAAAATGTAATTTCAAATTATGGAGATTCATAAAAGTTTTATTTCTAATGTATGTAGAGTATTAAAAATATTTAATTTTAGTTAAGGTATTAATATGAACTTGATTAATAAGTTATCATTTGTTAATTTTAAAGAAATTATTTTTTATTTTTCAACTAATAAAATTGCGTATTACTTTATTTTCCCTGATCAATATCACTTTAGTTATTGTTAAGAAAAAAATTCTACATGACTCCCACTTTGAAGTATTATTTTAGCTCGTTATAGTTTCTAAATAAAATATAAACTCCCAAGTATGAATGGAAACATTGAGGCTTTGCACATATTCATGGTTTCATCTAGCTATGCCAATCATAAAACATTAATAATATTTATAGTTGGCACTATGCTTTTAAAAATAAATGATCTTACTTTCTAATGCAAAAGTGTTTACCCTATAGTTTTTGCATATTTAATTTATGATAATGTACAATAGAATATTTACTTATAATACAACATAGAATTATTATTCTATAATCAATGTGTCAATGCACACTTATATTATGCTTTAGGATCCGTATCATTTCTATAGTATGTGCATGATGAAAGAAAGAAACAAGGAGATATAGAAAGTATGGGAGGGAGAAATGGGAAAAATGACAAATATTTACTTAACCTTCCATGACTTTATGGCGTAACTATTGCACACTAAGGTGTGATTGCTAGTTAGATAATGCTATTTGTATGACATGAAAGACAAAGCAGGGATTTAAAAGACAACTGAAATATAGGGTCCAGCTCATCACAGACTTAAATTAAAAAGCATGTCATCCATTTCCTCTAACACAGATTTCTTTTTAAAAAACATACATAAAAAAACTTATATAATTAGAGCTATGGTTGCTTTTTTCACAAAGGAAATAAAGCTGCTGCTGACTTGCCAATTTGTCCAAAGACACACATATAATATCTGTAGTGACTCACCGAATTGGCTATGCAGCGGACATAATGGTTGAATATTTTAATTTATTAATTATTAAAATTTTTTAAAAAAATGAATTTATAATTTTAAATTAATATTAAAATAATAATTTAATAGCCAATCTGTTGGCTGGGTAGACGCTTTCGTGATTCACTACTCTTGAAAACATAGATAAAGTTCTTTTTGTAAATAAAAACAGCGCTGCACATGGGCTACTGTCAGGAAGTAAATTTCTTGTTTGCATAAGCTTGACCAAAGAACACAAAAACTGATCAGGATAAGCGATTAATAAATAAAAGTCGTCGCTGCAGCTACGCCCTGTCTGATTACTAGTGGACCTTAAATGAATGCAATAATGTTTTCCAACATGAAATATGCAATCCAAACTTGACGTAGTGCCTCCGAACAAGTCTTTTTTTTGACCAACAATACGTCAAGATAATTGGCCAACCATCAAACCTAAATCGTTAGGTCAACCTCCCAGCGTTGGAGGATGCAGGACCCCACAAATGGAGGGATGAACTATTTGGCCTCCTCTATTAAACACAACGGTTCATGCCCAATCTCTTCACAATTTCAGAGAGAAACAGAGTGAAATTATAGTAGCCCTTTCATGCTATTTTTATTGGTTGAGTATTTTAAGAAGGAGTGGAGGCAGAGACGATGTGCAGCCTGGAGAAGCGAGGGAAGGTTTTCGTCCTTACGTTGCTTGGAGATGACGACCACAGATTCAATCCCACCATGATTGATGCCATATGCGAGGCCCTTAAAGAAGTGGAGCAATCCACGGATGCAGCAGCCCTGGTAACAAGTAACATAGGAAAATATTTCTCCAATGACCTTGACCTGCGATGGATTGCAGAGAGCCCTGGCGACTGCCTTGACATTATTAGGGAGAAATTCGAGAACATGTTGGTGGCCTTCATGAGACTTGGCGTTCCGACCGTGGCGGCCATTGACGGGCACGCGGTGGCTGTAGGGCTGATTGTGGCGTTGGCGCACGTCTACCGTTTCATGACAGAGGGGCGATCTGTGTTGTACATGAGCGAGCTAGATTACGGGATGCATCTTTCACGGAGTCTGATGGCCCTCATTCGAAGCAAGTTGCATCCTGCCGCCCTGCGCGATGTGGTGTTGGGAGCGCGTAAAGTGAGCGCTCAGGTGGGGTTGGAGAGAGGAATGTTGGACGGTGTTTGCGAGGACCTGACGAAGATGTTGGAGGCGGCAGTGAGAGAGGCGGAGAAGATGGCGGAGAGGGGTTGGAAGAGGGAGGTTTACAAAGCAAAGAGGTTGGCTTCCTTTCTTGGTGTTGTGGAGGAGCTCGATGCACATCGTGATTCCTATCGCTTTGGATAATTATTTTCGTCATCGTACTGGTCTCGAAATTTCTATGGAGTTTTAACAGGGTATAGTTGGTTAAGTGCTTTGATGGATCACGTAGGCATTTAACAACACTGATAATAAAATGCTGGCTAATCTGAAAATGTACTAAAGACAAGAAAAAGTCAAATTTGTTTTTTTTTTTTGTCAGATTCTTAAAAATATAATTATTTTTTCCAAAAAAATTGTTATTTTCGATTACAAAATATACAGATATGAAGAACAAATGTTGAAATTTTAAAAAAAAATTATTGTGTTTTGAATTTTCAAAATTTAGTCAACGATGCATTTTGTATGGAGGATAGCTGCATCCATTAGAAAAGCGTAGCGGATTCATAGTCTTGTGTGTCAGCAAGGACATCAGCCACTAGATTGGCTTTCTAGGATTTCTAGTCTTCTCTTCATTTGTGCTTAAAGATTTTATTTATACAACATTAAATAGATAGCCGCTAGATTTTTAAAAATTTTGTGTAAAAAAAAAGGAAGCATTTATGTCATCGCTATTTAAGGAGTGAGTACAAAGTTTTATAATATTAAAAAAAAAGAATTATAATACTATTATATTTAAATATTGTATTATCGGTGATAGAAGTTTAAAAATATAAATCTAAAGGATAATTTCCTTTTTGTTGCAGGGAAAAATTAACCATTTTCAAATGGGAAAATTTCGTACTTCTAATTAAAAGTTCAATCAAGAAAGGGTCAGAATCCAACAAAAATAAATTGACTTCACAAGTTGTTAGTTCAACCATAAAAACCAAATCAACAACTAAAGTAGACATAGTCCACACTAAACTAAATTGAAGGAAGTTGAACTTCCTTCCATTCCTTGTTAAGATCTTTAAGCATTTCTAGGAAATAAAAATTCTTGTCTTTACACACTGCATTAGCTATATTATTTCTCACTTTATCCATACCAAGTCTATCTTTTTCACATGGTATGGTTATCAACTAGGTCCCTGAGCATTTCCTTCTTTTGGTCTTCTTGTACTCCATCTATTCCCATAACCTATTTTGTTCTTCTTGTACTCCATATATTCCCATAAGATGTTAGAAGAGGAGATCATTCCATCCATCTTATCTTTCTTGAATTTGGCAACCTCAACAAAAAAATAGTTTATTTGGTTTTGGTTGGATTTGACAACCCTCAAAGCACTTATTATTTCCTATTTCTCCTCATCAAAGCAAATAAGGGCTTTACAAGGAAGTTACACAACTATTTTCCAATTGATGCCTCCTCTCTACTCTTAGATCCCTTTTCCACATGAGTATCTTTCTCTAGCAAAAGAAAGATATCAATGTGCATTTCATTCTCCTTAACTGCACAATTAGGCTCATGATTAGTGTCCTTGGAAGGAGGAGAGCTCTTATTTCTAGATGGAGATTTGATAGTAACAATAATGGACCTGCTAGCTTTAAGGTTGGTTTAGAAATATCCCTTAGAGGAGGTTTCTTTCATTTTATTTTCCCAAAACCCTATTCCATCAAATCAAGAGCATAGTTTTGGTATGGTATATAGTCGACATCCTCATCCTCATTGGAAACAACATTCTTTTTATAAGAGGAGGACATAGTAGAAGGTCAACATCTCTGCACGTACTCCATTCCTATTTGAGTAAATACCATTATGACTAGTACCCTTCTCATTATAATGTATCCTTGCATTTTTCTTGAACTCCTACCCAATTTGAGCAGGAGGGTTATTAAAAACATTCAAGACTCTAGTCTTCTCAATAATAAGTATGATTAAACCCTTTTTTATAATGGGAGCTAAGGGTTTTTCCTTATGAGAATCAATACCGTGATTTAGGGAGGACATCAAATAGAATGGAATAGAAATGCAAAAATCATGGAAAAAATGGATAAAAATAACAAAATAATAACTAAAAAGACTTCCAAATTTTCCATCCAAAGTTATATACTGCATAATAACTTCCACTACATATGCCTAAGGGTTCTATAGAGATGTTTGCTCAAAATACCTATCACTTGTTGATATTGTATTTAGTTTAGCATGTATTAACATTAAATTGTATCATTGTAGACATTTTGAAATTCATATAAGAATTAATCTAGACATAATTTATCTTGGAGTGTGTTTAACAATTACGATACAACTTATTAATACAAAGGAAAATAAGTTCTAAAGTAAGTGTTAACTTTTTATTAATAAATCTTATTAATGTAAGCATTATCCTTTACAATATTTCAAAGTAAAATAGAATGGCAAATAAATATATAAAAAAATAGCTCAAAAACTTTCTATATAAATTTCTAGGATTGATGATATAAAAAGAAACTATCATCATTAGAAACATCAATCAATATGGCCTTACATGCACCAACATATAAATATTTGTTATCTTATTATTTTGACATATCCTCCACCTTCATGTATTTATGATATGGATTCATAAACAATTTAAATATTTGACAATAAAATATGAATATTCGTTATCTTATTAACTTTTCACATGTTCCATACATTCACAAATTTATAATTCAATCCATGAAAAATGTAAAAAAAGACAATAAAAGAAAAAAGCATAAATTGTTCTCTATAATACCCATAAAAAAAATTATTATTATAATAAAAATACAAAGAATGCTTACACTTTTCAATATAAAATAAATATTATCATTATTATTTAATCATCCATTCTAGTCTTATTGAAACTAGGAAAATCATTTGAACATAACTTTATAGAACTATTCATTAATACATTTATATTGTCATAAACATATCTACTACAAAATAAAGATGCATGTCTACATTGTTATGAACCTATCTATTACAAATAGAAAAGTATTTATTATTAATTTAGTGTCATGTTAAGAAAGAGTTATAAAAAGAAAAATACCCCCAGTTTTCAAAACAAGCACATTCATAATCTTTTGTCTTCTATTTTAATACAAATTAAACAATTTCAATTATACTCTTTTCATAAATAAAGAAAATATAACATTAATAATACAATTCACATGATTAACATAAACCCTTGTTATATAATACTCTGTAAGATATGAAGCCTAAAATTAAATTATTAATATATTTAACACGCACATAGCTAAAACGATAATCTACAATATACTTTAAATGGCACAAAAAACTTTCCGCCTCTTCAAATCTACTGCACGCCAGTGGAATAAGGAGGCAATTCCATGAGAGAGGGGCTGGGAGGGGTGTCCAGCTCATCATCCGATGCAATGAACAGAAAACCCATTTCATTTCCCGACTCGTCGACGTCAAGAGATCGAAAGTCAGCCTCCACAGATGTTTCATTTTCAGCAGAACAGCAGGAATTTATCTCTTGTTCCAAGCTTTTCATGACACCACAGAGGAGCTCCTCGTCCATCACATTTGTCTCGTCTTCTACATCTTCCAGCATACGGATCAGCCTGTCAAAATGCACATCCCATGCCATTTCTCCTTCGTTTTCATCTGTGTTGTCTTTTCTGTGAGATATTTCGGCCATTTGAAATGCCTTCAAAATGATTTCCAGCTCGCAAACTTAATTAAAAGGCGAGTGACAATGGTAGAGCACATAGAGAGGTTATATAGAGCGAAACAAAGTGGGGTCAATTCACAGTCAGTAGGATCACGAATACGATGTGAGCTGGGAGAAACATATCTATGATATGTTTGTGAATAACAAGCAGTTAACACGGGCGTGACTCGTTTGGAAGTGGTCACAGAGGGAGACAATTGGACGGTGGCTTAGATGGTAGATTATCAGATGTTATTTCGACCTTCAATGTCCAGACGCGTGACAGTAGGTATCAAAACCACCGAGACTTTAATCCTCTACCGCTGGACTAACCGTCTACAGCTGTGAGCTGTTGATGTTCACGCAAGATTTCTCATCGTAAGCCAATGACGATTGGTATGGTCAAGATGGATTCCTAAATTCTTATCTCAATATCTTCTCTCACGGAATGTGATAGCAAGTTTTTTCCGTTTGTGTGGAAGAGATTTTTAAATTTTACAATTGTTTCTGTGTTACTTTTTTAAAACTAAAACATATGGACTTAGGAACTTGTTTGCTTAATTGAATTTTTTTTTCTAGTTTTGCTTTATTTTATTATTTTTACTATTTTCTAAAGTTTTTGATAATTTTTTTAATTAAAGAAATATGTTTAAAAAATAAAATAAAATAGCGATGAAATAAATCGATTAAAAAAGAGTATAAAATTAATGATGAGGTTCGAAAGAGATTAGTTTCTTTTAAAAAAAATAAAAGGTCTCTAGTCAAATAATAGATCTTTATTCTTCAGAAGAACATTTTTTAGTCTTAATTATATTTTTCATCCATTAATATTTTAAATATTATTGTCAATATTATCTTTTAAACACAACATACAATATTGAGTGCCTACTCTAGATCAAGAAAACTCTTATCAATATGAGGAAACCTTACTTTTGATTAAGGGTTAAAATGGATTTTTAAAGGGGACCTGAAACCCCAATAGTCTTTACAAAATAAGACCTCAAGTGTAACTGTAAAATTAGTGCTAGAATAGTCAACCAACACCCCTAGTTAACCAGCTACCCACAAAAGACCAACAAATAGATAGGGACTAGAAACAACACCAAAATCAAATGACTAATCTATTCTTATAAAAACAAAAAGACAAATACCAAGGGGCAAACAAACCAAACCACCATTATCTTGGCTCTTGCACCATCTCCTCCTTTTCCTTAATCTTCTCAGTGGATGCTTTGACATCCTCTTTAATCTTTTCATCAGTCTTGGCCTTCAACTTCCTAGTAGTAGATATGGTTCTCTTCTTACTCAGTGTCTCTTATGTGACCTTAGCCTCATCCAAGTCCAAGACCATGATGTTGTCTGCCTACATATCCAAAATTTTACCAATTTTATTCATACTTTCCATCGAGGCTTCTATCAACTTCTGGTAATTGTTCATCAAAGTAGAGGTGTTTCTTTCCAAATTCTCAATTTTGTCTACCAATCCTTGTATCTTTTCGTCCACATGTTATTACCAACATTACCACTCCCTACCTCCCCATTGAGCTTGTTATTAATGTCCTCCATTTTTGCATTTAGGGCTTTGTTATTAACATTGATATTTTTAATGGTGTTGAAATTCCATTGCTCCATTCTAGGAATGTACATATAAATTGATTTTTCCATTTGGAGAACAACCAATGATAGTTGAATATTAGTACCTTTCAAGTATTCCTCCAATAATTTAATATGTACCTCATCCACATAAACAATATTGGTGATAGGGAATTGCCTCTCTCTATTTCCCTCATTCTTCTCCTTAGATTCTCTAGGGGCTGCATTGGGAGGGGAATTCTTTGTCTTAATGTAAACATCATGAGTCACATTTTCCCCAAGTGATTTACAACACAAAGCCTCTTTATCATAATCATCCTCTTCTTCACCAATCTCCACATTTTTAAATTACTCCTTGTTTTCACCCATTTCCCTATTTTTACCTCCCTTCTCCTCCTTCTAGAAACCGGCCTTCACATCCTCATAATGAACATAAGTAGAGAAGAGACAAGTACTTGGTGGCCTAATTTTTTTTCCTCTGAACCACCAAAGAGATAGCTCTTTGCTTCCTTCTTCATTTCCTTATAGTTAATATTCTTCCTATTTCTTCTAACCAACTCCCTTTTCACTTCTCCTAGCTCAATTGTCAATCTCTTGCCTTTACCTTTACTACTAATTGGAGTTTTAGGGATCTTTTTCTTTTTTAGCAAGGTTAGGCGAAGGGAGAGTTTCCTTCACACGGTCCATCATAAACTCAAAAACTAACCGGAACAACCCTTAATGAAGAATGGGTTTTTTAGGTTTCACCTTATACTCCTTATAGCAATGAGCAAGCAAACACAATAGATAAAATGAGAAACAAACCCTAATTTTATATTAGAAATCATGAAATAGGACAAAATGATAGTCATGAGCTTTATCATACCTCCCATTACAAGTCAAATAATGGAATAATGGATTATATGACTTTAAGAATAGGTTTTCACATTTTTTAAATGGAAGAAGAAACCACAACACCCCCCTCCCCACCCCCACCACACACACCTTCCCTTTATCTAACAAGAACCCCATCCCTAGCCTTAGAAAATTTACTAACTTCCTTTCCAATTTATTTGTTTTAGTATAAATTCATACCTTTTCTTTTGAGGCCTATTATCATAACCATAATATCTATATCCAATTTGAGATGCTACACAACAAGAGTCACCATGTTCATGTTCCAACCATTGCTAAATGCCTGTATAATCTCTGGCTTGGCATGCTTCATTTTAATCATCTAAGGCACTAGACTACCTTTATCCAACTTCTCCCATACTTCCAGTCCTTTTTCCCAAAAATTATAGTTCCTCAGATTCCTTCTTTTCAAAGCTCCACCCATGGTGATACTTCTACAACTTTCTTCAAGACTAGATGAACTCGAAATGCAACTTTTTATTAATGGAGAAATTCCAAAATAAAAGCTCAAAAGGAAAAACCACATACAAAATATGAGATTTAAAAAAAAATTTCAATGCATAACCTTAAAATAAGTACAATCATCATTATACTTCATGTCCAAATGCATATTTTTCATAAATAACAAGATTTTTATAATCTACACCTTGTCATGATTGAGCACTTCTTTTAGATTTTTGTACCCTCTTAAATACTCATTACACATTATGTGTTTAAAACTAGCAACAACAATGTTGGAATGAACATCTACCACATTGCTTGCTTCACTATACATGTGGCTTATGGCCATGTTTTGTACATAATTAACAATAGAAAAAAATTCTCACATTATATTATGTATCAATCATGATGCTTTAACCTTTTTTCTATAAAAAGTTAAGAATAATCATGGAGTGTCCTTCTATTCATAATTGCTTGCAACTATAATTGACTACTAACATAAACCCATGGAGAAGACCCATTTCTTTTGTTAAGTGGTTGGTTTGACATCCAAGAGGAGTTGTCTTAGCTTTGACCATATTGCCATTTTCATTATGTATAATTGCCCCATAACCAACAGCCCTTGGGTTCCCCTTGGTAGCCCCATCAAACTTCAAGTTTCTCCACCCTTTCAGTGTTCAATCCCATCTTGCATTTTTTGTTTTGACATTATTAAATTATATTTAGGCATTTAAGAGCTATCTACAATGATCTATTTGTCAAAATCCACCTTGTATTTGTAGCTACTATGATAATTTTTCATTGCATTAAGTTTGATTCTAATAGCTAGTAGAGTTAGTGTTTGAAAGACATCCTTGAAGGCCCTATTATTTCTTTTTTTCTAGAGGTTCCATAAGACATGGAGGGAAAGCAATAGCCATAGACCTTTTTCCACTAGAGGAAAACAATCATGCCACATAGTCCAAAGCTCAGTCATCATCCCAGGCAAGATCTACTAAAGGTTCTAACTTTGGAAGAAAAACATCCATGTCTCCCATGCATAAGGATACTATAAGAAAAATGATTTCCAGACTCCAAGGCACTTTCAAAAAGAAAAAAACTATTAGAAAATAGACATAACTCTTATCATCAGATTGTCAACCATTAGGATCTTGTTTTGAAGAACAAGCCAAAGAAAAATATTAATTTTTGGTTTCATCCCTTTGCCCAAACTTTGGGGGGCCTGTGGTCGGGGGGGGGGGTTTGTTAGCGGGGGTGGGGGTGGGGGTGCATAGGATTTTGTAGAGAGAAAATCCCTAAAGCTATTGAGTAACAACCACTAGCATTGCCTTCCCAAATAACCCTATCTAGTTCATTCCATAACAGAGCTACATAGCTAAGATCAATTATTAAGGAAGAAAAAAATGGATCAAGAGTAGGGAGATCCACCTATTTCCATTCTTCCAATAGTCCATGACCTAAGATCCAAGCCAAAGAATACATCTACCCTTGAAGGATAGAAACCTCATCAAAGAAGAAATTAGTTCCTAAAAATTCTACATATCTTCCAAAAAATTGACACTACTACCATTGCCCACTTTCCATCTAGTTATGGACTTGATTAGCTCTTTAACTTGTTGGATGCCATTCCACATGCTAGATCCATAAACCAGATTTTAGGAGCTCAAGAAATCCATAATATTTATATTGTTGATTAGGTACTTACTCTTTAGGATTTTGTTACAATATTTATTTTCTTAAAAAATGCACCAGATTTGTTTTGCCGATAGAGTAGAGTTAAAAACATGTATTGAGAGAATAAGCCTCCATTCTCTTTTGGATTATAGAATTTTTTGCAAGCAACCAACACTGGTCTTTTTTTTCCCTCGACATTAGACTAGAGAGAATTCCTTTAGGTTTTTTGAATGGTATCTAAGAATTTACTAGGAATTTTTTTTGAAATGCAAGAGCACAAACCAATAGGTTTTGTAAAGTTAACTTTAGAAGTTGAAGTTTCTTGTCTTGACAAAGAAGGGAAACTTTCAAGCTGGACAAATTAGAATTAATTCTATTAACCAACTTATTCCATAAGGCCTTTGTATACACTTGAATACAATCTTTAAAGCATATATCTTCCTTAATCAAATTATCCCTTGTCATAATTGTGTCATCAACAAACTACTCATGATATCAAGTGAGATCATTAGAGGATGGCTTAAGACCAATTATCAATCCTTTTGACACACAGGCACTAACAAATCTTCCCAAGGTCTCCACCATGACTGAAAAAATAATGGGAGAGAGAGGATCCCATTGTCTCAATCCTCTAGTAGTTTTTCATTTTTTTTTGAAGAGGGTCCATTAATAATAACCACTGATGAAGATGCCCCAACCAACAAAGCAACAAGTTGAGTGAAACAATCAACAAAACCAAACTTCTTCAAAACTTTGAATATAAAGTCCCAATAAACTCTGTTATAAGTCTTATAAAAATCCACCTTAAGAAGAAAGCGATGAGAATAATGGTTGACTGAATCACCTCATGGGGTTTGATTATGGAGTCCAAACGTTTCTTTTCCAACAAAAAACCATTCTACTAAAGAAAAATTATGGAAGGAATGATTATTAATAATCTAGAAGTAAGAACTTCAGAAAACACCTTATAAACAAAATTACACAAACTTATCAGTCTAAAAGCTTCCACTATTCTAGCACCTTCTTTTTAAGCATCTTACTAGTCCTATTCCTCTTGGGAGATCAATTAGACAGGGTTGTCCCATTGTCCCTTCCCTTTTTGTGATAAAAACTGATACTTTATTTTATTTTCTTAGAGCTCCCTCCCTTAGTGCCCTTATCAGAGGTCTCCTCCTCCCTAATGAAGATACTTTATTGAATTCCTAGTTTGTTGATGACACTACATTATTCCTAGAACTTGAGGAGATGAATTTTCATAATACCTTGGATAGACTTGACTTTTTCTATTTAGCCTCAAGTGCCAAAGTTGCTCCAGATAAATCCTCAGTTCTAGGTTGGTCTAACTCTCCCCCTAATTTTTTACAGTCGATGTGTTGGAAATGGAAAGGCCCTAATGAGATTTTCAAGTACCTTGGTATCCCTTTTTTTTGTCAATCCATCAATTAAAGATATGTGGGAGTGAGTTTTTGATAAAATTCAAAAGAAGCATACTAAATGGAAAATTCACTATCTCTCTTTAGTGGGGATGTTTCAAGTTGTTCAGAAAGTTCTATCTTCTCATCACCTCTACTTTTCAACTGCTTAGTTGATGAGAAATCATCAAATGGATAAGATTGAAAACATATTGAGAGAGTTTTTGTGGTTTGATGGGATATACAACAAGAAAAGACATTGTGTAAATTTGCAATGGTGTTGTAAACCCAAATAATATGGTAGATTGAGATTGAAGGTTATAAAAGACATGCTGCTTCTAAGTGGATTTTAAAGGATATATATGGAAATGAACCTTTGAAATCTAATTAGACATAACATTCAATTCTCTACCATTTCCAAAGGTAAAAATTAGAGAAATATTCCATTCTGTGACATGTTGTTAGGTGAATTTTAATCAAGATATATGGATCTAATGTATTTGCTACACTATGGAAGGCTTGGAACCATTCAAGGATATTCCTACCAATTAGAATAGTTGTTGGTTCTTCTCCACCTTATGTTGTTTTAGATAGATCAAATTGGTGGGTATTGTATCTAAATGGAAAACCTTTGGCACTTACATAAAGATTCTTAGCAAAAAATTGGAATGTACTGTGTGTTTCTTTAATTAGTGATCTAATGATTGACAACCTTATGGGAACATGGGATGAGATTAGAACTAGATATGACATGACAAAAAATTAGAAAAAAACTATACACTAATTTGCAAAGCAATTGACATATGTAATTTTTCAAAAGTTATTGATTCTAATAGTTTCCTCAAACAATTGATGTGGTGTGGTGGAATAGTGATTAATGAAGTAAACTCAAAGAAGATATATAATATGCTTGTCTTGGATACAAATATCTCTCAAAGAGTGATCCAAGGTTGGGGATTTTATTCCCCATTTTTTGATTGGTCTTTCTTTTTTCAATATATTTGGAAATCAAAAGTGGAACCCAAAAAACTATGTTTTAGATGGTGACTATTACTTTAAAAAATTTATTTAGGATCTAATATGGAGTCCTTATGTCTTACTCCTAGACATTGTAAGGTTTTTTTATTTAAGTGAGTTTTTTGAACATGTTTTTTCACTATGATTTTGCTATCATGATTTGGTCAATTTTGTTAGGTAACCCCATTGTATGGAAACTGAAACCAACTCTCTCCTAGAGTGAAGTTTTAGCTAGATATGCTAAAGCTTTTGACTCTAGACTTAACTCTTTTTGGTTTTTTTTTTCTTGTGAGATCTTATGGTTCCTTTGGAAGGCAAGAAATGAAGAGGTCTTTCAATAGAAAGATAGATGGCTTATTGAGTTTACTTGTGCACACACACATTTTTTCATTATGTCTCAGGTGTCATTCTCTCTAGAAATCTCTATGGTTTAGTTTATAATGTTGGTTCAAGATGGTATATTTCTTATCCATAAAGATGAGGTCAAGGCCTTCCAATATCTCAAATTGTTTAAATATATGATGGACCTGAATTATATGAGATAAATTGAAATAATGATGGAGGATTTGCACATCTCTACTAATACTCAACAACCCACTCCTGCTATCAGTGCCAGTTATGAGAATAAGATGAATAGTGATTATGATTCTAATGATTATGGTTTAGCAAGATGGAATGATGAACTATTTGATATAGCTTTCCTACAAGCATTGGACTTTAATGATGGATGGGGCTTGACTAAAATGAATAGCAAGTTTTGAAATAGATAAGCAGTTATACCTTTTTTGATAGTGTTGTAAATATTATTTCTCTCTAGTTACATTTCCCAAGTTGATTAAATGGGTTTAATACCTTGTAAGTAATGTTTAGTGGTGATCCTAGACTTTAAATTACTCGACACAAAAAGTTACTCTATGTTGAATAGTTTTAGCTGAACTTATTGTAATCAATTTTTTATATACTATTCTAATATCAAATCAAAAAAATGAAGGTAGAGTTAAGTTCCTTAAGAAATTTCTTGGATCCATAAAAAAACACCTCTGACACAATAGTTTTCCAAAAATGTTGAAATAAGAAAATTAGGAATCCATCAGGTCCAATGGATTTCTCTCCTTCAAAAGAGAACACTAATTTTTGAATTCCATCCTCAGAGGGAATGACAAGAAACATTTTGCTAATATCCTCATCCAACAAAGAAGGAATAGATGTCAAGAGACAATTTTGAGTATTGGGAAGAAGATTAACATCTCTTTATTTAGCATATTGGAGAAAAAGTTCACAAAAACCTCAAATATATCCCCATCAGAACACACATCACCATTCCATGTAGAAATATCTAGAGATAAAGATCAAGAGAACTTTGTCTAAAGACTAGATATAGGAAAACTTAATTCAAATTATATTTTTTCAGTAGAACATAGAATTCTACTGAACTAATTCTTTTGACTCTTGACCCTCTTGAGAGAAGCATGCATCCCTAAAAAAGGGTTTCTATCAAAAGAGATGACTTCTAGGACCAAACCCATGACTCCGTTAAGTTGTCAATAACCTTTGGAGTAGGGACAAAAGGTCTAGGAAGCACCATTGAAATTTTTTGATTAGTTCATTTAAAAAAGGAGCAACATGTTGTGATGTGGAGCGTAATCAAAACCTGGTGTTCCTATATCTAGCCATTAGACAAAGTTCTCTTGATCTTTATCTCTAATAAAGCTCTTCTTTGGTCACAATATCATGATACTTCACAAGCAACTCATTTTCCTTATTTACAAAACCCTGAGAATCCTGTCCCTCTTGAATTAGTTTTAGAACTTCATCCAAGCCAACTTTAATAAGTGATTGTTGAAGGAAGATATCCCCAAAAGTCTCCTTGTTCTAAACATTGACAATATTTTTAATATGAATATTTGTTTTAGCTATCTTAAACACAACTAACCCTTCAACCTCCACATTCCACCAATCTTGGACAAGAGAATCAAAATTGGAATGTTCCACCCACATCCTTTAAAACCTAAAAGGAAAATTGCACTTGATCACCAAGGGCTCAGCCATCAGAGAAATAGGAAAGTGATTAGACCTTATCTTTGTGATAGAAGAGAGAGAACAATAAAATCTATCAAACCAATCACCTAAAACAAGAGCTCTAAAAAGCCTTACCTAAATGATATGCTTACCCCTCTTATGGTTGGACCATGTGTAGCAACATCCTTGGATATCTACATCTAGAAAAGTATGCAATTTTATCAAATCCATACCATTCAAGTGAGCTTGGGTAGAAATTGTTAGAAACAATAGTCCATCGAGTTAAAATAGGGGGGAGGGGGAGGGTGGTGAATCAGTTATCCAATAATTATCAACCTTAAATAAGCTTAACCATTCAATCAAAGTAAACAGTAACCATACTAAGATACACATACATAATTACACCAGATATGTTAACTAGGGAAACCCTTGATCAAAGGGAAAACCCTGATGGGAATGATGCCCATAAGATGTTGTACTAATATAAAAATTCCTTGTTAGAGGATGGACTATGTTAGGAGTTTATTGTACCACATTTTAGTACATATGAGTCCTTGTTAGGAGACTTTGAATCCTTGTTAGGAGATTCCAAACTTGTTAGGAGTTGTGGAAGGTAGAAGGACCCACTCTCCAAATAGCTTCTAGGGCAAGAACACTAAACTCACTGTCCAACAAATCCTTCAACTATTCCTTGCAGAATAATTGTCTGTACTATACTATAACTTCTTTCCTTTGTCCTGTCAACTGGACCAATCACTGTTAGACCTTGCAAACTAGGTCATGAACCTCGGATCCAAATATCAAACTTTGGATCTCATAATAAAATATTGACAATGAAGTTTTCTCAACCTTTTCTCTACTCTACTTATCTTCGCATTCCACTCTTCATGCTTCTTGAAATAATTCACATATCCCATACATGATAAAGGAAAACACCCTTCCTTTATAATAAATCCATAAAATAATTCCCTGAGTTGGCTGTTGCACCTTCTTAATTAATTATTATAGGATCTCATTAAGAACATGTTACACTTAGCAATAACATTAATCTTTCACCTTGTAACTTGAATAACTTTCCATACATGTGACATTATGACAAGAGATCTTAGAAACATCATCTTTAGAATGTTTTCTTCACATATTTTACTTCAACTTCTTAGAATAACAAGTCTACTAAGATATATAACAATTTTACTAGAACATGCTTCTGTAAACTCTATCTTAGAATAGTCTTTAGTGAAGCTTGCATAAATTCTTCCAAACTTAATAGCTTATGCTTCTGAGGTTAGATGCATATACTAGACACTTAGTATTACCTCCCTTTAACCTCTCTTAGAGAAAATTCTCAACTATATGTTCTTACTAACTTGATCTTTACCATTGTTCTTCTATCAGATAACATTGAAAACTACTATGTTGACATCAATGACAAACACAGTCCTGAATGTAACATATCATCATGATAATGATCAAATCATGTTTCTCCATTAATCCCCCATAGAATTATCATCAACATTCATGATTCAAATAGAAATTCCCCCCATTTTGTTATTATCATTGAAGGGGGAGTTAAAATCACTCATTAACACCCATGAGATATCAATAAAAAATTGTAAAATACCCCAATCTTTCCTGGAATGTCAACCTCCTATTTTTTGAATTAGGAGCATAGACATTAGAAAGAATCTTGGAGAAATTATCTGTAATGTAAAAAAACTTAATTCAAATTATATTTTTTCAGTAGAACATAGAGTTCTACTGAACTGATTCTTTTGACTCTTGACCCTCTTGAGAGAAGCATGCATCCCTAAAAAAGGGTTTCTATCAAAAGAGATGACTTTTAGGACCAAACCCATGACTCCGTTAAGTTGTCAATAACCTTTGGAGTAGGGACAAAAGGTCTAGGAAGCACCATTGAAAATTTTTTATCAGTTCATTTAAAAAAGGAGCAACATGTTGTGATGTGGAGCGTAATCAAACTCAAAGGTGATTTTATCCATTTTATTTGGTATAATTTCCCACCAATTTTTACTATGGGGGTTTGGGGGCAATGCCCCTTGCGAGGTCCTAGGAAAAACCCCAAGGTGCACTTCCTATCATAGTACATGGAGGGGTTGAGGGGAAATGCCCCTGTAGGGGTTTTCACAGATAGCGCTTGCAAAAGCTTGACCAACTTTATGATTTTAAAAGATACTGGCTATTATTTTTCTATTGGACAACTTATTCTAGTCTTTATTTTGTACATGCAAATTTTTTTTTGTATAAAATGGCTTAGGGTTAGGGATTTCATAATGTATGATGAGATTGTAGCTTCTTATAGAGGTATTTAACTATAAGGGATTATAGATTGTAATTAGGTTGCAATCATTGGATAGTATAGCAAGACATAGCCGAGGGATTGTGTTAAACATTTTAAATGTTTTTGTCTTGTGTTCTCTTTTGTGTGATTTAATTTTTTTTGATATTGGTTATATTTGCATGTATTGTTATTTCTCTCTCATTAAATCTAACACAACAACTGATTTAACCACACAAGCCTGAACCAACAATCAAATCCTCCCCCCACCTCCACACCCACCCACTAACTTGCCTAGAAACATCATCTAACAAACTATATCCATAGAGATCCTAGTCTTCTAGAAGGTCTTCCTTATGAGAAGACAACAAATTTGTCTTCCTTTTGAATCAAAGGTTTTAGCCACAATCTACATTGAAAAGGAATCAATTTCATAAGGACACTGAGGCACCATTCCAATAGTAAGATTGGGAACAATAAGAGAGTCTTCCACAACCACTTCCTCCATTGAAATTGGAATACTAGGTTTCACCTGAAGCTTCACCTCCATCATTACATCATTCTTAGGGTGAGGTACCTACTTACAGATCCATTCTTTTCTTTTTTCTTGACATGGTTGAGTCTTAGAAGTCTTCTTGATTTCTTTTGGATTTTTTAAGCCTAGTGACCTATCTTTTTGCAAATAAAGTAGGTAAAGGGAAGGATTTTGAATTTTAACTCTTATTTTACCAACCCCTACTTATAGTTGATCATGATAGAAAATAGAAGGTTCTCCAATCTACAAAAATTGACATGGATATGAGCAAAGACTAGCCTAAATCTAGCTACCACACATTGATCAACAACCAACAATTTACCAAAACAAACAACAATGGAATCTAAAACCACTTCATTCTAAAAGTTTAATGATAACCTAGGGAGTCTGACCCAAAGTGGGCTAGAGAAAAAAAAATTATTCTCAAATCTCCATTTGGGAGTCCATTTATGAAAGAGATAGATCCATCTTTCCAATCATCTAAAGTCCCCCACAAAGGATTCGGCTATAGTCCTCTTTATTAGAAAATTCAAAGGACAAAAAACCTTTGGGAAGGGTCATGATCTCCAATTGGGCTCTTAGGTACCATTTCTTTTAACATGGGACTAGGCTTTCTCAATATTGGGATGGGATCCAAGAAACTTACCTATGAGTGTGAAATCCAAAGTAGAAATAGAAGAATCTAGAAGAGGGTTAGGAATAAAATATTAAGAGCACCCCATTTTGGCAGCCCACTTTGATAGTTCCAACCAGAGTAGTAGGATTTTTATTTAGGGTGGCCCCCCAAAAAAAATTCCCCCAATCCTTTTGTCCCGATTTGAACATCCTTGTCATAGGACCTCCAATTTCCCCTTTTGCAACTACCTTATATTCCCCTATTCCAGAGCCAAAAGTAACTCATGAAAGAACTGGCACCACTTCCATAGGTACTCTCATAAAAGACACCCTAGTGTTATCCTTTCCTTTAGATTCATCTAAACAACCTAGAGATTCTATGAACATAATACGGTCACAAATAAAGCCTATAGTTGGCCAGGATACCCCTACTATACCCTTTAGACATCCAACAACTTGCACAACTCTTCCATGTTTCCTAGTTAGACCATTCAAATTTGAACCAACAACCCCATCCTGCCCTTCCATCGACCACTCTGACCCTTGTTATTTCTCATGATATGAATATGTATTTTCTTGGGAATTAAATACTACTTAAATAAATAAAACAATGTTCTTGGGAAGGCAAGAGCCTACAATGCATTGGTAAATTGTGAGCCTCTCATCGGGCAGGTCTTGGGTTCGAATCTACTTGCGATTAACACATAATAATAGTTAATCTTAATAATAATAATAATAAATAACCTAGGCTTCAGCCATTTACATATTTAAAAAAAAAATGATGTTCTTGGGAGAGATCAAATATGACTATATGTATTAGTGATAAATTGATACAAATATTTAAATTTAAAAGTAATTACAATAAATTATTGATAAATTTAATATTATTTGATACTCAATATTTTTCATAAAATTAGCAACAAAAGACATTAATTGAAAATGGTCATGATTGATTTTGATGGTCATGTTGGTCATGATTGAACAACAAACAAGGCTTGATGAGATACCCAATCACAACCAAAACTCTGTAAAGAGGGGAAATAGAGAAACCACATGGAAAAAACCATACTCTAAGAAGAGATGGAAAAAATGTTGAAAGAACTAGTGAAGGAATGAAGAAGCCTTGAAATTGGAGAATGTCCCAGAAGATAGGAACAAACATATGGTCATGTAGAACACCACTGAAGCATGTAGAAACTACAAAGCTCTGTCAAAAAAGTAATTGTTGGTATGAAAAAACTCCATTGAAATAGAACCAAACCAGGTAGATAAGACTATAATCTTCATGAATGTTCTTAGCGAACACTACTCAAATTAGGCAAAAACAAGGCAAACAATTGAACTCAAAGGTATAGATGATATAGAACACCAAAGCCTAAAGAATTGATTAATCGAACATAGAATGTTGTAAAAAAAGTAGGAAAAAAGAGAAGAGTGTCTCTATGGTAAGTTATCCATCTCACTAAAATGTATAGGTTCCTAGGGAGTGCATCCACCTAGTACATAGGAACAAATACTAAATAAATAGTTCACTTTATTGAACTAGAAATTGAAAATTGTTTGCCTAGAAATTGAAAAATGAACCTCCAAGGTAAAAAAAGAAACTCTATTTGAGAAGGTTGTTGTTTTAGAAATTTGCAAATATATTTTGACCATTAAAAATATTCACATTCTGATTGCAAACATGGAAATTTCATTTTGTCCCCTTTCCAATGGTATATAATAGTCATAAGTTTTGTCAAAATTAATGCCCTGGACATGCATTTGAACTTACAGGGGTTGTGGAATGAACATGCCCTTAAATATGTAAAAATATTTTATTTTATGATAAAGTTTAAACTTAATAACATAATGCAAGTCATTTGAGTTTTCTCTTTTGCTCATTGATGCTTGAAAGAAATGAAATTTTAAAATATTTATAAGTTCCCTCCAACTTCACATGGGTCAAACCTGGTAAATCTCCATGTTGGCACTAGGTGTTGCTTCCTAATTAGCTACTGTCAGCTTAGAATTACTTTTGTCATATGGCAGACCCTTGCCACTTCATGACCTCCTTGGTGGGATCTAATCAAATTGTAGATAAGTGGTACTAAACTATGCTCTCTATCTCGCAAGCCTTAATCTCATATTTCAAAAATTCATGGAGATGTTGTAACTAACTACTAGAGGCTAGTTGTGACATTGGGACCCTTTAGCATTGACCACTAGGAAGAGTAGAGAAGTCACAACCAACCTCAATTGTAGCTTCACAAACACTTTAGGCTTAGTGTATAATTGACCTGTGATGTCACTATTGATCATCACTTTACCATGTGCAATGTCACAATTTATTTTACTAACTATGTGCATTACCTTATGAACTTGCCCATACTGCTAGCTCATGCCACCTGGTTCATGTTTATTCATCCATCTATTTATACACAATCCTCCTATCACCTAAGTCGTCACTCAAAATTTACTTTATACCATCTAAATTTGACCTGGTGGGCTCCATCATTCCACAACTCCTTATTTTTCAAGCCACAACTTAAGAAATTTTAAGAGCACATGTTTGGGCTCTTACCAGGAAAAATGTATGACAACTTGATCAATGTGAGACAATTGTATATTACTATTTCCTCCACATTTTCCTTTGTAGCACACACATCAATCCATTTAGCATAGATGGAAATCTCCACCTTAAATTGATCATGTCCATGTCTAAGCTATCATTTGGTATATTGATCCATTTCATAGCTCACCGTGATGATACTCTAGTTCAAGGCCCTCTACAAATGGGACAATTATCACTTTTAATCATAGGCCTAACCTACCATGGCTTCTCCAATCATAAACTTTTCTTTTTATGGTGATACTTTCCTTACACATTTACACATCAAGTCAAAAAATATACATTTTAGGTTCTTTGGTGTTCAACGCAAGAAGAATTATGAAAATAATTTAATAAGTGAGGATCTCAATCTTGGCCAGTTAGATAAAAGACATGTGCAACTGCCTCTATCATGGCCTCTCCACACTCAAAATGACATCTTCTTTTATTAGAACTGAATCAAATATGGTTTAAATCGATGCTCCTAGCCTTAATGGATTATTTTCTATATACATTTCTCAACTTACAACCTCTCCTACCCACATTGAAGGCTCCACTATTAAAATTTCTTGCCCTTCATTATGAATGTGGCCTTCTTTCAATTTATATGCACCCAAAATATTGTTGTTGTTGGTCATAGAATTATGTCCCTCTATGAAGAACCTGTGTTCCAATCTATCATGCATCCTCCATTTTGTTAGCACGGTGACTATTTTTCATAGAAAATGCCTCAAATAAAACTCAAAGCTCCCTACTTATCATTTAGACAATAGTTTAGTTTCAAAATCCACTCTCATCAAGCCTCCCCTAAGACTTAATCAACATCTCTTTTCCTTGTCAACCATATCTGTACATTTTCAACATAGCTCCCTTAATGTTCATCACTACTAATGTGAAAATTCCTCTTACAGTCACTGATTATTAATCTCCTATCATGAATGATTGTTAAACTACCAAAAATAAATTCTCAGCTAATAGCAAAAAATAACACAATTGCAACTTCCCTTATAAAATACAGAAAGAAATTCACAACACAAAGAACACAATATTTTTGGACAAATTGTCCCTCAAAAAACCCCTAAGGGAAAAATAGTTCTACATATGAGAAAATTATATTAACTTTAGAAAATCAAGAGATACAAAATTCCTTGCCTCTCACTAGTAGAACTTAGACAACCTCCTAATTTCTCTAGATGGTATTCCTCCACTATTATGGTATTCCTGCACCCTTGCTAACACTGTAAGACTATTTTCTATCACTACAAACTCATTTTCTAACATTGCAAATGTTTCCACAAACTTAGTCTCTAAATGGCTCCCTGACCCCCTTTTATACTACTATTGGAAAACCAATGGTCAAGATTGATTCTCAATCGACGATCGATATTAACAAAAACTTAACAACCCTAACCAAGTTGATTTCTAATTGTTTCTAAAAGTGGTTAATTAATTAACAAATATTTTTCCTAACTCTAAAAAATTAGTTAGCAAAATAATTATTTGCTAATTAACTACATATGGATGAACAACTGTCCAAGCTACCAAAACTAACACTCCTTAGCAAGGAAGTTGTTTTGCATGACACCTAACTTATCTCTGAAGAAGATGAATTTCACCTTCCCTAATGCCTTAGTTAGAATGTTTGCTACTTGCTCCTCTATAGGTATGTACTATAGCTAAACAATCCCCCACTATAGACAATCTCTAATGAAGTGATATCTCATGACTATATGTTTAGACCTATCATGAAATACTAGATTCTAAGACAACTTGATGCAACTCTGATTATTGCAGTGTATCACAACAGTCTCAACCTTTTGACCAAACAAGGAAACTAACAACTTTCAAAGCTATATAGCTTCACATGTCACCATGCTAGCTGCTATGTATTATGCTTCTGTTGAACTTAGAGCCACAGACTTCTACTTCTTGTTGAACCAAGATACTACTCTCAATCCCAAACTAAAACAACACCTTCAAGTGCTCCTTTTGTCTGTTGTACTTCCTACCAAATTTGTGTTAATATAGCCCATCAACTTGATATCTTCACCTTGAACATATCTAATCCCATACTCAGTTGTACCATGCAAGTAATGCAACACATGCTTGGCCTCTTTCTAATGCACTGCCTTTGGTTCAACCATGAACTGACTAAGTGAGTTCACTAAAAAAGTAATATCTGACATGCTATTGACCAAGTACCTAAGCAAACCAATCAACTACCTATATAAAGTGGGATCTACATCCTTTTCCTTAGATGTATCTAGCTTACTACAATTCATGATGATGGGTGTAGACATGGCTTTGCAATCCTCCATCCCAAATCTCTTCAAAATTTCAATGCAATATTTCCAATGACCAAGGAAAACCTCTCCATCTATCTGCCACACCTCCATACCTAGAAAGTAGTGCATAAGTCCTAAATCCTTCATCTCAAACTCTTCTACAAGGTCCCTCTTGCAATCCTCTGAGCCCTAGTGCACTGGTAAGAAATAGGTCATCCACATAAAGAACAAGAATGAGAACTTCACCTCCAACCACCAAGTAGTAGAGGTTAGCATCCACTTCACTCTTCACAAACTCCATTTCCTACAAGTATATATCAATGTATTCATACCATGCTTTAGGAGCCTACTTGAGTCTGTACAAGGATTTCTTCAATTTGTACGCATGGGTCTCTTTGTTGTGTGCTACAAAGCCTTTTGTTTGTTCTATGTATACCTCCTCCTTTAACTCACAATTAAGGAATGTTTTCTTGACATCCATCTGATGGATCTGCCATCCCATGTGTTCTGCAAATGAGATCACAACTCATATAGAAGTATACCTAGCCACTAGAGTAAATATCTCCTCGTAGTCTATGCCCTCCTTTTGAGAGAACCCCTTGGCCATGAACCAATATTTCTTAATGTTACCATTTGCATTGTGGTTTATCTTATAGATCCAACAAGATCCAACTACTCCTCTATCTATTGGTCTAGACACTACCTCCCACACATCATTCTACATAATTGAGTTATACTCCTTAACCATAGCATCTTGTCATACCTGATGTCCTGCAACTTTTTGATAGCTAGAAATTCTCTATCTACCTATTGACTAACTAATGCCGCATAGTCATTGAACTTTACTAGTTGTCTTTGCT
This sequence comes from Cupressus sempervirens, assembly GCA_028749045.1. Classification (NCBI taxonomy): domain Eukaryota; kingdom Viridiplantae; phylum Streptophyta; class Pinopsida; order Cupressales; family Cupressaceae; genus Cupressus; species Cupressus sempervirens. Next base: position 831,476,526 of record CM053792.1, read on the forward strand.
CTCTAGTACTCCTTCTAGAAGCTCCCACAAACTCCTAAGTATCCCTCTATATCTCATGAACCTCATGGTTCCTTTTGCCAATTGGAGAGGATGAAATGTCAACCTCTAAGCCTTCTAGATGCATTTCCTATTGCACCTATTTCTCCATTCTCTATGAAACTTCACCACCTGAGCCTACACTTGTACTAGCAATTGTACTTGTGCTTTGCTTGCCTTGAGTAGGCCTTGGAGCTTCTACTAGCCATTCACTTTGATCATCTGCTCACAAATCTCTAGACCTTCTAAATGCCTTGTCCTTCATGAACTTAACATCATGTCTGACAATAGTTCTTCTGCTCCTAGGGATAAAAATCCTATATGCCTTTGAGTTTTCACTATACCCAACAAAGTAACCCCTCTCTATAGTCTAATCTAACTTGGTATCTGTATCTCCTAGAATATGATAATATGCCAAACTCCCAAATATTTTGAAGTGACTAACATTTGGCTTCTTTCCTGTGAAAGCTTCCTCTAGTGTCATCTTCCCTAGTACCTTTTGTGGAAACCTATTCTAAATGTAGAATATTGTACTACATGCCTCTACCCATAAATAACGGGGCATGTCCTAGTCATGTAGCATAGCTCTTTTGGCCTTTGATGTAGAATGGTTCTTCCCCTCAACCTCTCCATTCTACCATGGATTGTAGGGAACAATCCACTCTCTCTTAATTCCTTCTTTGGTATAAAAATCTTGGAAGTTATTTCCTTTGTACTTGCCTCCATTTTCTGACTAAAGAACCTTTATCTTCCTTTTATCAAGTTCTCCACAAGAGCCTTAAACTCTTGGAACCGACTAAAAATCTCATTCTTGGTCTTCAAGAAGTATATCAAGGTCTTCTTAGAGAAATCATCAATAAAAGTAACATAGTACTCATGTCCTCTAAAAGATTTTGTCAACATCAGTCCACATACATCTTAATGTACTAGATCAAGAACACCTTCAGATCTAGTGTCACCCCTTGGAAAAGATTCATTCAAAAACTTCCCCAACACACATCCCTTACATACATCATTATGCTTTATGCTTACTTATGGAACACTTGTCACCATCTCACAAAGCAATTTGAGTGCTCCATGATGAATATGGCCCATCCTCCTATGCCATAGCTCTCTACGATCTCTAGGTTTACTACTACTCATGAGTTCCTTATGAGTAGCAAACTAAAACTTATAAAAGTGACCACCCCTAACTCCAATAGTCATGGGTGATTTCCAATCCTTGTGCTTAATCAACATGTGTCCCTCTAAAAAGTACATTATACCCCCTATCCTAAAGAATAGATCTAGAAATCAAATTCATACGTAAGCTTGGCACATGCAACATATCATGAACTAGAATTATCTTTCCATTCTCCCTCTAAAGTTGAATAGTGCCTTTCCCCACTAGATTGAGTTTGGATAAGTTTCCCATAGAAATCTAGATATTGGTCTTCTCCTCCTTATAACTAGAGAAGCACTCTCTAACTCGTATCATATGAAATGATACTCCACTATCTATATACTAGATAGTCTATGAGGTTGAGCTAACCATATAAGTTATAAGTGCAAACTCATCTTCCATTCTACTGGAAAGTTCTTCTACACTTGTTGAAGCTTCCACCTACTTCTTTGCCTTCTTCCTTTGTGGTAAATCACTAACATAGTGACCATACTGATGACATCCAAAGCACTTGACATTAGAAACGTCCTTCTTCTTCTTTTCACTTTGTGAATTCGATCCTTTGCTAGACTCCTTCTTTTCTTTCCCCTTGCCTTCTAGGGTAATGTTTTCCTATTCCACCTCACTTTTTTGACTCTTGTTGGCCCCATTGATAAGACTTAGTCTAAGCTCCTCTAGAGTAAAATTAGTCCACAGTCAATCCCAACTCAATAAGGTATCTCATACACTAACAACTTGAACAAAGATACTCCATTGTTTAGTAAACTCATTTCTAGATATTCTCATTGGTTCATCATCACTAGGGCTATCTCCAACAATAGCTAGCTCATCTTTGAAAAGTCTAAGCCTAGTGAGGTAACTTGTGATGTCTTCTCCCTGGTTCATCTAGGTATTTTTCAACTTCTCTCTAAGAATTATCTTCCTATTGGTGGTAGCATTCTAGTACAGATTCAATATGGCATCCAACATCTTCTTCGCTATATCTCACTCTAAGATATGTGGAACAATATGATCCTTAACATCATCAAGGATTATCCTCCTTTCCTTGGCATTTTTCTTCTTGTATGTTTCAAGTTGTGTATCATCTGTAGGGATAGCTATACCAGTGGTAGTATAATCTTTGATACCATTCTTTTCTAACAATAGAGAAAGTTGGGCCTTCCAAACACCAAAATTTGAGGCACCATCCAATCTGTCCTGATCTCTCAAGCCAAGTAAACCCATCTCAAGGGATTAAAGTAATAATAAATCTAATGAGATCAATCTAGGTTTTATAAACCCTCATTTTCTTTCCTAGGGAAAAACTCTTCTACCCTCAACACCACTTTGATACCATGTGAAAAATTCCTATTGCAGTCATGGAATATTAATCTCCTATCATAAATGATTATTAAACTACCAAAAATAAATTCTCAGCTAATATCAAAAAATAACACAACTGTAACTTCACTTAAAATATGTAAAGAAACTCACAACACAAAGAACACAATATTTTCTGACAAATCATCCCTGCAAAAACCTCTAAGGGAAAACCAATTCTATGGATGAGGAAATTATATTAATTTTAGCAAATCAAGAGATACAAAATTCCTTGCCTCCCACTAGCAAAACTCAAACAACCTCCTAATTTCATCTACTAATATTCCTCTGCTATTATCCCCAATGCTAACACTGTGCCCTTGCAAACATTGTAAGACTATTTTCTATCATTGCAAACTCATTTGCTAACACTGCAAATGCTTCTACAAACTTGTTCTCTAAATGCCCCCTGACCCCCTTTTATACTACTCCTATTAGAAAACCAATAACCAAGATTGATTCTCAATTGATAGTCGAGAACTTAACAATCCTAACCAAGTCAATTTCTAGTTGTTTCCAAAAGTGGTCAATTAATTAACAAATATTTTTCCTAACTCTAAAAAATTAGTTAGCAAAACAATTATTTTCTAATTAACTACATATGGACAAAAAATTGTCCAAGGTACAAAAACTAACATCAAACACATCATTAACTCAACCAGGTAAAATTTGACTATTTTGCCCATCATGCTTCATTCAAAAGGTCACAACAAAGACCACAGGGTAAAAGTACAAAGTTGTGTCACCTTTCAGGCTGACTTATCAGAACAATTGAATTTGATTATTTCTATCCAAAAATCATTTTTCCTCAAACATATGATCTAGATAAATTCATTATAGCTAAGTTATATATGGTCTCACACTTTTCCAATTGAAAATGGCTATTAAATGCATGTTTTATACTAGTTTGTATCCAATTACTAAAGAAATAAAATTATTTTAGAAAATTGGCATTTCAATAAATCTTACTATATTTCATTTACATTTTTAAAGTAAAATATAAATGCCATTTTATAGAGTTCAAAATCAAGAATATTATCATATGGAGTTTATAATGTTTTAATTAGATACAAGCACACATTTTAACACTTGAAAAGATGTCAATTTTGAGAAACAAAAAATATTAAATCATATAAAATTAAATTAAAAATTATATGGCGTTCTAGAGGAGAGAGTCCTCATTCATAATTTATAATTTTTCTTCTGGTTAGAATATATTTGTTTTGAAAAATGCGGTGAGAGATGAAAACTATCGATTTTAGGTGAGCTGAAATTTGAATCACTATAAAAGAGAAAATATATGGCTAAAGTTAATTTTTATATTTGGTTGTTCTAGCTATATGTTTTATCTATAACATAATCCAAGTTCAAATGGAAATAAGTTTATTTCTATATAGTTTTATGGTGGGAACTAAACCCCTAATTTTCTAAATTTTTCAACAACTAAAAAATTGTCTATAAAACTTAGGAAAATATATCACTTCTTATTCCAAATAATTATTAAAAATTATAATCTTAAACTTCAACCATTTCTATATATTTCATTAGTTTACTTCATTTTCAATTCCAAATAATAACACTAGTTTTATGGCATTGAAGATGAACAATTATACTTTTGTTAGCCTTTTCCTTTACAAAAGGGTGACACGGGTTTGTGCTTTTACCCCACATAATATATCAAAGGATTGGTATGAAAGTGATCGATTCAGCATGTCTTAGTATAGGATTTTTGATCTATTTGAGTTCATTTAAGGAAAACAAGTGTGCTATGTTTGCAAAGAAACTTTAGCTTCATGGGATGTTACAATTTGGAACATGACTTCAATGTCAATCATGTAGCCTACTCAAGGAATCCAAATTGAAAGAGTGATCATCTAATTATTGGTCAAAGTGGAGTTCAGAGGAGGTTGACAACAACATGTAATTTGACCTCCAAAGATTATATATCGGGTGTCTATCCCCTTGATTAGAATGCTTCCAAGAAAGCCTTGCACAATCCAATGGATACACTTTAGATAACATGTGGCCTCAAAATACATCTTAGATTGATCATCCCATTTGAAAATATGACCCCATTACCAATGAATATCTTTTAAAACTTGAGACTTTATCAGCTATGTAAAGGATTACTTTCATAACACCATCTAATCATACTACTCAAGTCGGGTCACAAAGTGGTCCAGCTAAAAGAAATTTCAAACTCAAATAAATAACCTTAGGACTTGATCCAAAGACATCCTCATATTGATTAATTGAAAATTGATCAATGTTATGTCATTTGAAACTCATTTTTCGCTTTTTGTAGACTATCTATTTCATGTTGATAGGCCTTGGAATTGGCCTTAAAAATTGACAAGAACACTTGACCTGAGGTTGAAATTTGACACATTTATTCCTTTTTCTATACACTCTTACCTTTTCAAATTTTATCTCATGATGATTTCTGGGTCAAAAAATATTGATCAAAAAATTTTCTCTTTCAAGATTGATCCTATAAACATGTCAAAAATAGAAAAGTACATTTGGTTTTGACCTCAAAAAAAGTCAAAAACAATATGGGGAGATGAAACTTGGGGCCTTGGTAGACTTCTATAGGGAGATTATGAATCTTCAATTTTGGCCTCATGATAAATAATTGGCCAAATTTGGCAAGCATGCAAAGTTAGGTTATGGGAATTGCAGAACTGGGGAACTCAGAGAAACAATGATTTTTTTCATATGGAATAGCCTTACGAAAGCATGCAAACTAATTGGTGGAAACTTTCAATTTGGCATGGGGAAATTATTTTTAGTATAGAATATAGTGTAAAAATCTATTTGGCTTCACCTATCATGGTCTCAAAGTTACAACATCCCAAATAGGCCTCCTAACCAATTTGAATATTAGTAAAACCTTAGAAACTATGTTTGGAATATCATTTGTAGACTAGTCAAATAGATCTTGTATAAGATCAAATTTGAAACATAAAATGTCCTTGACCCCTAAAATGAAATGGAAAATGAATTATCTCAATAGATTCAACTGGGTCAAAATTATTGCTGGTCAAATAAGTCTACTAACAAATTGTCATAAAAGGGAACTAGGTAGTTTTAAGTTTTTGCAAATGGAGTCAACTTAGAAAACTTATCAAATTCACTCATTAGGACTTCAAATTGAAAACATAGGATGTCATTTATGACTATAATGTAGGAACATGACCATTTATTTAAAATACTAAATGAGTTATAAGATATTCACTATCAAACAAGGCTTCCCAAATTTATATGCAAAGTGAAAAGTCTTGATAGAGATGAACACAAAACTTTAAGTAACTCAAAACCCAACAAAGCATATTGAAATAGCTTAAAATTTGGGAAATAGGTTCTCTGATATGCATTCTAAAGTTTCCTAAATTAGTGAGTCATGATACTTATCTAGGTGTAGGATATTGAAATGCAAACTAGGCCTCCAATTGTTGTTTGACACTTAAAGGAAAATGTAGATTTGACAAGTGCTCAAAATGACACCTAACTAAATGACCTAAAAATTCCAACTAGTGACTTGAGGTGTATAAAAATGCTAAATGAAAGATGATAAACACTTGGAACACATCTTGTGACTCAAAAATAAATCCAACACATAGGCACAAAAACCATTTATAGGGGTCATTTAGCAAAGTTTTCAAATAGGTACTCAAAAGCCTCGTGAAATTTTAAATCTTGACACATGGATTCTATTTCAAAATCATAATTACCATAGAAAAATTGATAGATTTGAAGCAATTTCTAAGGCAAAGAATCAAATTTTTGACTGAGCATAGAGTTGTAGGAGTAAAGTGTGGTGGGAAGTGGGCCAAGAGGTGGGAGATAAATTGCATAATTGGGATCAACTTGAGGAGAAGCTGGTGGAAATTTGGAATAGAGTGCCCTCAAAAGAAGAAAATAATGAAATGCTAATGACTCTATTCAACATAAAAAATCTTAGGACTGGCTCAAGGATCAAATTAATAATCAGTTTCCCACAACAATTTTGTTTAGGTGAATAAGATGACATTGGAGGTCTAAAGCTACAACTTGTGGAAAGATTGAGGAAGAGAATCTACAAGGAGGATACTTCAATAAATGAAGAAGGAAATTTTGTGGCCTACCAAGGGACGAGTGAGATAATGTATATCTACGCCCCCAAGTTCTCCTACCTACATTAGTTCAAGGAGCTGTGTAAGTAGTGGGTTGGTCTTCCTATCTTTTGCCTTAGGTTGGTGTGTGTTAGGTCCTCAATGTTTGGTTTTTGATGGTGTTGGGTTTTTTCTTTTGTGATATTTTCTAGCTTTTTGTGGTTGGTGTAATGTTTAGTATTTGGTGCTCGTTGGTTCGATAGGCTCCTTTCTATTGGTTTGTGGCTTTTTTGGGTTGCATCTTTGTCCATTTTTTGGCCTATTTAGGAGTGTTTGGGTTTTTCTTTTTTGGTTTCTTAGCCTATTTGGTAGTTCTTATTTTTTTTTCCTATAGTTCCAAGATTTAGCTAGTTGGTTCTGCTTTTGTTCTATAGATTTCATTACCCATGGCCTTATCCAAGTGTCTAAGGAATTGATGTAATTTTTTGTGAGGGGTTGGGCCCATTCCCTATTTACTTAATTAGAAGATCATTTAGGTTGAAAGGCATGCCAATAAATATAATATATTGAGAATTTATTCATGGGAAGAAAAAAATAAAGAAAATATGGGAAGAAAAAAATCGAGGAAAGAAGACACAATTATTTAATCAAGATTGAAACAATAGTTCTTAACACTTTACTAGATACATTTTCCCATTGAGAGCTACCCAATGCCTATCTAAATGATAATATTTTTTCTTAAAGAATAGTAGGACTTTTGTCTATAGGGAGGAAATTCTCCATTCATGTCATCCACCCATCAACATTAGCCTTCACACAACATTGCCTATTCTCATCTTTCTCAGGTTCTTCTCCATACATATTATCTTGAAAAGAGGACTAACTATCCACTACTCGAAAAACACTTGAATTATTTTAAATAAATGTTAGATTGAAACATAAAGTAAATCCATGCAATTTTGTTTGTAGTTTTATAAAGTTTGCTAGTTGTCTTTTTTTTCCTAATTTTCAAATAAATAAGAAAGAAAAGAAAATGTCTGCTAGGAAATAATAGCACAAAAAATATGAAAAAAAATATGAAAACATTATTCCTAGTTTAATGGAAAAATTGCACAAATAATAGAATAAACAGAAGTTTGGGGATCCCCAAAATTTGAATAAATATTAAAAAAGACAAGCAAAAATTTTAGTCTCCTACCTTAACAACATAGACAAATAAAGTACCCTAAGGTCATAGATTACCTGTTATGCTCAAGAAGTTAGTCTTTATATCTAATAAACATTTATATATATTACATTATTGTTGTTAGCCAAAAATATGAGAAAAATAGGATGCCTATTATTTCAAAAACCTAAAAAGAAATATTATTCATGAGGATCACTCCTTTTCTTAAGAGAGGGAATTGTGAGCATGGGAGAAGAAAAGAAAGAGGGATTTTTACTTTTATTTTTTAACATTTTAAAAATAATGGTAAGTGATAAGTAAGACACTTGATACTTGACTAATCATCCGGGTGAAGTGAAGTTAAAACTCCTACACCTAAAGAGGGTAATGTTTCAATTTTTTTAACATTTTCTACTAGAAAATCTTTGCATTCTTTCTTCCCTACTCTTCTTTTCATTTGTAACTCACTCCTAAAAGAAGTTGACAATTGTTAAATGGAGAAACAGCTAGGTTGTAAGAGTAACACATTCATAGTTTTGGATTTGTTTTATGATTTCTACACGAATTCCTAGTTGGATATTAAATCCTTCTAAGTGTAAATCATACTTTAAAAAAACTTAAATCACATCATAATTAGTTTTGACTATATGTAAACTAGTAATCCTTTTGCATGAATGCATAGTTGTATGTATTCCATATTATTTTTATAGGAGTCTAAAAGAAGGCATTTTAGAAACGGAATACGTACAGAGAACCGCATCTTGATTATGCATCTTCTTAATAAATTTGGAACAATGGAAACATTCAAAATATCAACTTGTGATATATTTTGTTGTAGTTATGAATCAATTATTTAAATTTAAATAAATTAACAATTATTTATCACTTTTTAAAAAATGGGTTGTTCTTATGAGATTTAGAATTGATTTACTATAAAAGCCATAATGGACAATTATGTGGCACTGGAGATATTCTTATTGTAGCAATAAACTAATTATTTAACTTCAAATTATTCAATTCTAGAGAAATTTCTTGTTAATTTTTTAAAATTATTTTTTATTATTTCTTAACGGATTTGGAATTTATATATTACAAAAGTTATAATCAACAATTATGTGGTCATGCATGAAAATTGTTAAAGAACATATCACTCTTTAGTTACTAGTCCAATGAATTTAAAGGAAGTGAATAAATTTATTGTCATCTTAGATGTTGTGTATTCTTCTATTAAGAGAATGATAAATTTAATTTCTATAGTTATATGTTCATAAAATTGGAATAAGAAAAAACGAATATAAATATATATGTACACACACATGTATATGTATGTGTAAGCATATGTATATATATGTGATAGATGTATGTATGTATGTGTATGTTGATATATGTATGTATATAGATACACACATATGTGTGTATGTATATGTGTGTACACACACCACACACACACACACGCGCGCGCGCGCGCACACACACAGATGTGTAAAATTAGTTTTTAAATGTTAAAGAACTAACCAAAAATATTTTATTTTTTATAAAAGATTTTAGGTAGCAATTGTCAACATATACAATTGTTTTAAGCTCTCCATTGCAAATAAAATAAGACATGCTGAACTTGTATGAGTTCTTATAGGTTTCACATGAAGTATTATGTCATGATCTATTCAAATTTAAGAATCAAATAGCTAGAATAACTATATATAGAATAATTAATGTTTGTTAAACAAAACATATAACTATTATGTTTGTAAGGATGCATAAAAGAATCAAAATATATAAGCAATACTTGGGAAGCATTTCACAAGATGTGTTAGTTCATTTAGAAACTGTTGGTAAACAGATTTGTCATTGTAAAATTTTCCCAATGGAGTGTGTGTGGCATACTGTTCACAACAGTTGGATAGGCCCTTGGTATGTAGCCTTCCTTTGCATTTAGAGGGGTCGCTCCCTTGTATGATATGATTTTAAAAGGGTTTTTCAAATAAATAATCTAAAATGTCAAAGATAGAGAGAAAGCTGTTCAGGATGAATGCACCACATGACCTCACAACTTTCTTGGATAAACAAGAATGATGACAAAGGTGATCAAGAGCTACACTCTAAAATAAGCAGTATTACCATACAAATTCACAATTCATAAACACTCGCACAATACTGTGAGAATGCTTACTACAACTATAACAATTTTGATTTTAGAACAAGAAATAAAAAGCACATCTCATTTCATTTCCTTACACCAAGAACATAATAGTGATCTTCAATTTCAGAGATAAAAACTATACATACTTTCCAAAATTTATCTCTTAATCAAAATTTCAGCATAGTGTTCCCTTATTTTAAAACTGAAAAATCCCTTTACAAAGCCAAAAGGAGTCCTTATATAGGCATAGAGGTTAATAACTACCTCTTTGTGGTTAATAATCACCTCCAAAATATGTGATTTTGGGGAGGTTAATTAACCTCATTAAAATTAACATAAACAAGGAAAACTTTCAAAAACAAAACTTTTAGCTAGAATTCCTAAGGATGTATACATATCTAATCATTGATTTTCTAGCTATGAACTCTATCTATTTGGACACAATTGACCTATCCTGAGATGCCTTGTAAGCATTGAGGATGAAGGATGATCATCATTGATTCATAATTCGGGACGAACACATTCTCCATCCTAAGTTTGGTCGTGAAGTATCTATCTTGAATCTCTTTCGACTCTTCTCAAAAAGCTGAAATGTTATAATCTCCTAGAGTGACTACAACCAGGCTAAGCTTCATCATAGTTTTAGCATCTAATACATGATTCTCTATTTATAAATGAATTTGGATACTAAAAGAATCAAGAAGAAATTGGCAATCAATATGCTAAAGATCACTTACTACCACCCCAGCTATGATAGTAGAGACTAATTCATCCATGGCTTTTGTTTTTAGTTGCTCCCAAGAAGCTATTAGTTTTCCAAACTCAATGATCCCTTTGCTGATATTTGTCATTTTCCAACCAACACTTTTACTCCAGATACGTGTTTATTTCTCACTTGGATCAGCAATAATCTTCTCAAGAAGTAGGGTACTTGTATCTAACTTTGCCATTTCTTTTAATTCATTAGCTACTTTTTTCCAAGTGAATTTCTATTCCTTGCTACTTTCCAGCTCTTTAGAAATTTCTTGATCTATTCAATGGCTTTTCCATATATTTCCTTCACTCCAGTTATGAGTTTTGAAGCATCTTCTATCATCCTATTTATCCAAGCTTTGATCATCATACTATGTGACTTGTATTTATTTACTCTTTCAACAATAGTATGTTTTAAAATACCATCAGGGCCTGCTAAAACTAGTGAAGTAACCACTACTTTGGTATTAGAGGAATCGATGATTGAATTGATATAAGATACCAGCATCTGAACTTGTTCTTTTAGCAATGATCTATGAATGGATTTGGCCAGTTGAGATTTCCCTTTCCTTGGTTGCAAGAGCCATGACCTGGCAACAATGTTCAAACACTGAGTTTGATTTGAGATAAAGTACTCCTTGGCAGTTCTTAGATTGATATGGGCATATTGCACTCTGGTAGGCAATCAGAAGGCAATGGTAATAGAAGTAGGATCTAGATGGAAAATCACTTTATTATTTGATGAAATAACTTCTCTAGTATTTGGATGATAAGCCTTCATGCATTCCAATACTAGGTCTCGTCACTGTATTAAAATAGGATGCCCTCTTGCTCATGCTAAGCCAAATTTCAAAATCTTTCCAGCTAAAGGAGTCTTCTCCTCACTCTCAAGAGATGATCAAAAATCTTGAAGGAAAACACTTCCTAAAATGGTATCACCAATGTCTGAAAGCGTACTTTTAAAAATGGGGGCATAATCTAGCCTTTGATATTTATACTTCATGGTTTGATTATCAATCTTTTTCTCAAATATGCCGAATGCCTTCAACCTGCATTGCACTCTTTATTTCTGGCCTCAAAGTGACAAACCAACCATTCTATCAAAAAGATCTACCAACATTACATTTGACTAAAGATCACCATGTTTTTTATTAAACATTCAGAATAATTTGGTCATGCTTAGCCTATCATTTACTAATGGATCTGGATAAGATTAATGATGCTCCAATCGACATGTAGGTTGTTGATTGCCAAAGAAAATAAGGATACTGATCCGAATTAGGATGACTTAATATTTGGAGATAAACTTATTGAAGCTTCCAAAGCTACATGCTAGGAATGAGCATTTCATTTTGTTGAGCATTTTTGTAACACTGTACATGCTTTGTTCACGTTCACCACCTTTCTATTTACACATTACATCAAACAAGTTAAGAACGATCTTGGGTATTGTTTATAAATGATGATGGAAGGAATATGTGTTTTTGGTTAGGTTAATTAACCTCCTCTAAAATATGTAATTTGAATCTTATCATTAACCTTTTTGAGAGGTCAATGGTGGGAGAGAGGATACATGATTTTGGAGAGTTTAATTAATCTCCTCCAAAATACATAATTTGAAAGTTATCATTAACCTGTTTGAGAGGTTAATGGTTAATGATAAACTTGAAAATGCATAATTTTGGTCTCTCCATTAACCTATGATACCTCGGGGCTTAGAAGCTAGATTTTGAAAATTTCAAGTGTTGGGTGGAGTTGGGAACAAGCTGGAGGTATTGAAGATTCAAAACTTCACAAAAATTTAGAGATAAAATAATCATTTCAATGATCAAAATGAGGTATATTTCCCAAATAACCATAGGATCAACAAGATCAAAATTGAGACATTTTGATAACCAAGTAATAGCTAGCCTATTTGGGGACGAGGACTAACAAGGACAAAGCTCGAATCTAGAATAAAAACAATAGTGCCCTAGCCATTAGGCTATAAAATAGAGTCATCAAAGGGACCAATTTACAAAAGAGGGAACAAAGACCAAAAATAGGACAACATATATACAAAAAGGTGTACTACACCTTCTACTAGTGATAGTGCTTTATGTGTTGCCCATTATAAGGTAAGGCAATTGGGTACCACTTAGGTATGACAAAATAAAAGAGTTTTTTCCACATAACTCTTTAATCTAGAAAGGGCCTCTCCATAAGGAGTCAAATTTTCCATGTAAACCCTTTGGTTCTTAGCATTTATCCCAAAGCACGACAAGATCACCTTCTTGGAACACCCTCTACTTAGCCCTTTTATCAAATAACTTCTTTATGTGGGATTGATGTTCTTGAATTTTGTCTACAACCACATCTCTCACTTCTTCCAAATTTTTCAAATACAACATTCATTTTTCAAGAGCATCTTTGAATTCATTATTATCAATAGCATCTTATAACTTCAAGGCAGATAATTCCAGAGGAAGAGGAAGAGTTGGCTCAGTGCCATACAAGATCTCAAAGTGAGATAATCCTATTTCTCTCTTTTTAGTAGTACAATCTACCCAAAGTGCATCATACAAGTGCTTATGCCAAGACCTCTGATTAACATCTACCAATTTCCTCACAATGGTCATAATATTTTTATTGCTTGATTTTGCCTAACCATTTCCTTGTGCAAAATAATCTAAGGAGTGAGAGAGAATGATTCCATATTGATAATAGAAGGTTGATATCTCCTAGGAAGAGAAGTTGGTAGCATTATTGGTAACAATCTTCGTAGGAACTCCAAACCTAACCAAAATATTTTGCTTGATGAAACTGCACACCACCTCTAAATTTGTTTGTTTGATTGGGATGGCCTCTACCCACTTAGTAAAATAATCAGTTACCATTAAAATGTGAGTATGTCTGGCAGTGGATGAAGGATTGATAGGACCAATAAAATCCAAACCCTATTGTTGAAATGGTTCTTTGATCACTACTGGCTTCAAGGGTAGTGTTACTAATTGGACCCTTCCTTTGAAATATTGACAAGAGTCACACTTCTTGACCCATTCTTCTACATCTTTGAACATCCTGGGCCAGTAAAAATAGTTTCTCAAAATTTTGTAACCTCTTACCAATGTTGAGCAATGACCTCCACATGCTTCATTATGAAACAATTGGAGCAACTCCTTTTTTTGTTCAGAATCTACACACCTCAAGAAGGTACCATCTATTACCTTCTTGTACAAAGCATCACCCTAGATAACATGCTTCATAGATTTCAATTTGAAGGTCCTCTTCTCTTTGGGTGACAGATGGGCTAGGCATTCTCCATAAGTCATAAAATAGGTGATATTGGAAAACCAATCATCGATATTACTAATGAATAAGACTAATAGAATTTCTTTCTCTATCTCTTCTTCAGTTGAGGAATATCCTTTTGCAATAGCTTTTCACAAACCTTTTCCTTTAACAAGCTTTGTAGGTTTGATATCGAGATCATATTCTTGTACTTTAGCTATCCAAGAGACCCTTTTGTTCACATCGATGTCCTATTGTGTCAGAATAGTCTTCACTGCCGAATCAGGAACAAACACCTTGGAGTGAGAGTTTGAGATGTAAAACCTAAATTGTTTCATTGCTCTAACTAGGGCATATGCATTCTTCTCAATCAAAGAGTATTTCAATTCATGTTTCTTAAGAGGGATGCTCATGAATGCTATTGGGGCCTCGGTATTGTCTTTGTCAGGTTGGGTAAGTATAGCAGATAAATGTTCTCAGATGCATAACAATACAAATGAAAATCTTTAGAAAAATTTGGATAAAAAAGGGTAGGGGCATTAGCAATTGTAGTCATGATTTGTTCAAAAGAAGCCTTACATTCCTTTGTCTATTTAAAATTTGTATTCCATTTCATCATATCTACAATTGACTTTGTGATCTTAGAGAAGTCTGGTATGAATCTCCTTATGAGGTTTCTTTTCCCAAAGAAGGACCTTACCCCCATTTTACTCATGGGATGTGATAACTGTTGGATAGCTTTCACCCTTTCAGGATCCACTCGAATACCCTCCTTGGAAACTAAGTGTCCAAATAGTTTTCCTTCTATTACTCCAAATATAGACTTCTTATGATTCAATGAGATGCCATGGGTTTGAAATTGATGTAGGACAACTTATAGATGATGTACATGGTCTCTTCTTTGTTTGGAAAACACTGTAAGATCATCAAGGTACATGATGCTAATCTTGTTCTTAAGATCTGCAAATGAGTGATCCATTGCCCGCTGAAAGGTGGCTCCGACATTTATCAAACCAAAAGGCATACGATTGTAGGAAAACGTACCCCATGGAGTGGTAAAAGCTATTTTATGTTGATCTTTTGATGCCACACTGATTTGATTATAACTAGAGAAACCATCTAACATTGACATGAGCTCCAAACCAGATAGCAACTGCAGAATATGATCCATGACAGGGAGTGCATAATTATCCTTAAGTGATGCTTGATTCAAATTGGAGAATTCAACACATATTCTTATCTCCCCATTCTTCTTCCTAACAGGGATGATATTGGCTACCCATGTTGAATGGTGTATAGGATAGATAATGCTCACTTTAATCTTTTTGGTGACTTCATTGAATATAGCATCAACTAGTTTGGGATTGAATTGCCTCCATTTTTGTCAAAAGGGAGTTGAACCAGGTTTTAGTGGAATTTAATGTTTAAATTTTCCATTCATGAATTCCTTCAAATCTTCATAACCCCATGCAAAAAAATCTTGGTAAGCCTTTAGAAAATTTGTGAATTCTTCTATCTGTTCTGACAAAAAAATTCCTCCCTGTTAGGACCATCTTGGGAATTTCTTTAGAACCAATGTTTACCTTCTCATAACCTAGAGAATTAGAAGATTAAGTATCTTCAAATTTTTCTTTCCTTTTATCTTCTTTATCAAAAAGATTTTCAAGGGTGACTAATCATCTAGGAATAACATTACTTTGTAGTTGAATAATTTTAGGAGTATCCCCTGGTGTTCCATCACAATTTTGTGATCCTTCAAAATTCAAATCTGAGAATGGAGGCCTTCCCTCAAGAAATTCAATAATTTGTGCATCATGATGAAAAACTTTCCAGTGTTGATCATTATCAGGCACACTGGGTCTATGAATAATTTCTACTGTGTAAGGATCTCTGTTAAACTCAAGGTGGGTAAAAAGTAGAGATGTAGAGACTACAAGATAGTCTGCTTTAGAGTTTTGTTCATGAGGGATAGCATATAAAGAAAAAGCATCGAAATGCTCAATCTCATCCCACACTCTATTTCTATATGCCTTTAGTTTTGCATTCTTTGTTTGATATTGCCTCTGCACCTAGTTGACAACTAATTCTGCATCTCCTAATACCTTGAGTTGTTTGATTCCCTTTTCTTTTGCATACTCAAGACCAAGTAGAATGGCTTCATATTCTGCACTATTATTGGTGGTTTCAAAAGCCAACTTATAAGCTTTAGGGAATCTCTCTCCTTTTTGTGATATCAACACTATCCCAGCACCCGAACAAGAAGAAGAAGAACATCCATCAAAATCCATTGACCATAATTCATGGGTTATATCAAGCATAAGAGGCTCAGTTACATCTTCTTTAGTGGATGTCATCATATATGTCTTATGTCTAGTATCAACTTACAATATTTTCACCCTTGGATCATTCAATTTCAAGACTGTATATTTAGCTTTAGGTTGAGGATTGAGTTTCACCTTTTTATCTCCAATCAGCACAACCTCTAGATTAGGAGGTCTTGCCCTTCATATTTGAAAGCTTACATCAGAAGGTTGAGCACTAATGAAGAAAGTCATTTGATTTTCTTCAGTGGGTCTTTTTTTTATAGGAATTTGATTTACTGTTCGATTAAAATGAGCAATGAATTCTCACATTGGCTCATGAATTTCCTTCTTCATTTGAGTCAACTAGGAAAGGAGCAAATGTTCATCTTCAGTTGTTTTAAATCTCTGCTTGAAAGCTTGAATCAAGGTTACCCATGAAGTAAGTGATCTAGCTGGTAGTTGACCAAACCATTCAACTGTGGCTTCTATGAGTGTTTCAACAAAAAGATGAACATAAACATCTTCATGTTGAATTGCAAGAACTCCACTTGCCATAAAAAAAGAACTGATGTGTTGATCAGTGGTAACTTTTTTTTCACCAAAAAACTTAGGAAGAATTTTTTGAGAGCCAATGGACATGTCATGTAATTGTTTCCCTAAAGCTAGAGGACCAATAGTAGCTCCCCATGGGACTGGTGTATGTGGTGCTTGATGTACCATAGTTGGAAAAATGATGTTCAAAGGCTACAAATTTCTAGCTAGAGGTACAAGAGTACTTGGCAGAATCAAAGCTTGAAAGGTCGCAAGAAAAATAGTAGCCTTAGGTAGTGAAGATGGCCTACTAATAGACTTAACCTTCTTCTTCTTCTTAGGAGTAACTAGCTTGAAATCTAACTTTCGAAGGACTTCAAAATCTTCATCTACCAAACCTTTTTGTCTGTCTACATGGGTGTATGGTTTGTCAGCCATCTTAGTGGTTATTATTTATTTTTCCTTGAATGTGACCAAGATTTTGCTTGTTTCTTCTTGGAATGACTACTATTCTTTCAATGACTACAATGTTCTGACCAATAGGAGCCCTTCGTAAGATTTCCCCGAATTCTTCTTCTTCTTCAAGAACTTAATTTACTTGATTATATTGCTATGCACTTCGTCTACACAGCCAAGCTAGATTGTTCAAGTCTAAAATGATATCCTCCTAAGTGTCTTGGAAGTCGAGGTTGGGTTGGAGAATGGGAAAAATGTTCTCATGCAATAGCACCATTGTGCTTCATTACAGTTGACTATAAATCTTTCTTGTTCAGTCTCCCAAGTAGAGTCACCAAAAATCTATTGGTAAATAGATTTGTCACTGTAAAATTTTCCCAACAGAGTGTGTGTGTCAAACCATTTACAATAGTTGGATAGGCACTTGGTATGCAGCCTTTTTCTGCATTTAGAGGGGCAGCTCCCTCGTATGATATCATTTTTAAAGGGTTTTTCGAATAAATAATCTAAAACTTCAAAGATTGAGAGAAAGATATTTAGGATGAATGCACCACATGACCTCATAACTTTCTTGGGTCAACAAGAATGATAACAAAGGTGATCAAGAACTACGCTTGAAAATAACTAGTATTACCATACAAATTCAAGATTTGTAAACACTCACACAATACCATGAGAATGCTTACTAAAAATGTAAAGATTTTGATTTTAGAACAAGAAATCAAAAGCACATCTCATTTTATTTACTTGCATCAAGAACATAATAGAGATTTTTGATTTCAGAGATTAAAACTATACATACTTTGCAAAATTTATCTCTTGATCAAAATTTCAGCATAGTGTTCGCTTATTTTAAAACCAAAAAGTCCCTTTACAAAGCCAAAAGGAGTCCTTATATAGGCATAGAGGTTAATAACTACCTCTTCATGGTTAATAACCACCTCCAAAATATGTGATTTTGGGGAGGTTAATTAAGCTCAATAAAATTAACGTATACAAGGAAAACTTTCAAAAACAAAAGTTTTAGCTAGAATTCCTAAGGATGTATACATATCTAATCATTGATTTTCTAGCTATGAACTCTATCTATTTGGACACAATTGAACTATCCTGGGAAGCCCTGTAAGCATCAAGAATGATCATCATTGATTCATAATTTGGGATGAACACATTCTCCATCCTAAGTTTGGCTGTGAAGTATCTATCTTGAATCTCTTCTAACTCTTGTTGATAGATTGAAATGTTAGAATCTCCCAGAGTGACTGAAACTAGGCTGAGCTTCATCATAGTTTTAGCATTTGATACATGATTCTCTATTTCTAAATGAATTTGGACACTAAAAGAGTCAAGAAGAAACTTGCAATCAATATGATAAAGGTCACTTACTGCCACCCCACCTATGATAGTAGAGATTAATTCATCTATGGCTTTTGTTTTTAGTTGCTCCAAAGAAGCTATTAGTTTTTCAAAATCAGTGATCCCTTTGCTGATATTTATCATTTTCCAACCAACACTTTTACTCCAGATACATGTTTGGTTCTCACTTGGATCAACAATAATCTTCTCAAGAAGTAGGGTACTTGTATCTTACTTGGAAATTTATTTTAATTCATCAGCTACTTTTTCCCAAGTGAATTTTTGTTCCTTGCTAATTTCCAACTCTTTATAAATTTCCCATATTTGTTCAATGGCTTTTCCATATATTTCCTTCACTCTAGTTATGAGTTTTGAAGCATCTTCTATCATCCTATTTATCCAAGCTTCAATCATCATACTATGCGACTAGTGTTTGTTTACTCTTTCAACAACAGTATGATCTAAAATACCATCAGGGCTTGCAAAAATTGGTGAAGTAACCACTACTTTAGCATTAGAGGAATTGCTAATTGAATTGATATAAGATACCAGCATCTGAACTTGTTCCTTGAGTTGCTCCTTGGTTCTTTTCTCTTTCTTTTCCCTTTGTAACATCTGGGTAGCTGTCGCTTCAAAATTTTGAAAATCTCTTTCTGCAGTAGATGGACCAAGATAAACCTTATCTAGAATGAAGTCTGATTTAGATGCTTCATCAACACTCTTTTCAATTATGGGCTTGCCAATTTCTACCCATAGGTTGCCTCAAGTTTTATCAATGGCTATCCTAGACATCACTTTGGTCTTTTTCACCTTAGGAGGCTTCTGAAGGAAATTAGGGATCACGTCAAATGGAGGTGGGATCATTTGAACAACTTTCTCCTTCTTCTGAAGATTGTTCTAGAACCATGAATGCCTATTATATTTTCAGCAATCATCATTAAATATTTTGAATTAGATAATTGATTATCTAGCTATGTGATGTCTATTAATGATATCTTAGGAGGAGAGAGACTTAAATGAGGGATTGCTACATCATGAGAGGATGTAATGGGAATATGTGGTTCAACAACTTGGGGAGTTCCTTGATCCTTCATATTAGCTTCATTTCCTTCTTGATTTGATCTAGTAGATTTACTTTTCATCTTTGTCCTCCTCTTTTTGACGATAAACTTAGCTGGATGATTTAGATCTTCATCTTTATCTAGAACACTTGCATCTAATTGGTACATTTTCTAACCAGAAGTTTCCTTTAATGCCATTCGAGATGATTTTCCTTGATCACCTCTTCTCTCTCTACTTTGGAATTTAGTAGTTGCTTTTTTTGCTTTGAGTTTACTTACCCAGTCTCTCGTCCTTTTAAGAAAAAAGGTATTCCTTTATTTTAAGATTTTTAACTCTGGAATTGACCAATCAATAGGGGGGAGATCTAGCAATTTGATTTTCTCATAGTAGAAAGGATCAACCAAGGAAAGCTCATTATCATCTACACTTGTCACATCAATATCCAGCTTGAAGACTATTACTTGCCTCACTGTGAGCCGCATCTAATATCTCTTCCTGACTTCAGAATCATTTTCACAATCTTCCCAAAAGTCCTCTAGAGCTGGGAAGTGACCAAGATTGGGATTTAACTTTAACTCATTCATTGCATAGCCCTTACTATCATAAGGGAAACACGTTGTATAAGGATGAAAATTTATTGTTGCAATAGATCTTTCTATATTCTTGGCATCTAATGCAGTATCACAACTATAATATCTAATGCCAATAAGAAAAGGTATTTCATATATCCTCCTATTCTTGCAAAGTTTATTGATTTGACTAATCTGCCTACACATTTCAATCAAGACCAATTTATCATCAACAAATCTAGGTGACATTAGTGGACACCCATCATAGCTAGCTAACCTATTGTAGGTAAACTTTGGGAACTATATGAAAATACTTTCATATTTTTGTACTTTCATCGCTGCTTCTAGTGAAATTCTGAGTCCAATATTCCCTTGAATTTCTCTTATAGTCAGCATTGTGAATGCATAATTCACTCTTCTAAAATGGTGTAGGCTATTATCATACTGAATCTAAGGAAGATGATTGTAAATGATAGTTGTATCATCATAAATACCCTGTCAGTTAAGTCCTAGCCAACTTTTGGTACTTGCAATAGCATAGAAAATGTATGAAGTCATGTAGATGTAGTCATTTTCTTGAAGTCCCATGAGCTATCTATGCAGTGAGTCACTGATAATTTCAGCCCAATCAATATATTGTTTTCCTTCATAGACCATGTTGATAAATAGGAATATTCAACCTTCGAACTCATGTGAATCTCGAAGTACAACTATCCTACTTAATAGAGTTACCATGTGTGCTATGTCTTCTTTTAGCAATGATTTGTGAATGGATTTAGCCAGTTGAGATTTCCCTTTCCTTGGTTGAAAGAGCCATGGCCTAGCAACAGTGTTCAAACATTGAGTTTGATTCGAGATAAAGTACTCCTTGGCGGTTCTTAGATTGTGTTAGTGAAATAAGATCTGTAACTTGTAATAGCACTTGTGGATACTTTATGTGTTTTCCAAGTTACTATTCCAATGAATATATATATGATATAAAGAGGCATGCCTCTTGAAGAGACATGTCTCTTTAATATATTAACTTCATTAGTTATAGTTATAACACAATTAATATACTCTCTCTCTCTCTCTCTCTCTCTCTATATATATATATATATATATATATATATATATATATATATATATCACTCTTAATATAAGTAAATTATTCCATATATAACATTGTCATATATTATATATCTCATATATATATAATATAATTCATCCGACAAAATTATAACATTAACACTCCCTCTTAATGAAGAAGGATAAAACACATAGATATTACACCATAAGTAATATTTCAAAAATAATATATATAGGAAATATTTGATCAAAAGATTTCTAGAATATGATATCATGTAAGTATTGGCCTATCAGAATATCAACATATGATATTCACCAATTACTATTGATATCATATTTGGTAACATGAGCATTGGCCTATCAGAATATCAATCAAATGATATTCACCAAATACTCTGAGTAATGGTCTATCAGAACATCAACTAAATGATATCCACCAAGTACTCAATGTGGTAATGGCCTATCAGAATATCAAGGCAAGATATACACCAAGTACAAAAAATATATCTATACAAGCAACTTGTAGATAATCAAATTAGTGATATCAATTGCCTAGTTGTTGATTTATAAGATAAAGCCTTTACATGAATCAATTTGGCAAAACTAAATCATCCTACAAGTTATTGTAAGGATGTCACTTTACAAAAACTTCTCCTAATACAAGTGATAATCATTTAGAAGTCATCACTTCTTCATGATGTACACAGGGGACAAGCTCATACATGTATGACATCAAAAGTTTGCATGAAGTCTCTATGAATACTATCATGTGATATTATCACAACATTCACCATAAAACATATCAGAGAATAAGGTTTCTCCCTCTTAGTTTGATATCAACTTTTAGCACAAGGTTCTCTCTGATGAAATATTAGACTTCCTCTGAATCTGTTATGATCCTTCTAACCTCTTGGTAGCAAGTCATGTCATGCTTCCTTAGTTCAATGGTTATCTTGATAGCATAAGGCCTTCCAACCTACATACATGAGACTTTATCCCATGAATCATAGTTCTTTAGCTGTTATAGTTTCTGACTAGTGTTGGATCCATCAAGAAGGTCTACTCCTTCTAAAACAATATCATCAAAAGTTTGATTTAAGCATTTTTATTTTCTGCTCCCTCTCTTTTTCCAAGGTTGCCTCTAATGAAATGTTAGACTCCCTCTCATAATTTCACTAATCAAGAATATTTACTTCAACAAACTCACATTATCCAACCTAATCATTAGATGATTCGTGAATCCTAAATCATAGCTTCTTTGGAGCTACTATCATAAGATTGAGTCTGCGCACTATTTGGTAGCATGCCTAATGTACCAATCTTCTTTTCTTGCAAGAACATCCTCAGAGACAAAGGAAAAGATCAAGGCAAATAGCTCTTTATAGTAATTATAGAAATACAAAATAAGAGAGACTACAATGAGTAGATACATGCAATACCCGAGGATAATAAATACTAATCTACAATAATAATATAAGTTTGACCAATGAATGTCCATATGCATCAAATCAGGAAATGCCTCCATGTAAGAATTTGTCAAAAAAATTGAGTACGTCTTTTCTGCTCTCGTATAAGGATGATTCAAATGGGAATAGAACATTGGTTATCATCCCCCTTTACAATGTTAGATTCCCACTCTTATATTATTGAATATACTTGGAGATAAAAGAAAAGAACAAGAGCATAAGGAGATAAATAACACTTTTAATGCATACAAGGATACATATAAGAGCTTGATTGCAAAATAAATTATAAAGAATATTAGTATTGAGATAGAATACTTATCTCACTATTCTAAATCACATATAACCTTAGTTTCTTTCTGGTTACATGGTCCTAGAGCTTGTATTGGTCTCATGTATGACGTGTACATGATCCTTCGTTTCAAACTTGTATTGTTTCCTAAAAAAATCCTTCAAGTTATCTGCATGGTCGATAGTCAATAAACAATCCCGATGTATGTCTCTAGCTTACTTGACCCTTATGGGTGATCAATTTTTCACAATTTGGTAATCGCCAAGTGCCCGTCCTTTTGTTCCCCACTCAGGGCACTGACATTAATGATACCTTGAATTGATGGACTTGACCTCCAAGAGAATCATTTCCATTAAATCACCTCTACAATGTTTTGACTTCAAGGAGGGAGATAATCATCAATGATGTCATGAAAATCACTATGCTTATAGTCATCACATATGCCTAGCACGACATGAAAATATTGTCCCTCATCTTCAGTAGGGACTTAACCTGATCAAATGGATTTGGATAACATGGAGATGATATATCAAGTTTTGCTGGGACAAAGTAACTAGTGTTGTGAAAACATGCTTCATTATTTCCAAAGATAAAAGACCTTCTTCAAGAGGTTCCTTCTAGGTCCATCTGATAGTGACATGATCTGATTGATTATCTTCTACCTCTCGTGCTCTTTGGGACAAGCCATGAGCCGCAAATCTTTTTGCTGATTTGCATTGAGATTATCCTTTGGATATCATAGCCCTTCACAAATCACACAGAACTCCATGGGAATGTAATTAGGTCTATCTGGTTGTTTGCTCAGGTCCAAACGAGGAAGCAGTTTGAACTTAATATCCACATTGTAACGCTTCCTGTAATATTCCACAAGGCTGCTTTGTTTCTGCTACCTATTTTCTTCAATGCTGAAGATGAGATCTTTAGTAGTTTCTTTAGTGAGTCTTCCCACGGTGTATTTTTGGTTTGTGAGCCTATGAGTGACAGTTACCTTCAAACCTCTCAGAGCACTTTCAGCTTTCTTTCACTCAGTTAGATTGAGAGCTGTGGTTGATTGGCAATCAATACCCCAGTTCTCCCACAAATAGTCAAGTATAGGCATAGATGCATGGAAAGCCACCACAGAAAAAATCCACATTGAGAGATAGCCCCTGTGCTATAGGCCTGAGACTCATCGAAAACCCTCTAGCTGCAACAATGCCAGTCTGAAGATATTCCTGGTGCTGCTTATCTTTTTCATAAAGGCTTCGTCCCATGATTATCCTACTATTACTGGGATGTTCCCTTACTACAAGATCCAATGCCTTCAACATTTCCTATTGCATGGTCACATGTTTGCGTAAACTTCTATTTAGAAACTTTGATAGTCAACGCCCATCTAGCTTGTTGGCTAGTGTTAAAGTCACCTTATATTCTTTAGGTTCCTTGACTTCCCCTTTAGACAGCTTCATGGTAAAATCTCCCTTTGGCAATTCAATCGCACTATACAGGTTCTTTTTGCCATCATATACGGGCTTTGCATTACGGAAAGCCACGCGATTCTCTGCAACCAATTTGTTCTTAATCTCTTCCACATCTGCCCTAAAAACAGTGGTTGCCAAGTCCTAAACCTTGGAAGTAGATGCACCACGGCCTCCTTTTTGCTTTCCTCCACATTTGGAAGCACCATTTTTTTTTCAGACAGTCGTGTTATGTTCACATTGTAATGGAAGATTTGGTGAAGATACATTATCCTTCTCTTAATCATCTCTGCGACTACCTTACTAATTGCATTTCCCATTCCTTCGACACAAGCATAAATAAATGTCTCTCAAATGTTAAATTCCTGCACTTCACAATATTGTCCTTCTAAACTTCACAAGCAGGTAGGGAACTTGCTCTGATATCATGTTAGTGAAATAGGATCTGTAATTTGTAATAGCACTTGTAGATATTTTATGTGTTTTCCAAGTTACTATTCCAATGAATATATATATGATATAAAGAGGCATGCCTCTTGAAGAGACATGTCTCTTTAGTATATTAACTTACATTAGTTATAATTATAACACAATTAATGTACTCTCAATATATATTATAATGAGATATATATATATATATATATATATATATATCACTCTTAATATAAGTAAATTATTCCATATATAATATTGTCATATATTATATATCTCATGTATATATTATATAATTTATCCGATAGAATTATAACATTAACAGATTGATATTGGCATATTGCACTTTGGTAGGCAATCAGAAGGCAATGGCAATAGAAACAGGATCCAGAGAGACAATGGCTTTATTATTTGATGAAATAACTTCTCTAGTATTTGGATGATAAGCCTTCATGCATTCTAATACAAGGTCTAGGCACTGTGCTAAAATAGGATGCCCTCTTGCTCGTGCTAAGCCACTTCAAAAATCTTTTCGGCTAAAGGAGTCTTCTCCTTGCTCTCAACAGATGACCAAAAATCTTGAAGAAAAACACTTCCTAAAATGGTAACACCAATGTCTGAAAGTGTACTTTTAAAAATGGGGGCATAATCTAGCCTCTGATATTTATACTTCATGGTTTGATTATCAATCTTTTTCTCAAATATGTCGAATGCCTTCAACCCGCACTAGACTCTTTATTTCCAGCCTCAAAGTGACAAGCCAACCATTCTATCAAAAAGATCTGCCAACATTACATTTGACTAAAGATTACCATGTTTTGTATTAAACATTCACAAGAATTTGGTCATGCTCAGCCTATCATTTACTCACGGATCTGGATAAGATTAATGATGCTCCAGCCGACATGTAGGTTGTTGATTGCGAAAGAAAATAAGGAGGCTGATTAGAATTTGGATGACTTAAGGATGCTCTCATCATCTCAAAGCCATAGTCTTGTCATGCTTTTCCCCCACTTATTCAAATAAAATTATTACTAAACTGGACTACCACTTTCCACAAATTGGGCTATGGTACCAATCTTATCATTTACTCCAGGCCTCTAAACTTTACCAAAGCTCTTACATTTATCATCAATTCCATTTTGATGTCTATGTAAATGCTCTATTTTCCTTCTCAGCAGAGTAGTAGAGGAAGTCCCATGATTCAAACTCTCAGCTCTTGTAGCAGAGGTCTCTACCTCTCATGACTATCACGGCTTATAAAATGTTTGAAGATTGAATCAAAGACAATCCTTACAAAGAATCCCCAAATGTTGAATAGCAACACAAACATAGAAACATCTCTATTAATGGTTGAGGTTCCTAGCTTGAGGCTACATAACGACCAGTAGGTTTATTCACCTTGGTGCAATTGGGTTGGCAACAAAGTGAATAGGGTGATGTATAACTATTTTGATAAACTACAAGTTTAGTTTAGTTTTGTTAAACTGTCTTTCCCCTACTAGCGTGAAGAGAATAATGCACACCTAGTGCATGCCACAACACTCTTAAGATCCACTGTGAATGTATTATCATTTGATCTCATAACCAAATAAATGGGACACCAATCAAATGAGAGGTAGAAGGCATTTACTTTCATTTGGGGTGATACACGATAATGGTTGTTATATGATCATACCCATATTTCTTACAGAGTTGGTAAGTTGGTATATATATCATTGTTTATCCATATATATATATATATATATATATATATATATATATATATATATATATATATATATATATATATATATATATATATATATATATATATATAATAGGTTTGTATATATATATCACTTGTTTAGCCGTGTCAATAGTTCAAATCCCTAGTGTGAGCCTAGGTGATATTAAACTAGCTACATGACCATACCAATGCTCATGTGGGAAATAAAATGCATCTAAACTCATATATATGCAGCAGCCTCATATGGCTTATACGTTGAAAACCACCTCCCACTGGGAATAATTTCCTCTAGACTATGTATATAGCTGTTACAAGTCATGGAAATGTGACAAATAAAAGAGTCTTTCTCTTTTGATAATGCCGTACCATATCATGTGCCAATGTGCATGGAAATTATTTTATTAACCAATGTCGTCAGAGAACTTGGTTGAGCAGCAAGGGACATTTGATGGTGTCAAAAATGGCTGCCTTTATTCTCATTATTTTCCCACTTGCTGCTCACTTATTTTATTTCCTCAGACATCCACCTTTCCAAAAGTTTTAGTAACTTTCATCTGATCATCATGCAGATCTTTTTAATTTCTGTGTCCTCTCTGTCCTTTTTTTTTAAAGAGTCATTCACATATCTAACTTCTCATGGAGTAATTTAAAATAGGTTAATAACCATCTCAAAGAGGTTAATAAATATGGAAGGAATATGTATTTTTGGAGAGGTTAATTAACCTCCTCTAAAGAATGTAATTTGAATCTTATCATTAACCTTTTTGAGAGGTTAATGGCGGGAGAGAGGATACATGTTTTTGGAGAGGTTAATTAACCTCCTCCAAAATAGTTAATTTGAAAGTTATCATTAACCTTTTTGAGAGGTTAATGGTTAATGATAAACTTGAAAACACGTAATTTGGGTATCTCCATTAACCTATGATAACTTGGGGCTTAGAAGCCAAATTTTGAAAATTTCAAGTGCTAGGCAGAGCTGGGAAAGAGCCGGAGGTATTGAAGTTTCAAAAACTTGACAAAAATTCAGAGATAAAATAAATATTTCAATGAACCAAATGAGGTGTATTTCACAAATAACCATAGGATCAATAAGATCAAAATTGAGACATTTTGATAACCAGGTAACAACTGGCTCTATCTGAGGATGAGGACTGACAAGGACAAAGCTTGAATCTAGAATAACTAGAATAGTGCCTTATCCATTGGGTTGTAAAATAGAGCCATCTGAGGGACCAATTTAGAAAAGATGAAATGAACACAAAAAATAGGACAACATGTATAAAAAAAGGTGTACTACACATTCAACTAGTGATAATGCTTTAAGTGTTTCCCATTATAAGGTAAGGGCAACTGGGTACCACTTAGGTATGACAAAATAAAAGAGTTCTTTCTGCATACCTCTTTAATCTGGAAAGGGCCTCTCCATAAGGAGTCAATTTTTCCATGTAAGCCCTTTGGTTCTCATTTTTTATCTCAAAACAAGACAAGATCACCTTCTTGGAACACCCTCTGCTTAGCCCTTTTATGAAATGACTTCTTTATGTTGGATTAATGTTCTTGAATTTTGTCTACAACCACATCTCTCTCTTCTTCAAACTTTGTCAAATGAAACATTCATTTTTCAAGAGCATCTTTGAATTCATGATTCTCAATGGCATCTTGTAACTTCAAGGCAGATAATTCCAGAGGAAGAGGAAGAGCTAGTTCATTTCCATACAAGATCTCAAAGGGATATAATCCTATTTCTCTCCTTTTAGTAGTACGATCTGCCCAAAGTGCATCATACAAGTGCTTATGCCAAAACCTCTAATTAACATCTACCAATTTCCTCACAATGGTCATAATATTTTTATTGCTCGATTTTGCCTGACCATTTCCTTGTGCAAAATAATCTAAGGAGTGAGAGAGAATAATTCCATATTGATAGCAGAAGGTTGATATCCCCTAGGAAGAGAAGTTGGTAGCATTATCGGTAATAATCTTCGTAGGAACCTTGAACCTAACCAAAATGTTTTGCTTGATGAAATTGCACACCACCTCTGAAGTTGTTTGTTTGACTGGGATGGCCTCTACCCAATTAGTAAAATAATCAATTGCCATTAAAACGTCAGTATCTCTAGCAGTGGATGAAGGATGGATAGGACCAATGAAGTCCAAACCTTATTGTTGAAATAGTTTTTCAATCACTACTGGTTTCAAGGGTAGTGCTGCTAATTGGACCCTTCCTTTGAAATATTGACAAGAGTCACACTTCTTGACCCATTCTTCTACATCTTTGAACATCCCAGGCTAGTAAAAATAGTTTCTTAGAATTTTGTAAGCTGTTACTAATGCTGAGTAATGACCTCCACATGCTTCATTATGAAACAATTGGAGTAACTCCTTTTTCTGTTCAAAATCTACACACCTCAGGAAGGTACCATCTATTCTCTTCTTGTACAAATCATCACCCAAGATAACATACTTCATGGATTTCAATTTGAAGGTCCTCTTCTCTTTGGGTGACAAATGGGCTAGGCATTCTCCATAAGTCAGAAAATAGGTGATATTGGAAAACCAATCATTGGTATTACTAGTGAATAAGACTAATGGAATTTCTTTCTTTATATCTT
The DNA here is from genome assembly GCA_028749045.1 of Cupressus sempervirens. Lineage (NCBI taxonomy): Eukaryota > Viridiplantae > Streptophyta > Pinopsida > Cupressales > Cupressaceae > Cupressus > Cupressus sempervirens. The sequence goes on from CM053792.1 coordinate 831,505,835, forward strand.
CTTCAGCTAACGAAGATCCTTCCGTAATAGCTTTACACAAACCTTTTCCTTTGACAAGCTTTGTAGGTTTGATATCAAGATCATATTCTTGTACTTTAGCTATCTAGGAGGCCCTTTTGTTCACACCGATCTCCTGCTAGGTTAGAATAGTCTTCACTCCTGAATCAGGAAGAAACACCTTGGAGTGAGAGTTCAGGATGTAAAACTTGAATTGTTTCACTGCTCTGACTAGGGAATATGCATTCTTCTTAATCAAAGAGTAATTCAATTCATGTTTCTTAAGAGGGATACTCATGAATGCTATTGGGGCCTCGGTATTATCTTTTTTGGGTTGGGTAAGTATAGCATATAAAATGTTCTCAGATATATAACAATACAAATGAAAATCTTTAGAAAAATTTGGATAAGAAAGGGTAGGGGCATTAGCAATTGTAGTCTTGATTTGTTCAAAAAAAGCCTTACCTTCCTTTGTCCATTTAAAATTTGTATTCCCTTTCATCATATCTACAATTGAAATTGTGATCTCAAAGAAGTATGGTACAAACCTCTTTATGAAGTTTATTTTCCCGAAGAAGGACCTGACCCCTATTTTACTCATGGAAAGTAATAACTATTGGATAGCTTTCACCCTTTCAGGGTCCACTTGAATACACTCCTTGGAAACTAAGTGTCCAAGTAGATTTCCTTCTATTACTCCAAATATAGTCTTCTTTAGATTCAATGAGATGCCATGGGTTTGACATTAATGTAGGATAGCTTCTAGATGATGTACATGGTCTCTTCTTTTTTTGAAAAACACTGTAAGATCATCAAGATACATGAAAATGATCTTGTTCTTAAGATTTGAAAATGAGTGATCAATTGCTTGCTAAAAGGTGGCTTTGGTTTTTATCAAACCAGAAGGCATACGATTATAGGAAAACATACCCCATGGAGTGGTAAAAGATGTTTTATGTTGATCTTCTAATGCCACACTGATCTGATTATAACCGAAGAAACCTTCTAACATCGACATGAGATCTGAACCAAATAGCAATTGTAAAATATGATCCATGATAGGGAGTCTATAATTATCATTAAGTGATGCCTGATTCAAATTGTGGAAGTCAAAACATATTCTTATCTCACCATTCTTCTTCCTGACAGGGATGATATTGACTACCCATGTTGAATGGTGTATAGGATAGACAATCCTCACTTTAATCATTTTATTGACTTCATTGAATATAGCATCAGCTACTTTGGGATTGAAAATCCTCTATTTTTGCTAGAAGGGAGTTGAACTAGGTTTTTGTGGAATCTGATGTTTAAATTGTCCATTCATGAATTCCTTTAAATCTTCATAACCCCATGCAAAAACATCTTGGTAAGCCTTTAGCAAATTCATGAATTCTTCTTTCTCTTCTGATGACAAATTCCTCCCTATTAGGACCATCTTGGGAATTTCTTTAGAACCAATGTTTACCTTCTCATAACCCAGAGAATTAGAAGATTTAGTATCTTCAACTTTTTCTTTCCTTTTATCTTCTTTATCAAAAAGACTTTCAAGGGTGACTAATCCTCTAGGAGCAACATTACTTTGTAGTTGAATAATTTCAAGATTATCCCCTAGTGTTCCATCACAATTTTTTGATCCTTCAAAATTAAAATCTAAAAGTGGAGGTCTCCCCTCAAGAAATGCAATGATTTGCGCATCATCATCAAAAACTTGCTAGTGTCAATCATTATTAGGCACACTATGTCTATGAATCATTTCTACTGTGTAAAGATCTCTGTTAAACTTAGGGTGTGGAATTAGTAGAGATACAAAGACTACAAGACAATCTACTTTAGAATTTTTTTCATGAGGTATAGCATATAAAGAAAAAGCATTGAAATGCTCAATCTCATCCAACACTCTATTTCTATATGCCTTCAGTTTTGCATTCTTTGTTTGATATTGCCTCCGAACTTGGTTGACAACTAATTCTGCATCTCCTAATACCTTGAGTTGTTTGATTCCCTTTTCATTTGCATACTCGAGACCAAGTAGAAGGGCTTCATATTCTATAGTATTATTGGTGGTTTCAAAAGCCAACTTATAAGCTTTCAGGAATCTCTCTCCTTTCGGTGATATCAACACTATCCCAGCACCCGAACGAGAAGAAGAAATACTTCCATTAAACTCCATTGACCATAATTCATTGGTTATATCAAGCATAAGAGGCTTAGTTACATCTTCTTCAGTGGATGTCATCATAGATGTCACATGTCTAGTATCAACATACAATATTTCTACCCTTGGATCATCCAATTTCAAGACTGTATATTTAGCTTTAGGTTCAGGATTGAGTTTAACCTTTTTATCTCCAATCGGGATAAGGGCATGAGACATGTCCATCTTGATTTCTCCACCAAGATCATTTACAAAAAATTCTGCCCAATAGCATCCCATAACTAGCTAGGATATCAACGACCAAGCTATTTAATTTTAAATTTTTCTCAGGATGCACCGCAAGTGCTACTTGAGCATCTTTTAATTGGCCAACTATCAGAACTTGTTTCACCTCCATAGAATATACCTTTCCTGATGGTTTTTTCAATGAGAGACCTAGGGCATGGGCCACCTTCAAAGGCATGACATTATCAGATGCACCTGAATCAATGATACAATTGCTTAACTTGTATCCAGCTATGTAGAGGGAAACATAGAAGGGATCAGGTTTATTTCACAAAGAAGCTACAAAAAATGATTCTTTCTTAGTCATAAGCCCTTGCAAATTATCTTCCTCTTTGGGAGAAACTCCTAACTCATGATTGATAGTGATCTTAGGTGAACCTTTGCCTTTACCAACACATTGAATTAACCTTTCTAACTAATGCGGGTTGGCTTTTAGGTAGTCCAATTGAGAAATTTGTACTTTGGTCTTCCTATAATGATCAATAAAATCAAAATTCTTCCATAGTGGGAGAAGTTTACCTTTATCTATCTCCTTGGCTTGTGAAGGCTCTTCCAGAGTATGCTTCTGAGATAGAATTTCCTTAGCAGTCTCATCAGAAGCTTTATCCTTTGCTTCTTTTACCCACTTCTCTTCAAATATCTGTTTCCAATTTGGTGTATCTGCATTGCCAGAATGATTGTTAATATCTTCATCTTTCTCATCATTAGATTCATACTCTAGAAAGTTTATGGAGGAGGTCCCAGTGGTAGGCTCTGTTACATCTTTAGGAGCTACATATTCTTCTATTTTCTCCATTGTCAAATGCATTTGCATGAATTTGGCCATCTCAGGAGAACTTGCACCATCATGATCTATTGTTAGGTGAAAATCACACATAGTAGCCTATTTACTAGATGATTCAAGATGTTCAATGGCTAATCTTGGTGTTGATTGGGGTAGCCATTTAAATTGTCTATTTTGTTGATATGGCATATAATTCCTTCTCGAAATATGTTGATAAAGAGGCAGAGGATTGTGGGGCAACTACTTCTTAATTTGTAACACATCATTAGCTAATTTTTGATATAAAGGATGAGTGGTAGTGACAAGAGCTTGTTGACCTTTCCCTTTTTGTATATCACGACTCCATTTTACTGAACTAAGCAAGTCATCTTCTACCTCAATAGCCAAAGTTTGTGCAGCCGTTAGATTAGGAGGTCACTCCCTTCGTATTTGAAAGCTTACATCAAAAGGTTGAGTACTGATGAAGAAAGTCATTTGATTTTCTTCAATTTGTCTTTTGTTGATAGGAATTTTATTTACCATCTAATTAAAATGAGCAATGAATTCTCGCATTGGTTCATGAATTTCATTCTTCATTTGAGTCAATTGGGAAAGGAGCAAATGTTCATCTTCGGCAGTTTTTAATCTCCTCTTAAAAGCTTGAATCAAGGTTACCAATGAAGTAACTGATCCAGCTGGTAGCTGACCAAACCATTTAGCTATGGCTTCTGTGAGTGTTTCAACAAAAAGATGAACATAAACATCTTCATGTTGAATTGCAAGAAATCTGCTTGCCTTAAAAAAAACACTGATGTGTTGATCAGTGGTAACTTTTCCATCACCAAAAAACTTAGGAAGAATTTTTCAAGAGCCAACGAGCATGTCATGTAATTGGTTCCCTAAAGCTAGAGGACCAATAGCAGCTCCCCATGGGACTGGTGGCTATGGTGCTTGATGTGCCATAGCTGGAAAAATGATGTTCAAAGGCTACAAATTTATAGCTAGAGGTGCAAGAGTACTTGGCAGAATCAAAGCTTGAAATGTCATAGGAGAAACAATAGCCTTAGGTGGTGAAGATGGCCTACTAATAGACTTAACCTTCTTGTTCTTCTTAAGATTAACTAACTTGAAATCTAACTTTCGAAGGGCTCCAAAATCTTCGTCTACCAAACCCTTTTGTCTGTCTACATAGGTGTATGGTTTGTCAGCCAACTTAGTGGTTATTATTTATTTTCCCTTGAATGTGACCAAGATTCTACCTATTTCTTCTTGGAATGACTACTATTCTTTCAATGACTACAATGTTTTGACCAATAGGACCCCTTCATAAGATTTCCTCCAATTCTTCTTCTTCTTCAAGAACTTCATTTACTTGATGATATTGATGTGCACTTCATCTGTAGCTCTAGGCTAGAGTGTTCAAGTCTAAAATGATATCCTCCTAAGTGTCTTGGAAGCCAAGGTTTGGTTGCTAAAAGGAAAAAATGTTCTAATGTGGTAGCACGATTGTGCTTCATTACAAGTGACTGTCAATCTTCTTGTTTAGTCTACATAGCAGAATCACCAAAAATCTATTGGTAAATAGATTTTTCACTGTAAAATTTGGCCAATGGAGTGTGTGTGGCAAACCATTCACAATAGTTGGTTAGGCCCTTGGTATGCGGCTTTTCTCTACATTTAGAGGGGCAACTCCCTCATATGATATGATTTTTAAAGGGTTTTTTGAATAAATAATCTAAAACTTAAAAGATTGAGAGAAAGTTGTTTAGGACAAATGCACCACATGACATCACAACTTTCTTGGGTAAACAAGAATGATAAAAAAGGTGATCAAGAACTATGCTTGAAAATAACTAGTATTACCATACAAATTGAAGATTCATAAACACCCGCACAATACTGTGAGAATGCTTACTAAAACTCTAACAATTTTGATTTTAGAACAAGATATCAAAAGCACATCTCATTTCATTTCCTTGCACCAAGAACATAATAGAGATTTTCAATTTCAGAGATAAAAACTGTACATACTTTCCAATATTTATCTCTTGATCAAAATTTCAGCATAATGTTCCCTTATTTTAAAACCAAAAAGTCCCTTTACAAAGTCAAAAGGAGTCCTTTTATAGGCATAGAGGTTAATAACTACCTCTTCGTGGTTGATAACCATCTCCAAAATATGTGATTTTGGGGAGGCTAATTAACCTCAATAAAATTAACCTATATAACGAAAACTTTTAAAAACAAAACTTTTAGCTTGAATTCCTAAGGATGTATACATATCTAATGATTGATTTTCTAGCAATGAACTCTCTCTATTCGGACACAATTGACCTATCCCAGGAAGCCCTGTAAGCATCAAGGATGATCATCATTGATTCATAATTCGAGATGAATACATTCTCCATCCTGAGTTTGGCTATGAAGTATCTATCTTGAATCTCTTCTAACTCTTGTCGATAGGCTAAAATGTTACAATCTCCCAGAGTGATTGCAACCAGGCTGAGCTTCATCATAGTTTTAGCATCTGATACACAATTCTCTATTTCTGAATGAATTTGGATATTGAAAAAAACAAGAAGAAATTGACAATCAAAATTCTTAAGATCATTTACTGCTACCCCACCTATAATAGTAGAGACTAATTCATCTATGGCTTTTGTTTTTAGCTACTCCCAAGAATCTATTAGTTTTTAAAACTCAGTGATCCCTTTGCTGATATTTATCATTTTCCAACCAACACTTTTACTCTAGATACGTGCTTGGTTCTCACTTGGATCAACAATAATCTTCTCAAGAAGTAGGGTACTTATATCTAGCTTGGTCATTTCCTTTAATTCATTAGCTACTTTTTGCTAGGTGAATCTACATTCCTTGCTACTTTCCAGCTCTTTAGAAATTTCCCATATCTATTCAGTGGCTTTTCCATATATTTCCTTTACTCTAGTAATGACTTTTGAAGCATCTTCTATCATCCTATTTATCCAAGCTTCTATCATCATACTATGTGACTTGTGTTTGTTTACTCTTTCAACAACAATATGATCTAAAATACCATCAAGGCCTGCTAAATTGATGAAGTAACCACTGCTTTGGTATTAGAGGAAATGTTGATTCAATTGATATAAGATACCTACATCTAAACTTGTTCCTTGAGTTGCTCCTTGGTTCTTTTCTCTTTCTTCGCCCTTTGTAACATTTGGGCAGCAGTCACTTCAAAATTTGAAACTCTCTTTCTATAGTAGATGGACCAAGATCAACCTTATCTAGAATGAAGTTTGATTTGGATGTTTCATCAACACTCTTTTCAATTATGGACTTGGCTATTTCTATGCATAGGTTGCCTGAAGTTTTATCAACAGCTAACTTGGACATTACTTTGGTCTTTTTCACCTTAGGAGGATTCTGAAAGAAATTAGAGATCACATCAAATGGAGGTGGGATCATTTGAACAACTTTCTTCTTCTTCTAAAGACTGTTCTAGAACCATGAATGTGTAGTATTTGAAAATTTCACATTGCCTATTATATTTTCAGCAATCATCATTAAATCTTCTGAATTAGATAATTGATTATCCAGCAATGCGATGTCTATTAATGATATCTCGGGAGGAGAGAGACTCAAATGAGGGATTGCTACTCATGAGAGGATGTAACGGGAATGTGTGGTTCAACAAATTGGCGAGTTCCTTGATCCTTCATATTAGATTCATTTCCTTCCTAATTTGATGTAGTAGATTTACTTTTCATCTTTGTCCTCCTCTTTTTGACTTTAAACTTAGCCGGATGATTTAGATCTTCATCTTGATCTAGAACACTTGCATCAAATTGTTGTATTTTCTCACCAGAAGTTTCCCTTAATGTCATTCGAGATGATTCTCCTTAATTGCCTCTTCTCTCTCTACTTTGGAATTCAGCAACTACTTTTTCTGCTTTGACTTTAGTGACCCAGTCTCTCATCCTTTTAAGAACAAAGGCAGTCCTTTCTTTTAAGCCTTTCAACTCTGGAATTGACCAATCAATTGGAGGGAGATCTAGCAATTCGATTTTCTCATAGTAGAAAGGATCAACCAAGGAAACCTCATTATCATCTACACCTGTCACATCAATATCTAGCTGGAAGTCTATTACTTGCCTCACTATGAGCCACATCCAATCTCTCTTCCTGACTTCAAAATCATTTTCACAATCTTCCCAAAAGTCCTCTAGAGTTGGGAAGTGACCAAGATTGGGATTTAACTTGAACTCATTCATTGCATAGCCCTTACTATCATAAGGGAAACACATCATATAAGGATGCAAATTTATTTTTGCACTAGATATTTCTATATTCCTAGCATCTAATGCATTATCACAGCTATAATATCTAATGCCAATAGGAAAAGGTATTTCATCTATCCTTCTGTTCCTACAAAGTTTACTAATTTGACTAATTTGCCTGTACATTTCAATCAAGACCAATTTATCATCAACAAATCTAGGAAACATTAGTGGACACCCATCATAGGTAGCTATCCTATTATAGGTAAACGTTGGGAACTATATGAAAACACTTCCATATTTTTGTACTTTCATCGCTACTTCAGGTGAAATTTTGAGTCCAATATTCCCTTGAATTTCTCTTATAGTTAGCATTTTGAATGCATCATTTACTCTTCTAAAATGGTGCAGGCTTTTATCATACTGAATATGAGGAAGATGATTGTAAATGATAGTTTTATCATCATAAATACCCTGCCGGTTAAGTCCTGGCCAACTTTTGGTACTTGCAATAGCATAGAAAAGGTATGAAGTCATGTAGAAGTAGTCATTTTCTTGAAGTCCCATGAGCTATCTATGCAGTGAGTCACTGATAATTTCAGCCCAATCAATATATTGTTTTCTTTCATATACCATGTTGATAAGCAGGAACATTTGACCTTCGAACTCGTGTGAATCTTGAAGTCCAACTATCCTGCTTAATAGAGTTACCATGTTTGCAATGTCTTCTTTTAGCAATGACTTGTGAATGGATTTGGCCAGTTGAGATTTCCCTTTCCTTTGTTGCAAGATCCATGACTTAGCAATAGTGTTCAAACACTGAGTTTGATTCGAGATAAAGAACTCCTTGGCATTTCTTAGATTGATATTGGCATATTGCACTCTAGTAGGCAATGGTAATAGAAATAGGATCTAGACAGACAATTACTTTATC
>CM053792.1:832174230-832566730 GCA_028749045.1 Cupressus sempervirens
ATGTAACTTTTGAGTTTTAACTACCTGTCTTTCAATGCTTTTCAGTTTCTTGTAAAGGACTAAGGTGAATACTATGTTTTACCTATATGTTCTTTATAGGTTCTTTCTAGTTTCTTATAAAGGACTGAGGTAAAAATTGTGATTTTATGAGCCTAAGGTAATTAATATGTGTGTATGTTGGAAAGTTGCTTGCAATGGAGGTTAGAGCCCTAATGAAGCTACCTAGGTAACCCATTATAAGTTATTTTAATAAGTGATAACATTTCATTAAATGAGAGTAAAATTAATTAATAAGAGTCAGTGTTTTTCCTCACCCATGCCTTGAGTGCTAGTACAGCTAGGATGGGAGTAGAGAGGATGCTTGATTGTGACCTTGATTCATTAGTATGCCTTGTGTGGATGAAAGGATATTGATGTTGCATAAAGATACTAGGGGGCCAAAGTCTAGATAGGTTGCTAGGATAACCTTAGATTTGGCTCATGCGATGACACTTTCCCACTTACATAGTAGATTTCCCACATATCATTTTTTCCTCTGGGATTAGATGATATTGGTGTCTTGGCATGCTTTGAGATAGTTTTCTATTAGGTTTTTCCTTGACCTAGATGTTGGTTATGACTTGTGGATAGATATCTATATGGGACTTGAGACTATCTCCTAAGTACAATGGGAGTGGGTCATTTAGGTTCCACAATGTCGGGTGGTAGTGTTTCTTATACCATTGGGATCTGATAGTTGGATGTCATTATTGGATGTACTTGTGCAATTGTTCCTTTCATTCTAATCTTGTATTTTTGATGGATGTTTATATTTTGTTATACTATACTTGATTATTAGAGATATTATGAGATGATGTATTTCATTGATGACATATATTCTTTAAGCTTTTCATACCATGTGACTTGTACATTGGATGATTATGCATTCTAGTTATGCCAAGTGGCATCTTATGCAATTGTATATTATTTAATTAAATTTATACTTGTGGTTATTCCATGATGTGGATTTTGGTTATGTGTTAGATTTAATATTACTAAACTTATACATATGTTTCAACACCATAGAACCCTTAAGAGATGTAATTTATTTTGGATTATTGTATGTATGTGAGTTATTGCTTCTACTATATCATTGATGGGGACACGACTCAAGCATAGAATGAACACAATAGGAAAGGGAATACAATGCCAAAATAGACCTAATACATTCTACAGGGTTAAGGATTAGGAATACATTCTAGAAAGTGTTAGTAGGCATCCACTGACCAAATAGAAGGCTCTAGAAGTTGCATTAGAAGTCAGCGCAAAATTCGAAGAATCCAGAAATGGTAACCGAACTTTCGGGAGACATAACTTTTGAACCATAGCTCCGATTGACGAACCATTTACATTTTCAAAAAGTTCTCGAAGTGCTCTATAGCCTTATGGAGGAGCTTTTCTCATCCCCCATTTTTTGACCCTTTTAGAGGTCATTTAATGCTCCTAACTTGACTTTGAAGCATTCTTAGGATGTCTCTAGAAACTTAAAAACTGCGATAACTTTCAAACCGTGGGGCCTTTTGACCTGATTCTTTTTCTGGAATGCTCTAAATTACAATTACATTCATTCAGCCAATTTAAACCTTCTAGTTCACCAAAATGATGGCTCAATTACATACTCCTATTTTTTTGGCATTTACACATATCCCAAGGTGTTAAAATACTCTATCCTAGAACACTCTAGATGCTCCTGCATTAGACACCTAGGGTATATTGAAAAGTGACCCTGTCACTTTATGAATGGTAGAGGAAATCCCAAATGGGAAACCTCAGCTGTTGATATCCAAGTTGAGTCCTCGATAGACCGTCCTTTCCACTTGACAAAATGCTCTTCATACTGCCTATGTCTGGTACTCCTACCCACACGATGATCTAAAATGTCTTCTATCTCCTCCTTTTTAGAAGTAGGAATTGGACATGGCTCTAACATTGGCTCCTCATCTGCACCATCATCATGATACTCTGTTAAGTCTGCAATGTTGCAAATAGGAGAAATGTGAATACCATCTGGCAACTCCACCTCATATGCATTTCCTGAGTCATGTTGCTTCAAAATTTTGCAGGGGCCAAATTTTCTCATTTTTAGCTTGTTGTAAGTACAGGCTAGAAATCTTTCTTTTCGTCAATGTACAATGACTAGATCTCCTACTTGGAATTCCTTATGTCTTCTCCTTTGATCAGCCCTAGCTTTATACTCTTGATTCATATTGGTAATGTGTGCTTGAACCTCCCCATGTAGACGCTTGATATGTTTAGCAAATTCTTCAGCTTCAGCACTTGTCCTCTCCCCTTGCTCTATCTTCCTCAATTCTGGTGCAGTCCTTGGGCTACTTCCATATACAATTTGGAATAGTGATCTACCAGTACTCCTATTTATAGAGTTATTGTAAGAAAAATCCACTTGTGGTAGAATCAAATCCCACCCCTTGGGCTTATCCTCAACTAAACATCTCAACAAATTGGCCAGACTTCAGTTTACCACTTTTGTTTGGCCATTAGTTTGTGGGTGATGTGTGGAACTGAATTTCAAATCTGTTCTCAACTTCTTCCAAAATGTTCTCCAGAAATACCCCACAAATTTAGTGTCTCTGTCAGAAACTATACTCCTTGGAAGACCATGTAGTCTTACCACCTCTCTGAAAAACAAGTCTACAATATGGACAGCATCATGAGTTTTGTGGCATGGAATGAAATGTGCCATTTTGGAGAACCTATCAACCACCACAAATACTGAGTCATTGCCCCTTTGTGTCCTTGGCAATCCAAGAACAAAATCTATACTTATTTCTTCCCATGGCTTTGATGGAATAGGCAATGGCCGATATAGTCCAGTATTCTGACTAAATCCCTTGGCCACTTGACAAATTTGGCAATTCTGTACAAACTTCTTCACATCCTGTGACATTTGAGGGCAAAATCATGTTCTTTGAGAATGGAAATGGTCTTATCTCGACCAAAATGTCCTGCCATCCCTCCACTATGTTTCTCCTTAATCAGATTTTCCCTCATGGAACTCCTTGGAATGCATAATTGATTGCCCTTGAACAACATACCATCCTGAATCAGATAGCCTAACCACTTAGTTCTGTCTACAACAACAGGCTCTTTACAAGATTTCCACCCTTCAGCAAAATCAAGATCCTCGGGTTACAGATTCTTGAGTTCATCAAACCCAACTACTTCAACCTGCATTACTGTAAGCAACAACTATCTCCTACTTAGTGCATCTGCAACCCTATAAGATTTTCCACTTCTATGCTGCAATACAAATGTATAGCTCTGCAAGAACTCTACCCACTTCATATGCCTTTGATTCAATTTACCTTGGCTATTTAGGTACTATAATGCCTGGTGATCAGTATATAAAAAAAATTCCTTTGGCAATAAATAATGCCTCCATTTCTTTAAGGCCTGAACTATTGCATAGAACTCTTGATCATAAACAGAATAGTTCTTTTTCACATCATTTAATTTTTCACTAAAATATGCAATAGGCTTACCTTCTTGGCTTAATACATCCCCAATAGTGCTGCCACTTGTATCACAATCGACTCGGAACACCTTTCTAAAATTTGGAAGTGCCAACACAAGTTGTTCTGTCACCTTCTTCTTCAACAATGCAAAAATTCTCGTAGCTGTCACAGTCCATTTGAACTCTTTTATTGTAGGCTTCAAGGAGTAAAACTAAGTCTAGAGGGTGGATGTAATCCCTACCCCTAGTTTACTTTTCAACCTACATTACCAGATTCTTTTAGGCTAGTTTCATGATTATGTTTTATGACTGTAGTACTTGGTTACCAGATTTGATTTAGATATTATTTCATATTCAATTGATATATTTGATGAGCTACTCGGTACTCAATTATTTCATGTGTTTATAGCTATTTCATAAGTTTTTGTTTATCCTTTTGATAATAATACATGTATGTTAATATTGGAAAAATCCAATAACTTATTTATTCACCTTCAGTAGCAACAACATACTCGCCAATTCCCCTACTATCTATAGTATTTATTTCAAGTGTCAAATTGTTCGATATAAGTCAATTTATCTACCTTCAAAATAGTAGGGGTCCCCCCCCACATCTAATGATTTCAATAATTTCATGATGATAGATAGATGGATGATTTATATGCAGTTTCCATGGATACTTACCCCATACTTGCATGTGTATGGTGTACTTGTATGTTTTACTTTATGTTTAACATTTCTGATGTGGTTGAGGAGGGGATTCATAGTCACCTGTTAGTCAGGATCTACATGATGCACCACTCCCTTCAATTGCATGTTTGATTTAGATTACATGTGTATGTACATGCTTGAATTTTACGCAAATTACAAGTAATGGGCATCGACTACCTTGAATTGCCAAGATAAGCATGCCCTATCATAGTATCTCAATGGTAAAAGAGGGGAGATAATTCTCAAGTCCAAATCCTAACCTTAAGCTAGTTGTCCTAAAAAGTAGGACAAGTATCTGAGTTTTATCCTTCCAAATTTGTCAAGTGACATGAATTCATGATTTTGACCCTTGATTTTGATTTAGTACTTTGTTCTTGATAATGGGTTTTTGTATTTAGTTTTGTGGGTCTGTTGTTATTTTCAGTTATAATTAAATTAAATTAAAAGATAATTTAATGATTTAATTTAATGAAAATTTTACAAAGTAAAATCAATATATAATTATATTTAATTAATTGAGAAATTAATTAAACAAAAGAATTAAATTTAAAAGATTTAATTAAAGTTTAATTTTTGGCATAATTATATTTATTTAATTTAATTATAATTTATTTAGAAGTTTCATTTTTATAATAAATTCTAAATATTATTATTAGTCAAATTAATAAATATTTAATTAAAGATGTCTTATGATTTAATAAGAGAGAGAAAGAATAAATCTAATAAAGTTTATTTTAATTAAATTACAAAAGGGTTGCAAATGAAATTAAAATATAATAAAATAATTAATAAAAATGTTTCACATGATTGCAAAACCAAAACTCTAAAGGGAGAAGGCTCTTTATTAAGAAAATATAGCTCATTTCTTTATACACAAGTTTGGAGGGGCCAATTTTTAAGAAGACTGTTTTCAAAAGAAAGAGAATTTTCTTGAGACCTCTATGCATTTGATCACTAGCATCAGATCTAAGCAGGATCTTGTTAAAGTTTTGCACAGTAATTCTTCTTTTGAATTCTTTGTCTTCTCTATGATTGTGGATCTGTACTCAAAATCTAATTAGTTTGAAACCCTTGTTTGTGAATTTTATTGTTTTATATTTTCGAAACATCTATAAATGAATTAAAAATTGTAAACCCTTGTTTTGTAAGTTTAGATATTTCTATTTTGATTTGAGTAGGGTTTGGAAAAGAAATCAATAATTAATATACAAAATTTGATTGGTTGTTCATATTTTTTGGGGTTGTGGTTTCCACATCCGCCCTTCCCAAGCTACTACAACAATTGACTGTGAAGGTAACCAGGGTTGCTGACAGCAGTCGTAGTTGTTGTGGTAGCTAAGACTACACAAGCAGCCAATGTTGCCGACTATAGTAGGGTCGACGGGACATAAACGTTAAAATTATTATTTTAAAAAAAAATTAATCTTTTATTTTATATTTTTAATTATTATAATATTAATTTTTTTAAACATAGTTTGTTTGTTTATTAATTAAGAAAATAAAATAAAAATTTATTATTAGTATTAAATATTTAATATTATATTATTATTAATAGTAATTGTTATTATTAATAAATTTATATTTTTATTAATAATTAATAATTATTATTTAATTTTAATAATATTCATTTAAACATAATTTTAGTAAATAAACTATAAGTTTTGGAAATTGATTTTGATTTAAATCAATAAGTTATAGTTGGATCATTTACTCTTAAATCTATTATTGATTTTATTAAAGAATCATTTATCTGTTAAAGGGAAATTTGTAAACTTTAGTGACTCTATGACTTAAAAAAAAAATGTAAATATGGACCCTGTTTGTGAATCAAAATCATGTGTTTTCAAAACCAAACATAATCTATGAAACTGCACTTGCTTTGATGTATGTTTTCCTTGTGTTAAGTTTGGGGTTGACTTAATTTGTTGACTTGTCAAGATGTTCACTAGAGGCTTAGATGTTTTTGTCCTATGATGATGTTTTGTATATGATCTTTTATACCCAACCATGGTGATGTTGTTGTCCTTATGGTCAAATCATTTGGCTATAATTAGTGACTTAACACTTAGTCAGTTGGTTTCATTGCTACCAAGCTAATCAGTCAGACTATAGTTCATGTCGAGCTTCATAGTATCTACTGAGAATTTGAAATAGAGTTTAGTGTTAACCAAGCTCTATAGTGTCTATTGAGCTCGCAGTGTTAACAAAGTGAAATTAGTGTTGACCAAGCCACATAGTGTCAACCGAGTAATATTGCATCTATGAAGTTTTTCATTGTTCACCAAGTCATATAGTGCTAACCGAGTTCCTACTACTCAAAGTGATTAGTGTGGACTGAGCTTCAATAGCAAACGAGTGCTAGAGTCTACCAAGTGTTGATAGTTTTTGTTGAGTGCCAAAACATCACCAAGTTGTCTTTAGAACCCAAGTTATAGTAGTAGACTGACTTAGTGAATTATGATAAATTTTGTATTGTAGCTGACTCTAGAAGGTAATTAAGTGGATTGGTAAGTATGTACTATATTATATGCTCTCCAAAACAAGTAGTGTGTATGTGAACAAGTAAGAAGTAGATGAGTGAGAATTGAAGAAGGCTAAAATTAGTATAAGGAATAGTAGAGACTTATCTATCACAATTAGGTTATCATTGTTATTCAAAGGAATCTCATTTAGCAAACCAAGTTGCAGATCAAAGATCATCCATTGATTCATCCTAATAGGTGCATCAGTTAAATCTTTTAACAAGTTGGACTTAATAGTCTCATTCCAAATCTCTTAATAGAGTGCATACTTCATTGTATATTATAAATCCTTTCACAAGGTGGACCTAATAGTCCTTGTTACTCCTAATAGGGCAGATCACCAGGAGTGGTCAATTGTAAGCTTTAACAAGCTAACTTTATACTATAGTAATAAAGCTTGTGAGTACCATCCCCACCTCAGTTTTACTTTCTATTTGGGAGGTTTATGGGTTACCAAACATTGTGTTAAAGTGTTATGAATGTTTTATTTCTTTCAGTCTTTCATGTATGCAATTAGACTAGATTACATGGTGAATGTTTAATTGCTGAATTAAATTATATGTTTTATTGGTTCCTAATTCTCCCCTACCCTCAATCACCTAGTCTATATTACATTTCCCAAAGATGTGTCGTGTGTTTTTCATGATGAATTTTAATTAGTGTTTGTTTGTGCTTTCCAGTTGCTTGTATAGAACTAAGGTGATAATTTTGATTTTTTGGGTGTAACTTTTGAGTTTCGATCAGTTATCTTTTGATGCTTTCTAGTTGCTTGTAAAGGATTGAGGTGCATACTATATTTTATCTATAGGTGTTTTCTAATTACTTATAAAGGGCTGAGATGAAAATTGTGATTTTATGAGTTGTACTTTAATGAGCCTAGGGTAGGTAATCTATGTGTATGTTGGGAAGTGCCTTGCAATGGAGGCTGGAGCCCTAAAGAGATGCCTAGGTAACCCATTGCAAGTTGTTTAAAGAAGTGATATCATTTCATTAAATGAGAGTAAAATAAATTAATAAGAGTCATTTTTTTTCCTCGCCCATGTCTTGAGTGCTAGTACAGGCTAGAATGGGAGTAGAGAGGATGCTTGGTTGTGACCTTGATTCATTAGTATGCCTTGTATGTATGAAAGGATGCTGATGTTACATAGATACACTAGGGGGGTGAAGTCCAAAGAGGTTTCTAAGGTAACCTTACACTTTTCTCATGTGATGGCACTTGCCCACTTACATACTATATTCCCTACATGTCTTTGTTGCCTCTAGGATTAGATGGTATTGGTGTCTTCATACCCTTTGAGATAGTTTTCTATAAGTTTTTTCATTGACCTAGATATTGGTTATGACTTGTGGATTGATATTTGTATGAGACTTGAGATTATCTCCTCATCATGGTGCCAGTGGGCCATTTAGGTTCCACAATGTCAAGTGCTAGTGTTTCTTATACCATTGAGATCTGATAGTTGGACGTCATTGCTAGATGTACTTGTGCAGTTGTAACTTTCATTCTGATCTTGTGCTTTTGATTGTTGGCTGTATTCTATTATACTTTACTTTATTATTAAAGATCTTATGAGATGATGTATTTCATTGATGATGTATATTCTTTAAGCTTTTCATACCATGTGACTTGTATAGTGGGTGACTATGCATTCTAGTTATGTTAAGTGACATCTTATGTAATTGTATATTATTTAATTGAATTTGTACGTGTGGTTATGCCATGATGTAGATTTTGGTTTTATGTTAGATTTAATATTAATAAACTTATACATGTGATTCAATGTCATGGAACCCTTAAGAGATGTTATCTATTTTGGATGGTTGTATGTATGTGAGTTATTGCTTCATCTATACTATCTATTGATGTTATTATCTTTTTTTAAAAAATGTTTGACAAACTTAGTGAAACTTTAGGTTCATTTCTTTTGGTTTCCTATTGGGGTGTTACAAGGATACTTTAAATGAAGATAACTAGGTACACTTGTTCAAGGTGAAAAAAATACAGAATAAAAATATTGAATTATAGTGCAACATTTCATCTAAAAATGAGCACTACAATATTGAGCTAAAAACATTATATTTATAGCACAAATGTATAATAAATTTATAGAATACTCTAGATTAATGTTTGGTGATTTTTAATGAATTAAGTTGGCATGGGTGGCTCGAGGTAGCTGCACATGTTGTTTATGATATTCCATACATTTATTGATCTATGTGGACCATGCTGGCTAGCATAATAATTAATTTATTTCAACATGTCCACTAAATTAGTTGTATTAACTAATCTATACATGTTATGAAATATCTAAATGTCCCTGCATAATATAGAAATGATGGGTCGTGGCCTAAAACCTTGTAACCTACCCATTTACAATAATTTATTTATTGAATACAATGGTTATAATTCACTAGAATCCCCCTTGAATGACAACCATGAGACACTCATGTGACTACTCATAAGCCTAAAAGATGTCTATGAGATACAAATTCGGGCTCACAAAATTATCCTGGTCAAGATATTAGCAATTTCGTCCTCCATCATGCAATATTGTACTTGGATCACCTTTTGTTGGATGCGATATATGACATAATGATGGTATACCTCAATATGTTTTATGCGAGCATCAAAGACATTATTCTTGGACAATGAGTTGATACTTTGATCTTCACAATGAAGCAAAGAAGGCCCTTCCTTTTTTACTATAATTTGGGAGTTATATGGAGATATTGGTCTTCAACCTTTCTCATATTACTATTTAAATAAGGGTGTAGTTTCTTGCAAGTTCCCTATTACATTCTTCAAAGATAGTTATTTCATCTTCACTTTCCTCGATATTTTATCACAATTCTTGGAAACTAAATTATTTTTCTTGGTCAACTAGACCATTATTTCATTTAAAATTATATATGAGGATGCTCTTTTAGCTTATCTAATTTGTGATTTGAGGATAGCTTTATTTTAAGAGTTCCTAACTCTGTGGCATTTTACATAAGATTTAGAGGACACATTTGATGATTTATCTCTCCTCTTTAATGATAATGGATTTTACTCCTAGTCTTACATTATATTAATCTATGGAACTTATATATAATCTATGAGACTTCTATATATATATATATATATATATATATATAGACACACATATACATACATGTATATATATGTACGTATGTATGTATATGTATATGTATGTATGTATATATATACACATACATATATACATATACATATACATACATATGTATATGTATATGTATATGTATGTATATGTATAGATATATATATATGTGTGTGTGTGTGTATCCATATATGTATATATATACATATATATATGTACATATGTACATATATATATACACATATACATATGTACATATGTATGTGTGTGTGTGTATGTTTGTATATGTATATGTATATGTATATGTATACACACACACACACGCACACACACACACACACACACATATACATGTGTGTGTGTGTGTGTATTTATACATATACATATATATGTATGTATATATGTTTATGTATACATATACATATATATGTATATATATATGTGTGTGTGTGTGTATACATACATATATATACATATATACATATGTATATATGTATGTGTGTGTGTGTGTGTGTGTGTGTGTGTGTGTGTGTGTGTGTGTGTGTGTGTGTGTGTGTCGACATAGTTTAAGTTAGTTAGCTTCTTCTTTGGTTGGGCATGTCCTTGATTAGATGGTTACATCATTATCTCACTTGACTATGAAGATAAATGAAAAAAATTTAAAGAAACTTTCCCCCTTTATGCTTACATTATTTGTTGGAAATTTTTTCAGTGCTTCCCTCAAGATTTTTGACAAGGGTTTAACCACCTCCTGTGTACAATAAGTTGAGTAGTTATATTGGACATTGACAGATCCATCTTTTGGTGCGACAAAAATCTCACTCTAACAAGTGGTATTAGAGCTTTGTCACGGGTTTAAATCTTCAAATCCTTGAGTAACACTAAGGGGGAGTTTTTCAAAAAAAAATTAAGCTCTCCCCTTCAAATTTTTGACAAGGGTTTAACTATCTCTTATGTGCTATAAGTTGAGTGGTTGTGTTGGGCATTGATAGATCGGCCTTTTGGTGCAACAAAAACTATAATCTAATAATCTACATCATATAATAATGGGAATAAGTCTTGCATCTATACATGGGTTTTTTTCTTCCTAGGGGGTCAAATTTTCTATAGGTAATTAGCCATTTTTCATTCAAACACTTACTAGTTGCAAGTAGTTTTCCATTATGCGGGTCTAAATTTGCTCTCTACTCTCATCCCATGGGGGATATCAGTTTTATCTTCATGAATGATTTAGTTCTACGGGATATTGTTGAGACCTCCATACATCATGTGATACATCACTTGCATAATCTATTTTTAGGAGATCAGATGCATGATAATTTTTTCAATGATTCCTAACATGGCCTAGTTACTAGAACCCATATTGCATATTAATTTTATCTGTATATTTTTATTAAGCATTTTGGGATTTTAGATTAAAAAATATATTAATTATTTAGGTTATAAGTTATACATGCAAAATATCACAGCGATAATATTTTATTTGTATACATCAATTCTAGTATTTGTTATGATTGGAGATATAATTAGGGCTAAGAGTTTAAATTTCATAGAATTGATATGTTTTGTGCTTTTTAATGAAATATATATAATTGTGGACAAGTAAGTTAGAGAAAACACATTTACATAGTGCTACCTATGAGAAATCAACATAATATTTCTTAAATAAAGTGGATTATATTTAACATCATAAAGGCTTACATAAAAAATTAGATGGATAGATATTAACTACACAATTAGGAGGTTGGTTTCATTGGAGGATGGAGGATTTTCATTGTGTCATGTTATCTTCTTACTTTGACATAGTGCTTTATGTAAAATTCCTATTTGTTTATTTTAATTTTGGTAACCTTTTGTTTTTTATTATAAAATGTTTGAATAATATAGATATTGTAAATTCTATGAAGGGCTTTGATTTTAAATTAGTGTATATTGTTTCCCATATGTAGTTCCTAATAAAAAAATGTATTAAAAAATACACCCTCATAAGGATCAAAAGATAACTTGGAGTCCTATGTGTGTGAATCTCAATAATTGCTAAATAACTTGATGCCAATAATTGAGAGTTTATTAAAAAGATACATTAGGAATCTAACTAAGTCTACACCTTAAAAAGGTCAGAATATAGTTTGATTGTATTCAAATTGACTCAAGGGTATTTTTTCTAAAACAATTATCAAGCATGTGTATTTATTTCCTTTAATAAATATATTTTTTGGTAAGGTCCGTTGACACTAGATAAAATATATGTATGTAAGGCTTTACTTACAAGAAATATGATAAGTGGGTAAGTTACCATATAAATTTTCTATTATAATTATTATATTATTAAATTAACTAATTCAAGTTTCCTAATAGTTATGTCATAATAGAGTTATAGTTTGTATCATTTAGTTATATATCATCATCATTTAATAGATCAATCAACTTTGCATTGATTCATTTCATTTTTTTATGGTTTTCATATAGATGAGATGATTATATATCTCTATGACTAAGTATCAAATATGTCTCTTTCTAAGGGCCCATCCTTTATTATTTAGGGATGTTGAAAAGTAAAATATTGTAGTTAATTTTTTGGGATATTAGAATAAATTAATTATTGTTCAAGATTTTTGTTGATTGAGCACCTATAATATCCAATTATCTATCCCCTCTCACTATTTTTCATGTTCTCATTGCTAATAATACTTTAAAAATAATTTTAATATGCATATATTATAACCCATCATCAATTTTTACACTAGAATAAATACAATGAACAAGTAGTTTGTGTTGTCTGATTAGAAGCAATGAGATTTATTTGTTTCTTTATGCTTCTTTTTCTTCTTGATATGTTAGATAATTATAATTATGGTCAAATGGGAAAGGTTGTTGTAGAAGCTTAATGGTAAATTATTATTGTAAACTCTAATATCAACATTATGTAATTAATTATATTTTATATAATAAATTAATTTACAATTTATTTTTCTTATATGTTTGATGTATGCTTGTCTTCATGATGAGTTGTTGCCTCAAAATTGCAAGGTCTTTCTTCCTCCATTGGAGTTAGAGCGTCATCTTCCTGTGCAAATTGAAGACCCATAGTTTTATCTTGTTTTGTGTTTCATTCTATGTCATTATGTAGGGCACTTAAGAAGATTTTAGGTGAGCATGTGCTCTTGTTAAGAACTAAAATAGTTGTATTTATTTCACAATAGGTCTCTATCTTTTTATCCAATTTGATAGACTTATTGCTATCCATAGAACTAGTGACCACCATTGCAAATAAAGTTGTCCACCCAGAATTTCTCTTAGATAATAGACTCATGGTTGCCCTCTAAAAATATGATTTTTGGTCATGCAATGCTTTGGTGGGTGGTTTATTTTCTCATCAAGTGTTGTTGATCACTCATCAACATATGATGGCTTATGATAGTTCTAAATGGGCAATGGAGCGACATAGTTTTAGAAATTTTTCTTCTACTTTGCAAGTGGTCGGCTCAGATCTGGGAAAGGAATTAGTCAACAAGATTAGGTAGCTTGCTAATGGATTGTCAGATCTTTTGGGCTTGCTGAATTCGTCACCCTGGTGACCTTTGCCTGCTACTACTTCCATGTTAGTACCCAATCTTAATTTACCTCTTTCCCTAATTCATCTGCCTTTTGAGGTATCTTGTGGTTTGCCAATGGATCAATTTTCCAAGGAGTTGGATGGCTAGGAGATGGACATCACTTTAGCTCCTCCTGTCAATTGGGATGTGGTGTGGGACTTTGTGTATAGTTCTTTAATGCCAGTGACCATGGAGGAGTGATAGTTTTCTCCTAGGTTTAGATCTTTTTGTTAGTAGGCCTATATTATGGTTTTTTGGTGTTAGTACTTCATGGTTTAGTATTTTCTGATTTACACTCACTTGCGGAGTATGTTGTATTTTTCACACAAATCTTATGTAATCTCATTTACCAATTTTTTATTGTATATGACAAGAATTTTGGGTTTTCTTCTTGATTCTTTGCCTAAAAATTCTTTGAATCATTTTTATAATATATATATATATATATATATATATATATATATATATATATATATGGTGGCTTGTCCACTTTTTCTTTAAAAATTAAAATTAAAATTAAGAAATCTCACAACTAAATTAGATATATTAGAAGCATAAATAAATTGAATTATTTATATTTTATTTACATGATTAAGTAAACCCTCTTACGCTTTTGCACCTTTATATTTACATTATTTATTTGTGCTAAATTTATTGAAATATTTAAAATAACTATTAAATGCTGGATAAGTGCATTAAATAAAGAAAATTAAAATTTATACTTTATTAAACATGATATATGATTTTGATACCAACATCAATATGGGTAGGAGGAGTTCCCTCAAGTCTAACTAGAGATTGAAACATTGGAAATCTTAAATTCCTACTAGGCAAGATTGCCCTATTAGCTTAGACCCCACTAGTAATGGGAAGGAAATGAAAGCTAGTAGAAAGAAATACATTAAGGATGAGGAGGAGGAAATTTCTAGTAAGGAACCCTAGAAAGCAAGTTATTGTAGTCCTATTGATAACCATCGGAGTCTTATCCATTCTCATGTTTTTGTCACTTTCAAATCTTAGAGAGATATCCTAGAGGATACCAATGTTGGCGATGACATTGGCAACCCTAACGTTATCACCTCCCTAACAAAGCACAAGGAAAAGGACAATCATAATACCAAGGATGGGGGAATTCACTCAGATGGCTTAAACATCGCAAACTAAGGCTTGATTCCTAGAGTAAAAATGTTAAATAGTCAAAGTTTGACTTATTTTTCCAAGCTTAATTTCTTCGTTAGTGTGTGATGTTTAAGGTTGGCCGAATTCACCTTAGGTGACTTTGTGTAATGAAAAATAGGGTATTATTAAGGAGATTGACAAACTCAAGAAGACTATTAAGACAATTACTAAGAAATAGGAGGACCTTGATCTAAGATTTGACAATGTGGCCAACACTTTTGTCAAGGTAATGCATCTTTCAACCACCACTTTGCATCTTCTTCATGCTAAAAGAAGGATGGATTTTCTTCCTATGTGGGTGTTGACATGACGAGATTCCTCTACCAGTTCCTGGTGGATGACTAGCTTTGATTGTTGCTAAACATGCCTATGAATGGTAATAAAGAGAGCTAGATCTCTATTTTACTTTTTACATTTTGATTTTTTTTAATACTTGCACCATGTCGTATGGCCAGGTGGGCTTTGTCTTTAACTTTTAGATAGACTTGTCTAAATTGGGCTCTCTATATGTTTAACTTTTATAATATTACTCTATCTATTGACTTTAGGGATTTTGGTATTAAGAAAAGGAGTGGGTTGATAATTTGCTACAAAATTTCAGCTTTTGTTCTTGGGTCAGCCCCCATCTTTTTGGTTGGTTCTTAATATCAAAAATATGATTTTAATAATATAGCGAAGGGAAAGGACCAAAAGCTTCTTAAAATATAAATTAAAAATTTAAAGATAAGCTACTAAAAAGTGATACATTTTTATTTTTCAATTCTTTTCAAAAGAAAAAATCTATCTCAAACTAAAATAAAATTGCTTTCCATTTTTATCTTAGTAAAAATCTTAAAGAAGGATGCTCTTGAAAAATACTTCAACAATTTAGTATTGATAAATAAATAAAATAGAGAAATATTTATTAAAGAGTTGTTTCTTAACTTGTTTTAATACTATAATTCTAACAATAGACAAAGTTTCTTCTTTTTTTTAAATCATGCAATTGAATTTCTAATATACATGTTACATAAATATTTTTCTTAAAATTAGTTAGAGTTTTTTTAATCTCTTCCTAAAAGAAAACATTAAGTTTGGAAAAAAATAAATCAACTTTGACTATTTAACACTTATTCTACAAAAACCAAACATTAAGTTTAGAAAAAGCAAATCAACTTTAACTATTTAACAATACTATAGAAACTGAACATTAAATTTAGAAAAAGTAAATCAACTTTGACTATTTAACACTTATACTCTAAAAACCTAGCTGCCCACATTCTCAAATTAGAAATCAACCCTTTAACTTAATGTACAATGTTTAAGTTAATGTACAATGTTTAAGCTCTCTCGACTCAGATATGAAACCACTCAATATCAATGCTTGCTGATCGAAACCGTCACCGTCATCAGCTTCAAGAACATATGAGCACCAAGGAATTTGTGGCACAGAAGCCTCCATCGTTCCTTCCAATATCTTCACCACTTCACCCATGCTCCACCTCTCATTCTCATCCTCTTCAATCTGAGATGAAGCTCATACATGAAAGTACAATCTACTTTCCTCCGCTCTAATTAGATTAACAATGAAAACATGGTTTAACAGTGCACTGAACCCATACGGTTATTTCTAATTAGTTTTCACTGCTGAAAGAGAGCAATTAACTCTAGTCTTCTCTTGACGGGGATATTACGCAAGGCAAGTCAATTTTACCAGTCGAGTGACAAACACGGTGCTATATGACATTCATGGTCTACCTTGACCATCTTTGTGAATCCACACCCACTCACGGATCGGGTCAATAAGACAGAAACAACATGTACGACTGGATGTTCAGAACATTATGAAAATTATGTGCTAATTATATAACTAGTAACTGGAAGTGGACAAACATATATTGGGGTATTATTTTGAAGGACTTTCATAAGTTTTGGAGCAAATTGCAAGGAGAAAATTATTATGGGGATAGAACACCTAAATAAAAATAAATTTGACTATATTATTTTTGTTTTTTAAAAGCTTTGAGAACTTTGATAAAATATAATGTAATTTTGACTTTTGAGAGCATTTATGATAAAGGAAGAATTTAGTAAAGATATGATGGTGGGTAAAATAGGGAATGAGCTAGGGCCCGTTTCGTTGCACGCATAGGAATGGAGAATATGAATGCAATATTAGGAAAAGGAATGGCTATTCCAATAACAACTATTTTTTTGGAATGGGTATAAGCTCATTTTAGGGGCAAAATGGGAATATGTATTCGTATTCCTATTTCAATAGATGAACCAAATAGAAAATAGAAAACGTATTCCAAATTTCCTATTCCTATTTGAGCAACCAAACAGGCCCTAAGGGAAAATGAATTGCACTAAGTCAAACATGAAATAAATGAATAATGCAAGTAGATATTTTGGTCTCTAGTAAGGATTGAAAACAATTTAAACATGATAATCGTTAAAACAAATTATATGTTAAGCATGAAAAAACTAAACCAATTCATACGTTAGATGTGAAAAAATATGCATTTGCACACAAGACAATCAAATTCAACCAAAATGTTCACATGATCTTTGGGTTTTGTCTTGTTCAAAAGCTAGAGTGAGATCTTTAGTTTGCATGATCTGAAACATATATAACTCACCCACACATTAAGACTACATATAATAATTCTATATAACTCCCCCCCACATTAAGACTATATAACTCCCCCACACAATAAGACTACATTAAGATCTTATATGCTTTCTTATATTAATTCTACAAAGAAAGACTCTAGAAATAATGATATATAGGTTTCCTCTTCCTGATCACATTATATTCATATGAAAGGAATAATTAAACTTTGTAAAATGGTAAGTCTTGTATTATTTTCCCATTAACATTTATGTATGAAACATTAATTTCTAAATAAAATCGATACCGTATGTATCATTTTAAATTAACTTAATAAAAATCATTGTTTCCATGATGAATATATTTAAATTACTACTATTATTATTGACAAATACAAAACAAAATAAGAAATTGTTGAAAAAATCAAAAATAAAACATTAGAAAAAAAATTCATATAAGACAAGAAATTTGTGAAGAAAAAATAACATATTTATTTATTGGTTAAAAGATTTTAAATTTTGGGAAATGCCAAGAAAGAAAAGCGTAGTCGCCCTTGGCTAAATAGCCAAATATATGCACCCGGTTTGACAGTTTATATAATTTATTAATTAATTTTAAAGTCACAGATCAGTGGTTTTGTGGTTTTAAAATTAATTAATTAATTACATAAACAGTCAAATCGAGTGCAAATTTTCTCGTGTAGAAATGTGGCTGCGTAGTCTAAGAGGGTAGATACGTCCTCAATGTTCGATAGCATGTGTCGGACTTGCATTAAAATAAGACGGCAATGTCTATGCCAGCATCAAAACGACATTTTTAAATTAAATTTAAATTTCAAATACAGTTTATAATTGATTTTTATTTTATTTATTAAAATTGAAAAATTACCGTTTTGATGCCGGCATATGCCGGCATAGACACTGGGGTATAAGACTCCTCTTGCCTTTCTTTCAGCGTCAATAATAGTTAGAAAGACCGCGTGCGCAGACCAAAGAACGGACTGTGTTCAGTGCGCTATCAAATCTAATCTTTATTTACTCCGCTGAATACGGCGCCATCTATAGAATAATGTTTACTTTTTGTTGTAAGGCTGTGGTATTATTAATATTTTAAAGAGCCAGTCAAGCTGTTAGTTGCCCAGCCCTTTGTTTGAATTCCCTGCGTGAATGTACGAAAGAAGTCAATTTTCCAAAATCACTCTCGTGGACCTCCTTGTTCGTTGCGTAGCTTAGAAGCAATCGAAAACATGCTACAAACTTTATAGGAACATCCATGCGCTGCTTAGAAGCAATCGGTAAGAAAAGAAGCAACGCTATGGATATTGAAGAGATCAAGATTAAGTCTATGGTCCTTGCAATTATGATGATTCTTGCACCCCATATTGGCAGTTCACAATCATCGGATGGTGGAGATACGCTTCTATTGGGGGCCTCGCTCACTGGAAATCAGACCATGATGTCAAAGAATGGTACGTTTTCACTTGGTTTTTTCAGTCCCACGGGAACGAAGAATTGGTATATTGGCATCTGGTATGCAGGAAACACCCAGAAGATCGTAGTTTGGGTGGCTAACAGAGAGAATCCGGTCACAAACATGCCCGGCGTTCTGGAATTTTCAAGCGATGGGCATATTAGATTGCTTGATAGAAATAGCCGGTCAGCTTGGTCGACGTCAGATATTGCCAGGAGAGGATCACGAGCTGTGTTAATGGACGCCCTCAACGAGTCTGCGGTTGTTTGGGAGAGTTTCGCGCATCCGACAGATATATGGTTGCCTGGCATGAAGATGTGGAAAGGAATGGAGCTAACATCGTGGAAGAGTTCTACGGATCCTTCAACTGGGGTCTTCTCTTACGGAATGGACACAGCTCCTGGAAAGACGCAGATGATGATGGTATATAACAACACCATTCCATATCGGTCCAGTGGAGAATGGACTCGGGACTATTTTGCTAAGGAGCCCGAAATGAGGCAAGGTTCGAAGAGACTTGAAACATCCTGTGTGACGCTTTCTCCCTCAAGAATCTACTTCAAATTTCGTGTTGAACAGGAAGATCATGTCCTCATGGGGCGGTTCCGGTTAGCTGAGACCGGCGAAGTACAAATCTACTTCTGGATGGACGATGGCATCTGGACTCTGAGGTGGTCGACATACCGAGGTCAATGCAGCGACTTCGAAATCTGCGGGGCGAATGGACTCTGCAATCCGAATGATGTGTGTAGTTGCGTTCAGGGCTTCACTCCCAAAAACGGCTCTCAGGGTTGGTGGTCAAGCGGATGTGCTCGGCGAAGGCCCCTTCATTGCACAACCGACGGCTTCTTGGAAGCGAAGAACAAATACTTGTCCGAAAAAGAAGCTGTCTTGTACAACCACGAGCAAACACAGCAAGGCTGCCGAACTGCCTGTGTCAATAATTGCTCCTGTACAGCCTTTGCTTACTCAATTTCTGATCCACCTGTCTGCAGATTGTGGTTTGGAGATCTATTCGGAATGCGAGTTTCATCGGAGGGCAGATCCGTCTTCATCAGGTTGGCTGCTTCTGAGTTGCGGCGCTCCACATCCAACCGAAGGACCAAAGCCTCTGCACTTGCTATTTCACTTTCTGTCACCGCGTCGTTGTTTGCAGTTTCAGGTCTCCTGTTGGCCTCTTTTATTCGTTGGAAACGTCGAAGGCTGTTGAAGAAGGACGCGGAAGAGGAGGTGCCAATGTCACTGAAAAAGTTCAGTTACAAAGAGCTTAGAACTGCTACGGAGAACTTCAAGCATAAGTTGGGTAGCGGAGCATTTGGCTCTGTGTTCAAGGGAACTTTGCCGGACAGCACGCTTGTTGCGGTTAAGAGATTAGAGGGTTCTGGACAAGCAGAGAAACAATTCAGGGCGGAAATAATCACTACTGGCAGAATACAGCATGTGAATTTGGTCAGGTTGAGGGGATTCTGCGTAGAGCATTCGGAAAGGTTACTGGTTTACGCGTACATGCCAAACGGTTCCCTAAACTCTTTCCTCTTCTCTAAGTCGGAAGATGTAGAGAAATTGTTGGACTGGAAGACTCGTTTTGAGATCGCACAAGGCACTGCACGAGGATTAGTTTATCTCCATGAGGAATGCAGAGACCGCATCATTCACTGTGATATTAAGCCTGAAAACATTCTCCTTGACAGCGACTTCAGCCCAAAGGTGGGAGATTTTGGGTTGGCGAAGCTGGTGAGCAGAGATTTCAGCCGCGTCTTGACGACAACAAGAGGAACTCGTGGGTACGTGGCTCCCGAATGGATCTCCGGCCTTCCAATCACTCCCAAGGCGGACGTATACAGTTATGGCATGATGCTGTTGGAAATTATATCCGGCCGAAGAAATCTTGATTTACAAGTCGAAGAGAGTAGACTCTACTTCCCTACGTGGGCTTCACGTCAAATTAAAAAAGGAAACGTAGTAGATGTTGTGGATGCAAGGATAGCAAGTGAAGCGAATATTGACGAGGTGAGAAGAGCCGCTGTGGTAGCCGGGATGTGCATTCAAGACAATGAGAGTGAGAGGCCGAGCATGACTGAAGTGGTGAAGATGTTGGAAGGAACAATGAAGGCTACCGTGTCGCAAATTCCAAGGTCTCTACAGGTGCTAGTAGATCAAGCACACGACGACGACGACGACGATAGTCATTGTAAACTTACTTACATATCAAGTGGTTGAGAGTAGATATCTATAGCAGCAAATTAGGCATATTTATGTAGGATTACCCTATAGGCTAATAAATATATGTGCGTAAGTTTCTTATTCATCATTTTGGAGCATTCTTAATGGTTTGCTATAAGGAAGTAAGTGTATAATATGCAAATATTATAAATCAGTACTTGGATCTTAGAAACCAGTACTTAGGATCTTAGAATGAAATGGATAATTTTATATATATTGACAAAGCTTGATATAAAGAAAGAAATCTAAGGCTAGAAAGAGGGTAGAACTTGTCAACATCTAAGATTAATGGTAAGTGGGATATTCTTGTCTTTAATTTATTTAATATTTTTCAAAATATTATATCATTCAAATTTAGGCTTTCAAATAAGATATTGATTAATATATAAATTAGATGGTAAAGAATAATTGACAAAGGGCTTAATCTCTACAAACTTAAAATATTTATATTTATGTTGAACTTCTAGATTAGACTATTGGATGTCGTCTTGTTGCACTAATTGGACAAACTTACATGATAAAATAACTTCACCCTATTTTATTTACAAGAAATATAAGCAATTTGCAAGAGTGAATAGTTTAAAAATTCCGCAATGAAAAAGTGTAGAGAACATAAAAACATGTGAATCAAAGAAATAACAAGGTGTATGTAGCCAACAAGACAATTACAATAGAACAATTATATAGGAATTATGATAACTTGAAAGTACAAGAAAAATGTCAATAACAATATTTAGCAATCCAATATTGTAACATAAATTATTAGTAATTAATAGATAACAAACTAATCAAATTAGAGTATTTTTTGTTAGGACAATTTTGTAATTTTTCCCACCAACACTAATGCAATTCACTTCTTTTTTAAAAACTAGAAATTACTTGTTTGAAAGCAATGGTGAAAGTTCTTTCTTTCTCAATGTGATCTAAAAATTATATCAAATTATGAACAATATTCAACAATATGAAGAAGAGCACAGTCAAGATTTCATTTCAAGAATTAATGTGTTTCATATGTGAGATGGAGAGGGATATGAAGATGATGGGAGACAACTATTGAAAGGGGAGAGTGGTGCATAGAAATATAATTGTCTCTTTAAGGATCATGCCCCTTTACTCTTTGAATCAATGAAAGACAATAATGAAAGTTTCCTTGGCATACACAATAGTTATTCATAATGGAAAATAATATACAATATGAGACAATCTAGAAAGAATATACTTCATATTTACGACACTAAAACTATAAAAAATAGTGATGCTAGAATAGTTGAATGGTCAAGGGTTTAAATGCAAAAGCCTTATGAATTTTAAGGGAAAAAAGCATACATAACAATCATGTAAGTCCATTTGAAAGCACAAATGTAGAAGAAAATAGTGAAAGTGTATCCAATATGACTTTGAATAATACATGACAATATCATGCATGAGAACTAAATTGCAATTATTATATTATTAAAAAATAGGCATAGAAAAGTGAATATATTCAATACATGAAAATGAGGTTACATGGAAACTAATGACCTTCGGAAGCTTGATTAGATTTACTGTAGATAGAAGTAGAAAACACTCTTGGATGGATGATTGATAATCTTTAATAGTCATGACAACAATTAGAAGAGTGTAGTGACAACCTATAGTCAACTATGATCAAGGATGGAGCATCATTAAAGATGAAAGCCTTATAGGTTTAGAGAAAAAAGTGATGTTTAAGGGAAAAACAAGATAAAATAAAGTGTGATTGTCCTTTGCTATGGTATTTGAAGAAAAGAAATGGATGCATTGGTAGTAATGCCTAATTGGAAGAATGGGTATAAAAAAGAAATACAAGAGACTAAACTATACATGTAGATAAAATATCATAGTCATTGAAAGGGTTTTGAAGATTATGAAAATCCAAATCCATGAGTGTGACATGGAAGTCCTATACGGAAACATCACCATATAGTAGTGCATGACAACTCCTTACTAAAAGAAAATTATTGCAACAACATTTTAAGGGTTTCATAAAGAAGTGTATCCCTTTAATAAACAAGACGATGCGTGCAACAAGAAAAATGGTATTAGATAGAAAAAAGGAAGACTGTTATGGTAATTTTTGGGACAAGAGAAGTCTTTGAAATCCGTGCATTATAGTGACAATGGTAATAACAATCCATATAAGTCCATTATACGAAGTTTATGATATTTAAAGGAAAATTTATCATGGTGAAGATATATAAAATGTATTCCATCTGATTGTCCTACGTTAAGTAAGTTCCATTAACAAGTTTAAGTTGATGATAGTTCTCTTCAATGAAAATCCTTTCGATGTGACTAGTATGAGACCCCATGCACACATTGTTTTTTATTAGACCCTATGCACATATTGTTAAGATAAAAATAGTGGATGCAAACCCTAAGAAATATGAGAAAATAGAGAAAATGTAGAGAATATAGTGAAGTTTGTATATTTAATCAAAATTTATATTTTTCTAGAAGTCCATAGTCAAACAAGGTATACTTAGTCAATGCAATAATGGTTTGTTTCTTTTTCTAAAATTCCATGTGTGCATTTCCAAATTATGATTGTAATAGATATAAATTTTTAATGCATAAAGGAACTAGTTCATAACTTCAAGTTTAATTATAGTACATAATTAAAAATCCCATGAGAAAATGTACATATTTTACATTAAAAAATAGTATTTACTAGCCAATTTAGAATTCATTTAAAGGTCTTTAATGACCAAAATCAATTCCATCTGCCCAATGTCTTAAACTTAAATGAAATAATTTTAAAAAAACATGATCTATCCTTGTAGAAGAAGTGGACAGTACTTTGAAAGAGAAAAAGGCAATTTTGTGCAAAGACATCACACAATTGAATCATGAAATAAAAATCCTATTAAAAATAAATAAATGGACATGGTTTAAAAAAACTAGCTACTTAGAAGCCCATAGAGGAAGTAGTATAATTGAATGAAATAAAATTATAACAATCATACCCTAGACAAATAATTTCAAAGGCCCAAAAATTATGAAGGAAAGATTGATAGTGGAGGCGGAATAACTGCTAAGAAACAACAAACATGAATGTGTGGTTTTCAAATACTAGACTAATCACAATAAAATGCAACAACAAAATGGCACTACTATATATATAGTTTCCTAGTGCTTTAAAACTAAAATGAACCAATTAGAAAATACAAATATGTTGTGTATAGAAAATGTGGAATCTTTAGAAGGCATATATTTATCCTTCATTCTATAACATAAAAATTAATGATCCACAAAGAAAAATTTCCCAAAATTAACTCTTAAGAAACACAACAAAATAAGGCCATACAAAATTCCTCTTGGTGTCTAAGGTATAAGTTACATAAGACTCGCTCTCTTAAGAATCCTTCAATGTAATAATCTCGCTATCTTGAAAAATTATTAGCAACTGAACTATTTTAAAAAGAGATGCACATGAATTCATTTCCTACTATTGAGCCTCTTCTCATGTATTGGAAAAAATGCATATTTGTTTCCTTCAATTAAGCCTCTTCTTTGTTGGAATAATTAAATATTTCTTAGTTAACTCTAGTCTACTTAAGCTAAACTTTAGACATCTAATAATTAATTCTTTTATTAATTATTATGATGCAACCTAGGTTAAACCTTTTTAGGGTTTCGATCTCCTTTATAAGGAAAATCTCTCATTGTATTCATTCACTTTTGATAATAGAAATCTCTTTTTTTGCTCATCAAGAATGTCTCATCTATGGATCTAGGAATTCTAGCCTCCATAGCTTTTGCTTCTCTCTTTCTGTGGTAGGTGTTTATATGCAGGTGATTCTTGGGAGCTATGGAGTAGATCTTTCATCAACTTCAAAATGGTATCGAAGTTCTAGATCTTCATGTCCCTATTGTTTAATTCTTGAGAGATTTGGCATCGATTTTTAGATTTGAGCTTTCAATGGTTTTTAATGGAAATGGGGGGTCACTAATTTTCAAGGCACTTTGAGTAAAAACGAACATCACTGTTATGCTCAAAATACTCAAAAACCCCCATTTCTATATAAAATGCATCAGATTGGACACTATTGAAATCTAAGGCAAAAAAATTATACCTAGACCATTTTTACCTAGGCATAAAAATCAAGACAATGATATTTTAATTCTCCAAAAATTAATATCAATTTTTTTACAATTTTTTTGTAAAAGTGTTTTCATGTTTTGACACAATGCATGGATATTTTTTGAAGAGTATGAAACTCTCTATGTGTTTTGGATGTGAGAGGATGTTTTGGCATTTCATTTTATTGGAGGCACCTGCACCTCAGGCCAAGTACTGGGAATTGCATCTATTTTTGGAGATCTACACTACTCCATCAGTGCTCTTGGACCTTCACTTCTCCTCAAACTTCATATGTTGTGTGTAAGGGAAGCTCTATTTTGGGTGACCATCCAAAGGTTTATGGAGCACAATTGTTCTATGGATTTTGAGTTTCCTGGCATGTGATATCTAGCCATGATTTTTATTTGGGCCTTAGACTTCAATGTGAATACTAGTGTCATTTTTGCATGTGCATGGGTCATACTTTATTTTTTGAGGCTTGTACCCTCCTCTCTATTGTGCTCCTCCCAAACGCATGTTTGACACTCCTCCCAAGTGACATTTGTTCTTGATTTGGATGATGCCTTAGGATGTGGAGAGTGTGCATGTGAGTTTGGTGGTCCAGTCACCCAAGTCCTTCTTGTAGCCTCCTTTGGTAATTTTAGTCTTTTTTGTTCTTAAGGCAGTAAAGAGAGCCTAAAGAATCTAAGGAATGTTGAAGGTGGAATGGATGTGGAAGCAATAGAGCAAAGTAAACCAAAATATTTTTCCTTCATTCATCCATACTCGTGCTTTTTATGAAGTACAGTTTGCAGGTTACAATTTACCCGAGAGAGATGGCGAATGGGGAGATTAGCAAATAATCTTTCCAATTATAAGAGAATGGGGATATTAGAAAATGATCTTTTGAAGTACCAGAGTATCTCATGGAAACTCCTTGTGGTGGTGATAGTAGAAATCCTAATCCAAGATCACATTTTTTAAACTCTCAGTCTGTTGCCCGCTTACGGTCCCCAGTCCACCTTAGCACCTCTAGTCATGGGATTTGATTAGAAGAGGAGAGATAATTATGGCTCATGGCCACCACATTCCTCCACACACCAATTTCACTATTGAGACCCTCTCTTACCTTGGAGTCCACTGATCTTCTATGTATCTCTCACCACATCATCAAGTCTTTGGTCCACGTGCCCAGTGGTAGCAACCCATGTAATTCTTAAACTATACTGGACAAGGATGGAGTTCAAGATTTTCCCCCATTAGCGGTTTTTTGGTGCAATGTATGGGTGCCTCTATTACACCCTGGATGGTGTGGATTTTTTGGTGGTATTTTCTATACATCATTGTTGGACACGTATATTTCTATCTACTTGGTGGATATAATTTTTCATGGCAGTTTGTCACATTCATTGCCTTGCTTGTAGATGTCATCCTCCTCTCTGCCACATGGCATTTTCTTGGCCATGATCATTTGGGCACATGTGTTTTTTCACTATGATTTTTTGGGGATTCATGTTGTTTGCTATTGACATGCACATTTAAGGCCACTAGATTTATTTTCTGATATCGGCCATCATGTTTTTCCAACAAGCATTTTTCCTCTCTTTTGCGAATGGTGGTGTTTTTTTTTAAACACATGCTCATACCTTGGCCACCAGTTTTTAATACGGCATTGACCCTTTGTTTTATGGGGAACTTTTTTTCTGGTAGAATGGATTTTTTTTCTGATGTTAGCGGTCATTTTATGGTTTTTTTTTTGCCTTGACAGTCATTTGATTATCAAATTTGGGCTCGTCACTTGTTGATGTTAGTGCCAGATCAGTATTGTATCAGTGTTCCTGTCACCTCCTCAATCTTTGTTTGCACCTACCTTTGGTCTTTTACTCATATCTCAGATATACGGACTCCATTTTTTAAAAATGAGATATCATCAGAAAGCTGGTTCTAAGCCTGTCATAGTGGTCAATTAGTTTGCAATTTTGATGCATTTTTTATAGCTTTTTCTATTGTCAAAGTTAGGAATTCCATTTTTCACTCCTAGAGACATATCTTGAGCATACAATCTCCAATTTGGGAATTCTTTATATCATTGGAAATATCATTCCAATCTCTTTCTAGTGATGATGGTTGTTTTTCCAGATTCTACTCTAGGCAAATTCTATTCAGTCTTTTGTATTTTTGCATTCTGGTAGATATCTTGGTTGTTTCTAGTTCGGAGATCAACTTCATTGCTTTAGATTATTCATCATGACTTGGACAATCTATTGTATTAGTCTTATATCTCTTTTGGTCTATTTAAACATCATTTGTATGCATTCTGGCAAACACACTGAGATAAAGTGCCATACTACATATGTAATTTATTTTTAGTTATTTTTAGTTATTTTGCCTTCTAATTCAAGCAGTGTCATCTGAGGACACTCGTACAGATTATTGTAATATTGCGATTCACCATATCTTATCTCTTATTGTACATGCATTACTCATGATTAAAGTGCCATCGGGGGTTGATGTTTTGCCTTTGTTTGCCATCTTCCTTTGTCCAATGAGTGTCCCTTCTGTGACATTGGCTTATGATGTGTCTGAGATTGATCACTACAGTACACACATATGTTCTCTTTTGTGCATCTTGATTGTGGTTCCTTGGCATGCAGTTCTTTTGGCTCACTTTTCCAATTGCTTGTCACCTCACCCTTGTCTATATAAGGGGGATTCTTCTATTGTTTCTAGTATTTTCAACATTATTTCCATCTCTTTTTGGAGTAGGGTTTTTCCCATGTGATTTTCTCTATTTCTCTTATTTTGAGATATTTGGTTGTGCTTGGGTACATCATCAGGCATTTTTTTTTTCAAGACCCAAATCTACTATTTGTAGTAGTTTCTAGGTTTTTAGCTACTCCCTTAGTTTATCATAAGGGGGAGTGTTAGAGTAATTAGATATTTCTTAATTAATTCTAGTCTACTTAAGCTAAACTTTAGGCATCTAATAATTAATTATTATGATATAACCTCGGTTAAACCTTTTTAGGGTTTTGATCTCCTTTATAAGGATGATCACTCATTGTATTCAATCACTTTTGATAATAGCAATCTCTTTTTTTGCTCATCAAGAATGTCTTATCTATGGATCTAGGAATTCTAACCTCCATAGCTTTTGCTTCTATCTTTTTGTGACAAGTATTTGCATGCAAGTGATTCTTGGGAGCTGTGGGGTTGATCTTTCATCAACTTCAACATTCTTGTGTACTGGAAAAAATTAAAATTCATTGCTCGCTATTGCACCCCTTACCATCTATTTAAATACGAATGCTCATTTTATCTTAAGTTTTACTATAAGATAATTTAAATTATTTTAGTTTTCAATTAAAGATAATTAAAATTTAATGATTTATGATTTTAAGAAAACTTTTATATTTTTCTTAAACTTTCCTCTAATGTAGTAGTGTAGAAATCTCAAATGCCAAATTTTCCAAAAGAAATGGTGAAAATGACTTTCAATTTCAAATTAGAATGAGTGAAAATAAATGAGAAATTTTAATAAATGATGAATTTTACTTAAATAATGAAGATTGACAGTTCAAGTTTCCAATCATATCTCATTTGGTAAAACTTTTATGCAAGTTTTAAAAACATGCATATTTCAAGCACATTTGAAGTTGAAGCAAGTCTCTCGAGCACTCCATGTGACCACCAAACTAGAAAATCTTGACAACCTAATATAATCACAATAGAAAATAGTCAAAAATATTTATATCCCTATAGGCTAATGGTTTTCTTTTATATGTGATAGGTGGCACACACCCATGTCATGTGTTGATTCAATATTTTACACTACTTGTAAGACAACGACCCTTATTAAATGTTTAAAGATTTTACACCATTGGCCCCTAGTGAAAATAATTGGGCACTAACATGATTTTTAGATATGATAAAATATATACCACCAAGGGGAAATCAAATTCCCTATAGCATACCTATGTCCTTTTCACTTTCCTCTTTTAACTGTAGGGGCCAATGTCTTTTATTTGAGTCCATAGGGTTTTGGGGATCTCTGAAGCTCAATTTGATCCCAATGAAGATTAAAGTTATAGCATGGAGTGAATTATGAAAATTAAAATTATATTTGGGGGATTTATATTGAAATTAAGTGATGTTTGTCAAATATATGTGTGAGTTGGTACTTGTTGGAGCCCACATGGGATACTTTAGACCTAGGAAAAGGTATATTATTCTGATTTGGGTTCTAAAACTCCAAGGAGAGTCTTTGGTGGCTCTAATAAAAAAAAAAAAAAAATTTATAACTTATTTAATAATCTTTTTTTCATTTCATGATTTTAAATATTCTTCTCATCCAATGTCACATGTTGACAAGTTGACCTATCTTGACATTTAAGCTTCAAAAATTTCTATTTTATTAACGATTAACTTAAACATTTTATTAAGAAATTATTTAATTATATTCTATATCAATTTATCTCTTATCCTTAGGGTTTCCTTTGTAGAGGATTGTATAAGGTTCTCGTTGTAATGCCCAGCCAATGGATCCAAAAAGACTAACCTAAAGTTTTACTAAGTTTGCCAAACATTTTTTTTTAAAGATAACATATAACAACAATCATAAAGTAGCGAAAGCAATAACATACAATTAAACATCAGCAAACATAACAGATTACATTCCTTAAGCATCCCAAGGTGTTGAGTCACATTTAAATTTAATTAATACTAAGTCTAATGAATAATACATCCATATGAAAGTACATCTACAAGTCCACTCCAATTAAATAATATACATTTGTTCTAAATGCCACTTGGCAATAAAATTTGGAATGCACAATCATCCATTGTACATGTCACAAGGTATGACAGGTTAAAAGAATATACATCTATAAAAATAAATTACATCATCCCTTTTAGATCCATGAAACAAAGTACAATACAATAAGTGAAATCATCCATCATAAAGATATAATCATCCATCATAATACACAAAGATAGAATGAAAGGAAAAGTAGACAAGAAACTCCATCTACAACAACAATGGATGGATCTCAATGGTAAAAGTAAAAAGTACTACCACTTGACCTCATGGTAACCCAAAATGGTCCACTCCCACCACGCTGAGGAGATAGTCTCAGGTCCCAAATAGGATATCAATCCCAAAATCAGAACTAATATCTATGTCAAGGAAAACCTAAAAGTAATCTAACTCAAAGGTTCCAAGATAAATCGACATCTAGACCTAGAGGCAAACAAAGATACGTAGGGAATCTATTATGTAAGCGGGCAAGTGTCATTGCATGAATCAATGCTAGAGTTACCTTGGTAGTCTAACTTGACCCTAGCCCCCTAGTGACTCTATGCAGAACTGGTATCCTTTTCTACTAACAAGGCATACTAATGATGCATGGTCGCAACCAAGCATTCTCTCTACTCCCATCCTAGTTTGTACTAGTACTTGAGGCATGGGCGAGAACATACAAAGACTCTTATTAGGTTCATTTTACTCTCATTTAGTGTAGTTTTTTTACTTATTAAACAACTTACAATGGGTTACCGTGGCAACCACTTTGGGCCCCAACCTCCATTGCAAACCACTTCCTAACATTACATATAGTTAACCTACCCTAAGCTCATAAAATCACAAACAAAGAATCGTAGTATTTCCCTCAGTCCTATACAAGTGACTAGAAAGCATCAAAAGATAATTCACAATAAACCATCAACTCTCTATGAGAAACTAGAAAGCATCCTAAAAATAACTAATCGAAGACTCAAAGGTTAGGACAAGTATGTCATACCATTAATCTCATAATCATACAAGGACACTGTGTAATGTCCCTACTTGCAAGGGCTTATAATATTATCTCATTTTTCCAAATAATCAATTTAAAGGTTATTATTGTATTATTAATGATTCTTTATATATGTATATATTATTACCCCATCTATTACATTGTACATATAGGCTAGGTCACCTATGGAGTAGACAAGGAGACTACATTAAAGACTTGACAGGACTTTGGTCCCCGCCTTTCAAATGAGTGTTTTCCATCCCTCACCATGCCTAGGTGTTATACCATACCTTGGTCCTTGACCATTGTGGTGGGGTCTCATAGCTTGATAAACCTAAGCCCAAGAGTCAGTATATTCCCCTCTTGCTTTAAGACTCAACCCTACCCTCTTATCCACCTGGTTCTTATTGATTAATGTAATTCTTGGGATTGTTTTCAATTCATTATGATCTCTTAATCAATAATATCAATTAGATGTTCATTTATTTTATTTTATTATGTCAAATGAAAGAAAATGTTCATTCTTATTACCTTGGTATTTCTATATAATTATGTTACCTCATTATTATCATAATTAATATTTAAAAATATTTAAAATAATAAATATTTACCTTATTACCATTTTTCTTTTCCAAGAATCACAATCTTTCATTATACAAATCTTTTGAAAAGTCACAACACTTCATAATTATAATCCTTTCAAAAAGTCACAACATTTCATAACTAAAATCCTTGGAAAAATTCCAATACTTTATAATCACAATATTTTTGAAGAGTCACAACCATTCATAATTATGACCCTTTCAAATGTTCACATCCTTTCAATATCATTCATACCTTTTCAAAAAGTCACTTCCTTATTTTCTTCATGATATTACTTTCCTCTCCATTTTTCCTTTTTGAACTCCTCTCTTTTCTTCTTCCTTTTTCCCTCTCTAAAATAAACTCTCCTCCCTTTTATATCTTAATTTTGAGGAGGCATGTCTATTTGTTAAATCTCTCTTGACTTTTCATTAGATTTAATTAATTTATATCATTCTATGTTATATTATTTATTTACTTACTTACTTGTGTTTATTATTATTTATTATGAAATTTTATTTACAAATTTAATATACTTTCTACAATATTGTCTCTTGTATATAATTTTATTTATTTCTATACTCATTGAAATTTTATTATTATTTTTAATTATTTAAAATATCATACTAAATATTATTTTAAAAATAATATAGGTTAAATTATTATTATTTTCTTTTATATATTTTAGTATTAGTCTTAATATAACTTTATTATTTATTTAATAATATTGTATTATCTAATAAGTATTACAATTATATCTTAAAATGGGGATATGACTGTTGGCATAAAGTTATTTGCCATTAGTGACAACACCAAGTAATATAGTTCACACTGAGTAATACAGTTCACACCGAGTAATACAGTGCATATCGAATGATGGCAACACAACTCAAACCGAGCACTGGCAACACAGTTCAAACCGAGCACTGAAGACACAGTTCAAACCGAGCATCAAAGACTCAGTTTTAACCAAGTAAAGTTGCACTTAGTGTCAACCAAGTAAAGTTGCACTTAGTGTCAACTGAGTAAAGTTGCACTTAGTATTAACTGAGTGAGGAAGCACTCAGTGATAACCGAGCTCAGGAGGTTATCAAAGAAGTTAGTTTCCACTGAGTGACACTATATCTACCGAGTCACCAATGGTTATCGAGTTCCAGGCAACATTGTATGACTAGTATGAACCGAGCCCCTACCTCTACTGAGTGCATGATGATGCCGAGTAACGTAGTGGATGCTGTGTATTAGAAGGTCATCAAGTCTGTCTAAAGAACCCGAGTTTATTTTACTACTTGGCTGACTCAGTTATATTTTGTTTAATTATTTTTGGCTGACCTTGCATGAATAATTATTGGAATGGTATATATATATAATGTATTATATCATTCAATAGACATAGACAATTGACACATTCAAGAATACACAAGAGATAGAATATTGCCAAAAAAGGAGGGACATAAGATATGATATGCGAATTCATCGGCAGAAAAGAATACTCAGCAAGGTCTACCAGGAGCGAAAATGATTTCATCAATCACAGAAGGTGATCTACAATAAAGAACTCAGTCAAATTTTAAGTTGATCTATTGGTTCATCCTAACAGGTGAATCATTTTTGTAAATCCTTTAACAGGGTAGACTTAACCGTCTTTATTCAAATCTCCTAACAGAGTGCATACTTGTAAAGTATGTTTGTAAATCCTCTAACCAGGTGGATCTAGCAATCCTCTGTGCTCCTAACAGGGAAGATCACCAGAAGTGATTATTGTAAGCCTTAACCAGCCAACTTCATACTGTAGTAACGAAGCTTTGTGGGTATCATCCCCACCCCAGTTTTACTTTCTATTTTTGGAAGGTTTCTGGGTCACCAAATCTCTGTGCATATATGGTTTAAATGTTTAATAGTTTTTTATGCAGCAAGATAGATGAGTAAATTTTGTGTATGGTTGACTTAAAAGTTTTATTGTTACTGATTCACCCCTCCCCTCTCAGTAATCTATTATATCTTGAATATTTCCAACAATTGGTATCAGAGCCTTTTGGTTCTCAGGACAAAGTTTGACAACTTGAGCAAAGATCTAAGTTATGGAGATATTTAGACTGGAGAAAG
Organism: Cupressus sempervirens; assembly: GCA_028749045.1. NCBI lineage: Eukaryota > Viridiplantae > Streptophyta > Pinopsida > Cupressales > Cupressaceae > Cupressus > Cupressus sempervirens. Next base: position 832,207,719 of record CM053792.1, read on the forward strand.
TTATTAAAAATGAAAAGTTAGATCTAGAAATGGCCATGGTTCAACTCAAAGAAGCAAAGGAGCATCTTTCTCAATCCCTAAAAAGAAGAAAGGAACTTGCAAGACAAATGAATGACCATCACTATGTTGAAGAAAAGATTGAAGATTTGTTACCATCAAGTAGTTCAGAAGAAGCTGACAAGGCAATCAAAGAACTTCTAGAAAAGAATGGATCTCTGCAAGAAGAGGTAAGAAAGCTTAAAGGAGAGCAAGAAATGCAGTCAATTGGGCTATGTGAAGTTTTGGAACAAAGAAACAAAGCACAAGAAGTATTGGAAGATAAAAGCCATAATCAATCCCATCAGCATGAAGACCTTATAGACTAACTCTCTAATGCAAATGAAGAAATCAGGATTCTTAGAGTACAAAATGAAAGTCTGCAGAATGATTTAAGAACTGAGATACAAATCAATGAAAGCTTGGAAAATGATCTAATCTCTGAAAGGAAATTCAATGAAAGAATGATGAAATCCAAAGCAGATATGAATTAATTAAATCAACAAAATGAGGAAAATCTTTATAGACATAAAGGTAAAGCTAGTCTCGGATACAAAGAAGAAGGTAAATCCTCCAAACAAGGTGAACAAAGGAATCAAAAACCCACTTGTAATCACTATGGAAAGTTAGGTCATACATCAAACAAATGCTGGAGCAATGGAAAAGAAAAATTCAATGGTAAATGCTTCAATTGCAATCAGCATGGTCACAAAGCAAATGAGTGCAAGGAAAAACCAAAATTTGAAGGCAACTGTCACAAATGCAAAAAACATGGTCACAAGGCATTCCAATGCAGATCCAAATCATTCAATCCAGTTGAACAACTTGTCAAAGCCATATTTGGATAGGACTACAACACTTGGTGTAGATGTCACTATTGTGGAGAATATGGACATACTGGCATAAATTGTGCAAGACATCACCTAAGGAAGAAGGACACTACTATAAGGTGCTACACATGTACAGAACTTGGTCATATAGCTAGAAATTGCATGAATATAGAAAGAATTGAAGATGAGAAGAAAATCAAAGCAGACAACATTCAGAAGCAAATGAAGCAACAATGGATTCCAAAATCTACCGAACAAGATAAGTCAAGCAATGGCAATATCACTCAAGAAATTAGTGATTCCACCATTTCTAATTAATATTCATAAAAGAAAGTATGGAATTGCATCCTCCAAGAATTATCCTAAACAACTAAACAAGAAGAAAGATGATCAGAACAGTATTCAGATACACTTTGATCCTAGCCTTAACCAAGTTCGGTCGGGTGCAATAAAGTTTCATTTACCGAGTTATATCAACCGAGCAAGGTAGGTTCGTGACCTTACCAAGTTAGGTCGGCACATCAATGTTTTCTTTTGATCACCGAGTTGATAGTATCTACCGAGCCAGTGGATGACAACCTGTCATTTCATCTACTGTCGTACCAAGCATTTATGACAAATGTTTCGTCAAAAAGGGCAAAATTTGATCTCATTCTTCACTACAAACTTTGAGCTAAGTTATCGTCTGCGATTCCAGAGCAAGCTTAAAGAAATTTCGAGCAAATTTTTTTAAAGTCGAAGAATCTGTTCAAAATTTCTCTTCACTTACCGAGCAACAATGGCATCTAGAAGTAGCAGCTCCAAGGCAAAGAGAGGCTCAAAAATGCTGGTTAAAGATGTGGAATGGAAGGCACCAAACTTCAAATTGGCACCAACGATTACAGAATCACTTGACCCTAACGGTGCTCAGTCTCGAATTCCTCCAAAGGTACTCCTTATAAATGACATTCGCTCTCATTTCAAATGTTCCATTCACGAACTTGGAAACCTAGAAATTGATAATGCCCTAGGAGAAATGAGCGTAGATGGAAATTTGAAACCCGAGCATAAGCATCTTGAAACAACAGGGTTAACCCACATTTCACATTTGCCAATAAATTTTCTAATTAAATGGGTTAGGTATGTACTCAGTCGAGTTCACAATGGGCAATTGTGGTTAGAGCAACCAGTGCTTATCAAAAGAAAATGATCAACAAGATTACTAGCCTTCCCATATTGAGCAAAGCTAAGACTACCAAAACCCTAGGTTGGAAAGAATGAACAATAGGTTCTAGATTCCACCAAAACTGGTTGAGGAATACAAAGAAGATGTATGCTTTATGGTAGATTGTGGCAAAGTATACATACAGGCAGTCAGGCCCTGAGTTGCATGGGTGAAACCTCTTCCTTATGAGGTTAATATTGATGAAACCGGAGATATCATAGAAGCACTAGTGAATGAACCAGTGGACCCAAAGCAACCAGTCTTTGGAACTTATGATGAAGCCAAAGCTATAATTGAGCTTTCAATCAAAATCCCTTAGGTCATTAGCAAAGGAAAGATGAAGATTGCAAAGCTAAAAATAGAACTTGGTCCTCTGATGATTACTGAAGGGAAAGGAGAAGATGATGAAGAAGAAGAGGAAACCGAGTCAGAAAAAGAAGAGGAGCCTCAACGGAAGAAAGGTAAGGTGATTATCACCAAACCTAAAAAGCAAGCTACTGCAGTCTTCTCCAAGAGAACAAGACAGGGGAAGAAGGAACCTGTATTTGTCAAGCCTCCACTCACATTTGAAGCAAGGTTGAAGCAATTAGAAGAAGGTACTAGCTTCACAAACTTCAAAGCATTGAAGTTTGAGACAAGAATAGAATAGGAGAAAATGTAGATTGAGGAGTTGGTATTGAATAAAATGGGAAGATGGAAATACTCTCTAGACGAGATTGCCTCTCAGATCCCTAAAGAGCTATTGGAGAGGTTGCAACCAAGATGAGAAATTGCAACCAAAACTGTCAAAGATATCTTTGAGCAAACCCTGAAAAATCTCCTGGCGAGTCTCACTAATGCAGAAGTAAAGAAATCACTGAAAGATCATGAAGGTAATATGATGATTAGATTCCACACTTGTTTGATATTTATCAAAGACATTGAGCATGTTGTCAATGATGCAAAAAACATGTGGAAACATGTCTATCATGTACATAAATCCAGTGAGGATATTGTTGAAATCAAAGACAATGACAACAGTGATGATGATGACATTGAAGATACTCCAGGGGATCTGCATTTAATGATGATAAATGTTGAGGAAGAATTCAAGGAAGATGAAATGGAGGAAGACGACAAGGAAATGGAGGAAGAAGAAGCTGATCAAGCTAAGGAAGAAGATGATCCTGTAAAAATTGCAGCCAAAGTCATTGCATCTCTTCCTCACTCTCCACCTAAAGCAGCTACATCAACTACGGAGATAGCCTCTACTAGTGAGATTGTGTGCACAACAACTTCATCAATTGCTCAATCTTCACCTGTCTCCTCTCAGCTCCGAGCACCATCTATGCAAGTGTCTACCACTTCATTAATTGAGCTGCAACCATCTCCATTAACCGAGGCATCATCAGCTACAACAGTAAGTTCATCGGGCATATCAACTTCTACTATAGATTGTACAGTAAGTGTACCCACTAGTACTTCAATTTTGATAACTTCATCTGCTCCAATTTTTGCATCTATTAGTTCTCCCATACCAACCTGTACATCAATCTTGGGAAGAACATCAATTTTTTATATTGTTAGCACTTCTCTCAGTTTTCCTCTAGCTAGTCCTATTCCAGTTTTGTTAGCCACTCCAGCCTCATCAACTATTGTTTCAAATTCAAAGGGAAAAGGTGAAGTAACTGCAGGAAAAGCAAAAAGATACATAATTTCTAGCAAGGCAGTGCATGAGGAAATAGACTTGGATAAGGACATTGTCATTCCTAAGATAGATCTGGATAATGCATCAGTTGATGAAATGAGAATGATCAGTCAGCTATTAGATCAAAAGGCAAGGCAAAAACAACTAAGGCATGAGAGAGACCAGGAATATAGCATTATTGAAAGTGCTAAGAATATTCTAACAGAAGCTATTGGTGTTGAAGTAGATTCTACTCAACACATTTTGAATCAGTTAGAAGAGGCTATATATAAATTCAATGAGGATACCTCCGGCTAAGAAAAATTTATTGAAAAGGTAGAGAAGAAATTTGACAATAAGGTGCTTGAGCACATTGCTCAGCATATTGCATTAAAACAAGTAGAACTGTCTACAATTTTGAGTAATTTTGAACATTCCTTTAATAATGTAACTTTACTTTTTGGAAAACTATGTGATGTTACTGAGTATACTAAGGAAATCAAAGAAAAGTTGAATAAAATTGATGAGGATATGAAGGTCAGTGCACAAATGTTGCAGCTTGACCATAGTTCAAGTTCATCGCATCATCTTAGAATAAGATTTTTGTCAGAGAAATAGGCAGAATTGTTGAGAGAGGAAGCAAGGATCAGGTGTACTCTGATTGACATCCAAAATATGATCCTTCCTGTCATGGACACAATGCAGAAGCATATTGCCCATTCCAAAACATTGATTCATTACAAAAACTTCTCAATTGTAGATCATATGATTGAACTCTCTGCAGAAGTTCAAATAGCACTCTCCACCAGCAAACTTTTGCAAGAAAATTGGGATAAGATATTGGCTCTTATTCTCAAGGTACATTTTGATTTTATCTGTCATTTTGGACTCTCTGTGTAAATATATATTGTTTAATTTGGCATTATTGTCAAAAAGGGGGAGATAGCACACTCCAGGAGATATAATTGTGCAAATATGTGTAATGACTTGTAAATACTATGCATATTGTATGGGGGAGATACATGTAAGAAAAATATGTGTAAATAAGACTTGCGAAGAGCAATTTTGAAAATTCAGAACTGTATGTCTATTTTTGCACATAAACTTTGAATCATAATTGTTTTTGTCACTAATGCCAAAGGGGGAGATTGTTGGCATAAAGTTATTTGCCATTAGTGACAACACTGAGTAATACAGTTCACACCGAGTAATATAGTTCACACCAAGTAATATAGTGCAGACCGAATGATGGCAACATAGCTCAAACTGAGCACTGGCAACACAGTTCAAACCAAGCACTGAAGACACAGTTCAAACCGAGCATCAAAGACTCAGTTTTAACTGAGTAAAGTTGCACTTAGTGTCAACCGAGTAAAGTTGTACTTAGTATTAACTGAGTGAGGAAGCACTCACTGATAACCGAGCTCAGGAGGTTATCTACTGAGTCACCAATGGTTACCAAGTTCCAAGCAACATTGTATGACTAGTATGAACCGAGCCCCTACCTCTACCAAGTGCATGACGATGCCGAGTAACGTAGTGGATGCCGCATATCAGAAGGTCGTCAAGTCTGTCTAAAGAACCTGAATTTATTTTACTATTTGGCCGACTCAGTTATATTTTGTTTACTTATTTTTGGCCGACCTTGCATGAATAATTATTGGAATGGTATATATATAATGTATTATATCATTCAATAGACATATACAATTGACACATTCAAGAATACACAAGAGATAGAATATTGCAAAAAAGGAGGGACATAAGATATGATATGCGAATTCATCGGCAGAAAAGAATACTCAGCAAGGTCTACCAGGAGCGGAAATGATTTCATCAATCACAGAAGGTGATCTACAATAAAGAACTTAGTCAAATTGTAAGTTGATCTATTGGTTCATCCTAATAGGTGAATCATTTTTGTAAATCCTTTAACAGGGTAGATTTAACCGTCTTTATTCAAATCTCCTAACAGAGTTCATACTTGTAAAATATGTTTGTAAATCCTCTAACCAGGTGGATCTAGCAATCCTCTGTGCTCCTAACAGAGCAGATCACCAGAAGTGATCATTGTAAGCCTTAACCGGCCAACTTCATACTGCAGTAACGAAGCTTTGTGGGTATCATCCCCACCCCAGTTTTACTTTCTATTTTTGGAAGGTTTCTGGGTCACCAAATCTCTGTGCATATATGGTTTAAATGTTTAATAGTTTTTTATGCAGCAAGATAGATGAGAAAATGTTGTGTATGGTTGACTTAAAAGTTTTATTGTTACTGATTCACCCCTCCCCTCTCAGTAACCTATTATATCTTGAATATTTCCAACAATGAAAATTAGTCCTTCCTCAAATGTCTTGTCCTCAAGCAATTATATAACTTATTCTATTGAGTTGAAATTTATATTTCTTTTAGTCCAAATTCTTAGGTTGCTATCATGGATATGTTTGTATCATTTCTAATAGTCATTAAATTTCTACATTAGTCTTTCACATAAGTTATGTTTCTAAATCCCCTTTAACCCTACTGGATGGCAAAACCATGCTCTAATACCACTATAATGTCCCTACTTGCAAGGGCTTATAATATTGTCTTATTTTTTTCTCAAATAATCAATTTGAAGGTTATTATTGTATTATTAATAATTCTTTATATATTTATATATTCCTACCCAATCTCTTAATCAATAACATCATTTAGATGTTTATTTATTTTATTTAATTATGTTAAATGAAAGAAATTGTTCATTCTTATTACCTTGGTATTTCTATGTAATTATGTTACCTCATTATTATCATAATTAATATTAAACAAAATTTAAAATAATAAATGTTTACCTTATTACCATTTTTCTTTTCCATGAGTCACAACCTTTCATTATATAGATCCTTTGAAAAGTCACAACACTTCATAGTTATAATCCTTTCGAACAGTCACAACACTTCATAACTAAATCCTTTAGAAAAAATCCAATACTTTATAATCACAATATTTTTGAAGAGTCACAACCATTCATAATTATGACCCTTTCAAAGGTTCACATCCTTTCAATATCATTCACACCTTTTCAAAAAGTCACTTATTTTCTTCATGATATTATTTTACTCTTTAGATTTTTCCTTTTTGAACTTCTCTCTTCTCCTCTTCCTTTTTCCCTCTCTAAAATAAACTCTCCTCCCTTTTATATCTTAATTTTAAGGAGTCATGTCTATTTGTTAAATCTCTCTTGACTTTTCATTAGATTTAGTTAATTTATATTATTCTATGTTATATTATTTATTTACTTACTTGTGTTTATTATTATTTATTATGAAATTCTATTTACAAATTTAATATACTTTCTACAATATTGTCTCTTGTATTTTATTTAATTTATTTTTTTACTCATTGAAATTTTATTATTATATTTAATTATTTAAAATATCATACTAAATATTATTTTAATAATAATAATAATATAGATTAAATTATTATTTTTTTAATATATATTTTAGTATTAGTCTTAATATAACTTTATTATTTATTTAATAACATTGTATTATCTAATAATTATTAAAATTCTATATTAAAATGGGTATATGACACAATAAAAGCAATAACAAACAATATAACCAAACTCATCATAGAGCATACCAAACACATTACCAGGGTTGAGTTTAAAAGATCAAGTTCAAATCATCATAATACCACAAACATAGAACTCTAAGCCTTTGGTAGATGTCCTAAAACTAGTCAACGCTCTACTCAACCCAAACCCAAAACATAGATAACATATAGATAACATAGTAGTTTCATAGTTTGGTATGATTTGAAAAACACATAGTTGAGTTAACAGTAAGGTAAAGTTTTCATTTCAATGTAAGTTTCAAGTAGATAAGATTCACAATTTACCCTTACAAATTAACCCATTTCTTATATTTGAATAAAATGCACAATTAGCCCTATTTGATTATAAGTCAATCATTCCAAAATAATTTAAGGGTAATTATCTATTAAATTATTAAAATAATAATTATTGATTTTCAAATAACTACAAATTTATTAAAATCAATATTATTATTATTAATAATAATAATTTAAAACTTCCTAATAAGTATTATAAATTAAACTTTAATTAAAACTAAATTTAATTAATTAATAATTATTAACCAAAACTATATTAATAATATATATATATACATACATATATATATATATATATGTATACATATATACATATATATATGTATACATATATACATATATATATGTATACATATATACATATATATATGTATACATATATACATATATATATGTATACATATATACATATATATATGTATACATATATACATATATATATGTATGTATGTATATATATGTATGTATATATATGTATATATATATGTATGTATGTATGTATATATGTATGTATATATGTATGTATATATATAGGTATATATGTATATGTATATATATATGTATATATGTATATGTATATATATATATAGGTATATATGTATATGTATATATATATGTATATATACATATATACATATATATATGTATACATATATACATATATATATGTATACATATATATACATACATATATGTATACATATATACATATATATATGTATACATATATACATATATATATGTATATATATATATATGTATATATATATATGTATATATATATGTATGTATGTATACATATATGTATGTATATATATGTATATATATATGTATGTATATATGTATGTATGTATGTATATATGTATATATATATGTATGTATGTATATATATATATATAGGTATATATGTATATGTATATATATATGTATATATGTATATGTATATATATATATATATGTATATATATATATATATAATTAATTTATTAATAACATTATTAACAATTAATAATTTAAATTTAATACTATTTCATAGTTTAATAAAAAAACAATTAAAAAAATTAATACGAATGCATTTTTTTGAAGGCCCGTCGGCCTTTTTCCTGCAACAATGGGTCTTACTACTACTGCAAGTAGCAGTATGACCTGCTACCATAGCTTTAAATGTTGCACAGAGGTCGGGGGGGTGGCATGGGAATTTGTGACCCACCCCCGCCCTCTCAATAATATATTATTTAAATAAAAAAATATTTCTTATAAATTCAAAACTCCCTTTTTTTAAATTTTGTAAATTTTGTTTTAAAAACAATTCCATCCCAAATCAAATTTTTATATTATATTATATTATATTATATTATATTATATTGTTATTATTATTATTATATATTATAAGAGATTCTAGCAATACTCTGATAGGAAAAATACGGCAAACCCGTCAAATTTATATACTAAAATTTTGATTTCATTTCAAACCCTTCCTGGCTAGATTACTAATTTCTTTCATCTATAGAACGAGGGTTTCTAATAGCTTTTTCAATCCTGATATATAGATGGAATTCGATACAAATATCAAAAGATTCAAAATGAAAGATTGAAAGATTCATACAACAAAATTTGGAAAATAGATTTCAACAATCACGAAGAAGATAGGAATACTAAATAACATAATTAACTAGGTGATCAAAACATGAGGATCTACCTGGTTCTGATGCTAAATTCACAACACCCAAAGATTGTGAGAGAACTCTTTTCTCTCAAGACATTCTCTGAAAAGTTCTCTTCTCCAAAAACTTCCTGGTCCCTGGAAATTAGACCCTCAATTGCTGATAAGGAGTTCTCTCCTAAATTTGAGGCATTGATTATGCAATCACTCCAGGGAACTCCTTGACTACAACTTTTTAACTCTTTATTATCTTTTTTGAAACTCCATGCATACTTTATGCAATTTTAAAATATCTTTATTAAATTTATTTTCTTTCTCTTTTTAATTTAATTTATTATATTTTTTAATCTCATGCATAAGCTTTATGCAATTTAATTAAAATAAACTTTATTCAATAATTGCTTACTCTCTCTTAATAATTTTTGAAGCATTTTTAATATAATATTTATTAACTTAAGTAATAACAATATTTAGCATTTATTTAAAAGTGATCTCCTAAATATATTATTATTAAATTAATTTAAAATTATGCTATAAAAATAGAACTTTAATTTCCTCTTTAAATTTAATTCTTTTTATTTAGTTAATTTTCAATTAATTAAATATTAAAATTATCTTAATAATTTTCCATTAAATTAAATCATTAATTAATCTTTTAATTTTACTTAATTAAAATAGAAAAACATCACAGACCTACAAAACCAAAAATGACAACTCAACTGAAGACAAAGGACAATATGAATTCCAAGGTTAAAATCATGAATTCATGTCACTTGACAAATTTGCAAAGGTGAAACTAACTCATATACTTGTCCTATTTTCTAGAACAATTGGCTTAGGGTTTAGGATTTGGACTCAAGAGTTATCTCCCCACTTATACCATTGAATACTGCAATAGGGTACGCTTATCCTAGCAATTCAAGGAAGTCGATACCCGATACCTATAATCTGCATAGAATCCATGCATGTACAAACACAATATTCTAAACTAAATAGGAAATGGTAGAAAGTGGTTCATCGTGTCGATCCTGACTAGTAGGTGACTACAACTCCCTTCTTCAACCACATTAGGAATGTCAATCATAAAGAAAACATACACACACACCATACACATGCAAGTATGGGGTAAGTATCCATAGAAACTACATAAAAATCATTTGTCTAACTAACTTCATTAAATAACTAAAAGTCACCACATGAACATATATATCATCCTCGAACAATTGTGAGATAACTAAAATAACTAAGTAATTCACAACATATACCAACTAAGTATAAAATTATATTTAATTTAATCTAGTAACCAAGTACCAATCATCATAAAACATAATCAGAAAACTGACCTAAAAGAATCTAGCATTACAACTAAAAAAATCAAGTAGGGGTAGGCATTACGCTCTTTCTTAATAATATCCAAAGAAAGAAAGATAAAATAGACTAGGCATGTCCTAAACTTTGAGAGAGTTAACATACTTATTACATATGTGGTTATACAACAATTTATTTTGATAAGAATTGAAGTGTGCCAATATGATATTCTAAGGCTTGAATTCAGCATTTTGATGTTTCAAAATAAAACATTTTTAGGCTATTTATCAAAGTTTTCAATGTTAAAAATCGCTTTTATAGTTTGAATTAAAGATTTATATTTTTTCATATAGTTTTAATTTAGGTTTTCAATTAATTTTTTTGAGGTTTAAAACTAAATGTTAAATGGCTTAAATTGAATATTTTGGGGATCTTAATAGTTACTTATGATTTTAGTCTAGTTCTTTGCAATTTACAATTATCTATGGTTTAAAGTTTAAAGTTTAGAGTTAAATTGGCTCGAGTAGGCTTTAAATTAGATACTATATGGTAAAAATATAATACTGGTAGAATGTTAGATTATTGATTTAAAATAATGAGGACCTAGTATTGAAAACTACTTGTTAGATGTAGAAGAAGTCTATTTAAAGTAACATGTTTGATTTGTAATAAAAATAAGTTCCAACACACCCATGTGAATTTTAAAGCTAATAGGAGATAAAGAACATAAACTCCAATGTATTTGGTACTACAATGTACATTGCAAAATAAAAATGACAAGTCTTTTCCTTTCAATTATATAATTACACACAAACAAGATATTTATTTGAAGGCGAGATTCAAATTATTGTATTATCTTTAGTAGAAAAATGATTTATTTGAATGAAGGTAATCCTTTCTTTAAAATTTTTTACTACACTATCTTTGTTCAAAGACACATTAGTTGGATGAATTAACATTTTTCAAATATGCTTAACTAGTTTGAGTTTCCCACAACATAGAATATCTAATGTCTTATTTATGACACTCGACATTGTGGGATAACCCTTCTCTAAAATTTATATAGAAGTAATGAATATGTACCTAGAAATATTTTCCTTGTACATTGTAACATAGTTAAGCCATCTAATATTCCATGAGATGTATTGACTAATTTGTTTATACCAATTTATTACTAGAGCCATTTAGTAATTATTATATAAATTATCTTTTATTATTCTAAATCATAGATAAATATGTAAACATTATACATCATCCGCTATCATATATTTCTTGAATGACTTTAAGATTACCAAAATACTTATTTTTCAAATATTTCTAATTAAAATTATACATCTTACCTAAAAAAAAGATAAATATTTATTTTAGATAGTAAAAATAATAAATAAATGAAGATGAAACTTCTGAGCCAATTAAATTGTCAATTATTCATTTCTTTAGATATTTCTAATTAAAAATTTACATCTTACTTTGGCAAAAGATAAATATATATTTTAGATAGAAAAAATTAAATTAATGAAGATGAAACTTGTGAGCTAATCAAATTGTCAATTATTCACTTTTTAGATATTTCTAATCAAAAGGTTGTATCTTACCTCAACAAAAGATAAATATTTATTCCACATAAAAAACACTTTATATTTATGAACAAATATAATCATTAATACTTGATTATAAAAACATCTTAAATAAAATAGAAGAGACAAAAACCAATGGAATGAGTGGAGGTGCTAGGGCTTCCTTCTTGGGTTAACCAAATTACAGTGGAGAGGACTTAGAGCGTGATGACCCTGATGGATGGGTGTTTGGATTTTATTTTTCAATGTTTTCCCTTTTTATCACAAGTTCATGTTAATGCATCTTATTATTGTGCAAATGGGTGCTTGTCTCAGAGGGAAGTGGAGGAGGTTTTCCTTTGACTGCTTTGGGTCATAAAATGTGGATTTTTAGCTATCCTACAATAACATCTATTGGCTATGGGGTGTGTGTCTAGCACAATTCTAGATTAGGGACCCCCTAGTTCACATTGATGGTGTATCTTAGGGGAAGAGGGGGGTTTGTTCTGATGATAATGAAATGGCTTCTATTCTTAGGATTGTGATTACAAGTGGGGGTTTTTAATTTTGGCTCTAGGCCCTTTGTCCTTTAGAGTGCTCCTCTGATGTTTTGGAGAGAGGTTTTTTTATGAATTTTCCATTATTGATGTTATTGATATGTGGAAACTCATCTTGGCTTAGGTTCTTTCCCTTGATGGCCTTATTAAGGAAGCTTTCTTTCTTCTTGTCTATGTTGTTCTTTTGTAAGCCAAGTTTTTTCTTCATAGGGTTGCTCTTAGCAACTCCTCTAGTGTTGTGGGTCCAAGTAATAGTTGTGGCCTCTCTATTTGTGAGTTTGGGACACTCATTTTACAGGTAAAAGTCCAAAGTTGTGTCACCTTTAAGGTTGACTTATTAGAACGACTGAATTTGAGTATGTCTATCTAAAAATCAATTTTTTCCAAACATATGATCTAGATAAATTCATTTGAGCTAAGTTATATAGGGTCTTACACTTTTCCAATTGGAAGAGTCTATTAAATGCATGTTTTATACTAGTTTGTATCCAATTACTAAAGAAATACAATTATTTTAGAAAAGTGGCATTTCAATAACTCTTACTAATAACTATGATAATTTTTTAATAACATATATACACCATTTTATAGAGCTTAGAGTCAAGAATATTCTCATATAGAGTTTATAGTGCTTTAATTAGATATAGTATATTGCAATTAAAAAATTCTACGTATTTTAACACTCGAAAAGATGTCAATTTTGAGAAAGGAAAAAATATTAAATAATGTCAAAATTTTTTATAATTGTATGACATTCTAGAGGAGAGAGTCCTCTTTTAGAATGTATAATTTTTCTCCTAGTTAGAATAGATTTGTTTTGAAAAATGTGGTGGGAGATGAAAATTGTCGATTTCAGGTGAGTTTAAATTTTAATCATTATAAAAGAGAAAATATAGGTCTAAAGCTGATTTTTATTTTTAATTGTTCTATCTTTATATGTTATCTATACAATAGTCTGAGATCAAAGGGAAAGAACTTTATTTCCATCTAGTTTCGTGGTGGGAACTAGACCCCTAATTTTCAACATTTTTTAGCAACTAAAAAATTATCTATAAAAATTAGGAAAATATATCAATTCTAGTTACAAATAATTATTAAAATTTATCATCCTAATCTTCATCCATTTCTACTCTCCTTAAGGTACCTAGGGATGCTTTTTTGTTGGGTTATCCAATTCTGGGGGCCTGTGTTGTGTATATTGTCGAGTTTCTTAAGTGGACTCTATTTTTTGGTAGCCAAGTAGTTATTTCTATAGTGATGAAATCTCAACTTCGGTTTGAAAGGCACTATCAACTAGATTTTTGGTTTGAGAATTGGTTCTTGCTATTACATATTATGCACACAACTCTTATTGAGGTGGAGATGTCAACTATTTAGGTGGTGATAAGTTGTGTGGTTGTTGCTAACAATGGGTTGAACATTAGTCCTCATTTGGTTGATGCTAGGAAGGTGGAGTAGTTTTAGAAGAAGTTTTTTTTGGGGTTTCTCTTCCTTCTTATTATCCATATTGAGATGGGATTTCTTTTTCTTAAGGTGAAAGGAAGCTATGATGGGAGGACTATTTTTTCTATTCTTCTTTTGTGGGTTAGGGGTGTTCCTCCAAAGTGGACTTGGAGTTTTCTAATTGTTACCTCCAAGATCTTGACTAGGAGATTGACTTCGATAGAGGTGGAGTTCATTCTTGTATTTTTGTTGGTGGAGGTTATTTTTATTAAAAGGGAAGGTATTTGGGCTACCATTTGTGACAATGTTGATGTTTGGGAGTTTCTCTCCTCTAGCATTGATTTTAGGATCTTCCTCCTGCTTCTATTGAGGAGGTCCCCTTCTTTATTGAGGTGGGAAGGGAGTTTGCAGGAGGGAGGGGGGGAGATTTTTCATGGAAAAGCTGACTTAAACTTTAGGTTCTATTGGTTGTGTACCTACGGCTCTATGGGTGAAGGAAAAATAGGTTGTATGTTTCTTGAGGTTGGTTTCTAGGCCTTTTGAGGATGAGTTTGTATCCCCCTTTTTATTTATTTTCCCCCTGTGATTGGGTGGTTGTTGTTAGTTTTAAAGGGCTCACCTAGGTCCTTTGTTCTTGTTTTTGGTTTAAGAATGTAGCTAGTATAGGGACTTTTCCCATTATGATCCTTAGCAATGTGGACCATGGTTGGTGGGTTTTCCACATTTGGACCTTTATTTTTTATAGAGGTAGACCTTAGTTAATGTCCAATTGGATGTATGGTACTAGGTGTTGTTAATATTGTGTTTAACAGTATCTAGTACCTATTGTTTGTACCACATGAAACACCTTGCTACTTTTTAAAATAAAAAAATCTTAAATTAAATTAAAAAATGTGATAAAGTGAATACTTCAAATATTTAAACATTTATTACAAATATCAAATTATATAATTATATATGATATCAATTAACTTTCTTTTCTTTTCTAATTTCCTTTTAATGCAACTGGAAAATAAAATTACTTTTTCTTATACAATTTATTTGTACAATACTTTAATATTTTGATACATTTTATAAGCTTTTTTATATTTATTTTAGTGTCTTATACTGGCAAGGAACCACTTGATGTGGAAGGTGATTGATCAAAGGTATCTCTTTCAAAATCATCCACATGATCTACCATCATCTATAGGGACCTTGGAATTTGTGGGGTGGGAGTCTTAATCATTCCTTCCAATATCTTAATATGGATTCTCCAGAGTATGTGTGCAATCAATGTATTTTAGTATGGAATCTGCAAATATTAAACTCTAAATATCTAATGCATGCACCACATGCTTTATTAATAATAATAAATATAAATGTTGACCAAACTAAACCTATGCAACTTATCATTCCATGCACACGACTAAATCTTAGTTCAAACTCTTAAGCATCAGTTTATCTACATATCTCAACCAACTTTTTTTCTTTTTTAATTTCTTGTTAATTAAACTAGAATGTAAAATTACTTTTTTCTTATGCAATTTATAATGCTTTCATATACTGATATATTTTATAATGTTTTTCACATTTTTAATATCTTCTTATGCTGGCAAGGAATCACTTGGTGTGGAAGGAGGCTAATAAAAGAAATTGCTTTTGGAATCATCCACCTAATCTACCAACACCTCTAGAGACCTTATTATTTGTGGTGAAGGAGCTTCCATCGTTCCTTCCAATATTTTCATCACTTCTCTGAAGCCACCATGACATCTTTTCTTACTTGTTTGACATTTGCCTCCATTTCTATCCTTACATCCAAAAGGCCTAGTGATAGCATGAAGAACATAAAAGAAATAAATAGAAAATATTGTTGATAAAATTACAAATTTAGCCAATTCTGCTATAGCAGAGTATTAAAATAAAAAATTTGCAATTTCATTAATCAACACAAAAAATTGATTACATTACACCTTTATTTATAAGGATCTTCACCATTAGTGATGGGGGATTAGACCAATGCAAACAATAATCCTTTTATTATTTGAACTTCATGCAAATTGCCTAGCTATTTTGTAACTGAGAGATAAAATGGAAAGACTCCAACTAATAAAATAAATTAATTTTACATGAGAAGTTTTTTATTTCATGCGCTAAAATTTATAGCTAAAATAAATTCCAACTATAATGAAATAAATAATCTTGGAGATTTGATTATTACTTCTTATTTCTTATTATATTTAATAAATCTAAAATCCCTAAGTTTGAGTTACTTTATTTGGTGGATGCAATTGCGTAAAACTCTCAATTAAAAATGGTGTATGAAGAAATTGATTTGAAATATTGTATGCGTGAAGAAATTATAGTTTCCATCATTCCTCCTTAATTTCTTCATCTCCAATTACTCCCAAATTTTCTTGTAGATTTTCATAACTTTCTTTTAGCAATGCTTTTGTAAAAATATCAGCTATCTAGTCTTCAAATTTTCAATAATCAAGGTGAATCTCTCTATTATTAACTAGTTCTTTAATGAAATGAAATCTCACATCAATGTGTTTTCTCGTTTTGTGAAAAACATGGCTCTTTGAAAGTGCAATGGACAATTTATTGTCACAAAAAATTTGTGTTGACTCCTCTTGTGCTTGTAGTAGATCCTTCAATATCCTACTCATCCAAATTGCTTGACATGTTGTTGATATGATTGCAACATATTCTACTTTAGCTGATGAAATCATTACTATGGGTTGCTTCTTTGATTCCCAAGAGATTGCACCTATACCACAATGAAAGGATATATCTAGAATGACTCCTTCTATCATCAAGATTACCTACAAAATCACTATTAGAATAACATATCAAAGAAAAATAATTAGTTTTGGAATATTAAATTCTATATTATTTTGTTCTTGCAACATATAAAAGTATCATGTTTCCAACTTGCTAATGTGAGTCTTTTGGTGACTCTATGAATCTTGAGATCAAGCTAACACCATACACAATGTCAAGTCTTTTAGTTGTGAGATGCATCAAACTCCCAACAAGTTTTTTGAATAAAGTTGAATTAGTATATGGCCCAAAATCATTTTTGCTAAGTTTTGTTCCTATTACAACTAGAATTGGTGTTGGATTACAATTTCTCGTATTGAATCTTCTTATCACATCCTTGGCATACTTTGTTTGACAAATAAAAATCCCTTTATTAGATTGAACAAATTCAATACCCAAGAAATATCTCATCAAACCCAAATCAGCCATTAATTTCATAAACATGTCTATAGAGAAATTTCTAGTGAAAATCAAATCATCAACATACAAACATACAATCAAAATCTAACCTATTTTGTTGATCTCTTTCATCATTGATTCTTGGTCAAATTCCTCACTATATATGCCTCTTCTAACCATTAGAGTTTCTCCATCTTCTAATTATTTTATTGATTCAAGTGAATCCTCTTTCAAAAATGTATTTATGCTATTTTTGTTGATCTTCATTCTCAAATTCCACTCAAATGATCTATGACCTTTTCCACATTCAAAACAAGTTTCTTTAAACCTATTTTTATCCTCTCATTTGTAACCATCATGTTTAGGGTATCCACGTCCTCTTCCTTAGTTGAACTATCTTATTTTCATTTCAACTTCCCCTTGTATTGATCAAAGTAAGATGTATCTCCTACAAATGATCTACCTCTACCTCTCTAAAATCTAACACCTCTTCCATTCTATCTTTGTTCATGTATTTTGTTCAACTTTTCTTCTTCCTTCAAAGAAATATGGTATGATTTATCAATACTATTCATCTTGAACAAATAAATTCTATCTTGAAAAACCATACTCAAAGCATCCAAGTATCTAGAAAATATTTTTTCCTCATAATCCATATGTCCAGATCTGACATCTAATCTATAGAACTCTATAGTATAGTCCATCACAATAGACTCTCTTTCTTTAGGTTTTGCATCTTCCTCAACAAGATTACTTTATTATTACAAGTTAAGAATTCAAACTTCAACTCGTTCCCTATCTTATGTCATTATATAATTGTGTCATTGCTTCTCTTTTGACTATCTAACTATAAATATTACTATCATTAATATGCATATGCATGTCCTTTGAACATAGTGCTATCGAGTTTTATGGTTGTATCTCCATTTGTACTCGCATGCTCAAAATAACTTTACATCTCAGTAATCCAATCAAGAAATACATTTGAATATATCTTATCATCGTAATCAGGTAGATTTAGATGTGGATTTTTATTAATCCTAGTTAAGACTCAATAATATTTCATCTCCCTATTCAAATCTAGGTTGTTAATTTCTTATAGTTGCTTCTTTACTCCATCATCACATATGTCTTAAATATGTCTACCTCTTCTATTGGTAGTCTCCACAACTTGGAACCTAGCTTCTACTTTCCTTAACATGTTAATCACACCTAGATTTACTTCTCTCCTTTCCCAAACCATTTTTTTTTCCCTCTGTAATTTCAGGTCAAATCTCAATTCTACCTCCCTACAACCAAATCAATTTATGACTACATAGTAATAAGTTCAATAATCAACTCCAACATTAACACAACCTTTCTCTAATACCACTTGATGAAGTCATGGATGGAGGGATATCAAAGAGATCTATCCAAATGTGCAGTAAGAGTAAACACAATAGAAAATAAAGAAAAAATAGGAGAATAATGCTAGGTCTTCTTCATAATATATAAAAGAAAGAATGATGAACACAACAAAACCAAGTTTGTGATGGGTTTTTAACAAGACATAGCTATTAGGCAGATAGTCAAATAACATCCTTCTGCTTGATCCTTCATTTAGAAACTGAAAAAAACTTAATAAGCCATCATAATGATCAAATACCACATTCTCTCTTGTTTACAACATTTCTCAGTTATCACTAGTCTAGATCATTCTTAGTTCATATTCACCTGCCATTGTAATGTACCTCACCCATGACAATGCTTGATATCCACTCTTTTCAATGATTTTCATATCCCTGACCTGTAATAAAGAATTGCAACAAAAGAAAGTTTTTATAAAGTAGCAACCTAAATTTAAATGAACAAAATGTAAATTCTCAACCATTTATTCAATGCATCAATTTACTTGTGGAGCTAAATATTTAAAAAGCATAATGATTTTCACTAAGGCCAATATAAATATAAGCAATGAGCTTGTTCTCATCAGAAATATAGGAGTGAACACACAAAAGGGTCCAACACTATGATGAATTTTATGGAGTTAGTCCAAAATGACCTGAAACGACTCAAATTTTAGATACGTTATAAATCATGGTAATGAGCTAATGATACTCACAAAAGCAATAATCTACATTTGTAAACTAAAGTTAAGAAATGACCTGAATTCCTGATACAGTAAAATATGGTATCTCAAATTTGACACAAATAGGTGCCCGCTTTTCTGGGGTTGCTTCTTCAGCAGTTATGCTAGAAAGGCTAAATTTAGCCCTCAATATGTATTCATGAATCAAAACCCACATAATAAGTCAATCAAGAAACTAAAACATCATGGTCCAAAACCATGGTACTATTAACCATCTTTGACCAAGAAAACCAATGAAAGCTGCAAGATACCTTTCCACCAAGAAATGATTTTATTTTCCAAAGCAAAGCATCCCTCTCTAGGGAGTATGCAGAAGTACCCATTGATGTGTGTACATGAGGTGTAGATGCATCAGCTGGTACTAGAAATTCAATTTCAACATTTGTTTCCATACTACAAAATTTAAAAAAACCATGAGAGAAATTAGCAAATACACAGAAATATCAGTCATACTTAAACCATTCCCTGAAGCTAACATGTTAGAAAGATCTATCTAAACAACAGATAAATCAGATCTAAAATAGGCATACATAAGCCAAAGAGATAATTTGAAACTTTTGATCTTTGTATTGGCTACGTGCTCTCACCAAATATTCTACTCAGCCTCTTGAATGCTTTTCTACTTGAGCTTCAACCCATATCAATGGCTTTACTTGCAAAGTAATAAAAACATATGATATGAAACCTACTTTAGAAGGATATCCTTCATAATAGAACTTCAAAGATTTGACAACAACTGCATTCTCTTGAATATATGAACAAACCTATGTGCTAAGTCTATAGTTCATAAGATCAAAAGTCCCTATCATGTCCCCTATTCAAATAATTAAAAAAAAAAAAACTTTGTTAAGGCAGGCAGGCTCCAAAAAGGTGAAATTTCGGAAAAAGGGGCTAATCTTTGGAAACCAATGGACTAATAAATAAAAATTATTATTAAATTATATTTTATTAACCCCTCTTGGACGTGAGTTAGGGTTATGCCCTCTTTAAAAGGGGTTTGGAGGCATTTTGGGCTCATTCTACATCTTGATTCTTGCTAATTTTCTTGTTGTTCTTCAGAGGCTGCCAAACCTGTGGAGAAGAAGACCCAAGAATGGGAGTTTGTAGGTTTCAAGGAAGGCTAAGGATGGGAGTTTGAAGCCATTCCATGTGCATGCTCATACAGAGTTTGCCTTTGTGCTGAATAGTGCCGATTTGGGTGTTTTCGGGGTTGTTTTTGGTTTGAGTTTGGGTTTTCAGTTGAGTGTTTCATATCAGTTTGGTTTGCTGCTGTATTTCAGACTTTATGATGTTAAAATAGAGCTGAATATATGTATTGGGTCGTGATTAAAATTCTGAGATAGTTTATGAGTGTTTTGTGGTGTTTCCGAGCATTTTTGTGTTAATTTCGGGAGCCCGATTGAGCATAGTTTTGCCCTACATTTGTGAGCTGTTGTGTAAAGGCTATACAAATCTGGAAATGTCATTTTGTAGGCTGTTATGCTGCTGAAATTTTTGTAAAAATGTCCATTTTCAGATTTATTAATAATTTGTGAAGTTGTGAAGTTTTTGGCACTAATTTGGACATACCCGATTTGGGTTTTATTGGGAAATTGGCAGATCTTTGTAATATTGGTTGTTTGATTTTAAAGTTCTGATTTGAGGCTGGAAATATCATAAAAAAATCAGTAAAGGGACATTTCAGTGGTATCAGAGCTGTGATCTTGCCAGCCTGAGGGTTTGTAGAAGTTGCATGTCAGTTTTAACAACTACCCAGATCTTGCATGTCATATTTTATGATTGCATGCAACTAAGTGAAAGAGAAAAAAGATATTTGCAGCGAGAAAAGAATAAAAAAAATTTGATCAAACCCCCAGTTGAAAGCAAAAGTACAAAATCCAAGGAAGAAAAAAGTATGGCTGATCCAGATGAGATGGCAAAGAAATACTTCCAAGATATCCAAAATACTCAGAAGCAAACAGTGGATGGTTTGGCGGAAACTAGAGAGGCTTTGTGAATATTGACAGAAAAATTACAAGGAATTGCATCTATTAATGAGAAAGAGAGCACTTCAGAGGAGCTAAGAAATGGGAGATTCACACCATCTAAATCAACCAAATCTATTTTCTTGCCTACAGATGAGCTACCAGTACCAAATCCAGCCATTAATCCTGTGGAAGAGGTTACAGGTAATTTGATTACATTAAGAGCTACTTACAATGGCTTAGATGATGACTTTCGTAGTTCAGTTCCTTTTAGAGAATATGTGGATATGATGAACGCTTTGATGCCCAAGAAAGAGAATAGGAGGGAGCATGACACAAGTGGAAGAGAGCTCAAAAATAAAATAAGCAAGTTTACAGCACCTACTTTTGATGGAACAAATAAAATTTCAGCTAGAGCATGGCTACAAAAATTACAAACTTTCTTCACACTTAACCCCATGAAAGAGAGTGATGCTATTCAATTTGCAAGTCTACACTTGGAAGATGCAGCCTATGATTGGTGGTATCATGGAATGACTACTCAAGGTCACGATCAAGTAACTACATTTGAAGATTTCAGTCAAAGGGTGATAGATAGATTTGACCTCAAGGATGATGAAGAGTACTTTAAAGAATTGTCAAAGTTGAAGCAAACCAAATCAGTTAATGAGTATATAGAAGAATTTCAAAAAGTGGCTGTTATGGTACCTGATATGAGTGAAAAGAGGATCATTTATCTTTTTCTTGATGGTTTAGAAGATTCTATTAAGGGTTTGGTTAAGGCTTTCTCACCCTCAACCTTACAAGAAGCTATCAAAAGAAGCTTGCAACTTGAAACTTGCGTGCCTATGAAATCAATCACTAATCAAAAACCCCCAAATCTTTGGCAACATAAGGGAAATTTTCAGAAAAAGACTTTCCCAACACTACCACCAAAAGATGTGACAAATGTGGCAAAAAAGAAGGTAGATGAAGAGACTAGGAGTGAATTATGAAGGAAAAAGCTTTGTTTTACTTGTAGAGAACCATGGGTTCCAGGACACAGATGTTTGGGGAAAGGTCAAGTGCACTATATTGAAGTTGTTTCAAAATCTGATTCAGATGAGAATGACGAATTTCATGATACTAAGGAGGAGGTAGAAGAAGAGAAAGTAAAAGAAATCAGCAAGGATGGAACTTTAGCAGCATTATCAGGAGTCCCAAGATACCATCCCTTCCGAATTCGAGGGGTACTAGCAGGGCAAAGGTTGACTGTTCTTCTTGATAGTGGGGCAACTCACAATTTTATTGATGAGGGCTTAAAGCAGAAGATTTTGAGGGATTCAATGTTACTGTAGCTGATGGATTCACTATGCCTTGCACACGGGTGGTGAAACAACTCAAGATGACCTTAGGAGATTATGAGTTATGTGATGACTTCTATGTGGTTGGTATTGGGGAGACAGATCTTGTATTGGGTGTTCAATGGTTGCACTCTATCGGAGGCTATTGCATGAACCATCAAACTATGGAGTTTAAATTTCATTCCAATGGGAAAGAAGTCATATTGAGAGGGTTATCGAATGGAGCACCTAAGGCGGTCTCTGCAAAGAGGATGGAGAGGACTTTTCGAAGAGGACAAGTAACATGGGCCTTATAAAATCATCAAGAAGGTAGGAGAGGTAGCTTATGAATTGGAGCTCCCACCAAATAGCAAAATACATAATATTTTTCATGTATCTTGCTTAAATAAGGTTCTAGGCCAGAAAACCATAGTATCTACAGAATTACCACCTCTTGATGATGAAGGGAAATTAGTTTTGATACCAGAAGAGATTTTGGATACAAGAGAGAAAAGGTTGAGAAATAGGAGCATCATAGAGCATTTGGTCAAATGGAAAGGATTACCACTAGAGGATGCAACTTGGGAAGGAGCACATATTCTTGAGAATTCCAACCTTCATTTCTTGAGGACAAGCAATATTTGGGAGGGGAGGACTTGTCATGTCCCCTATTCAAATAATTAAAAAAAAAAAAACTTTGTTAAGGCAGGCAGGCTCCAAAAAAGTGAAATTTCGGAAAAAGGGGCTAATCTTTGGAAACCAATGGACTAATAAATAAAAATTATTATTAAATTATATTTTATTAACCCCTCTTGGACGTGAGTTAGGGTTATGCCCTCTTTAAAAGGGGTTTGGAGGCATTTTGGGCTCATTCTACATCTTGATTCTTGCTAATTTTCTTGTTGTTCTTCAGAGGCTGCCAAACCTGTGGAGAAGGAGACCCAAGAACGGGAGTTTTTAGGTTTCCAAGAAGGCTAAGGACAGGATTTTGAAGCCATTCCATGTGCATGCTCATACAGAGTTTGCCTTTGTGCTGAATAGTGCCGATTTGGGTGTTTTCGGGGTTGTTTTTGGTTTGAGTTTGGGTTTTCAGTTGAGTGTTTCATATCAGTTTGGTTTGCTGCTGTATTTCAGACTTTATGATGTTAAAATAGAGCTAAATATATGTATTGGGTCGTGATTAAACTTCTGAGATACTTTATGAGTGTTTTGTGGTATTTTCGAGCATTTTTGTGTTAATTTTGGGAGCCCGATTGAGCATAGTTTTGCCCTACATTTGTGAGCTGTTTTGTAAAGGCTATACAAATCTGAAAATGTCATTTTGTAGGCTGTTATGCTGCTGAAATTTCTGTAAAAATTTCCATTTTCAGATTTATTAATAATTTGTGAAGTTGTGAAGTTTTTGGCACTAATTTGGACATACCCGATTTGGGTTTTATTGGGAAATTGGCAGATCTTTGTAATATTGGTTGTTTGATTTTAAAGTTCTGATTTGAGGCTGGAAATATCATAAAAAAATCAGTAAAGGGACATTTCAGTCCCATCATGAGGTATGAAGGATATAGTTCTATCATTTTCAAAATGAGCAAGACAAACACACTTGACAGAAGAAATAGAAATTAACATATGCCTTTTCAAGGAAGAAAAAGATCAAGTACAAAATCAAAGGAATTTGCAAGCACTTTAATATAAGATAAAATTGATATTTTAAGGAATTGAATAAGAAAATGAGCTTGATTGCATACTAATGAAACTTGATGTCATCCAAATCAATTGCTTTACCCTTTGATGCTTTGCCTTGAGCTTCTAGTAGCACCCTGTCATTGAGTACAAGTTTGCATTCTGGCATTCCGCTGAAAAAAAGTGAACCAAAATACACTTGTCATTAACATCTAGCTATGTAACATTTTAGTAGTCATGCTAAAAGTACATTATAAATAAATAAAAATTAGAAACAACCACATTTTGCACAAAACAAACTAAATTAACCATGAAACACAATCAATAATTCAATGCCAAATATTAAATCAAAAGTTATAAAGGTTTAATACTTATGGCATATGTATAAAACAAAGAAATCATTAGTGGTCAAACTACTTCCAACACTCAATAATTATATAAAACGTCTAAAGATATATACATATCAGTATTTTATTCTTTTTCTATAATTTTTCATACTATTTTATTTCCAAGATCGGTTGTGGGAATCCAGCTTCAGCCTTGATATGGAAAGGGCATGGGTGTCCTGACCAAATTATTCCAGATACATCTATTACAAACCCGGGGAAGGCCTACAAACTATAAAAATTGAACCTGGTCTGGGAATGGGACCCAGTGCAACATAATCTAAACTTCAACATTTGGTCATTATAATTTGACTTTTAATCTATCACTCTAAACTCTCCAAGAAATTGGACTCTATTCAATCATCCACCACAGTTCATTATTCTTCTATATTTGTTTTATTCTCGCTGAAGCATGTAATTTTTTGAAATACAAGTATCCAGCAACGAAGTTGGTTGTCTCGTGGCCAAAAAATTGTTATTTATTAAAACTTAACAATGAATATGAACATAATATTTGTACTTATAAAAGTTGGACAATTTGTAGATTCTTTGTCTGATGCTAATTCATAATTCTACCACGTAAAAATAAACACAAGATGTTTATTATCTGAACTCTCATGCGCCAATCCCATTCTCATAATATATGTCTATTCGTTTAGCTGTGTATAAACATACATGGGACTTTCAGCTTAGAAAATGGGGTTTGTCCTATTTCAAGGCATTCCACAAGTAGGGTACACATTTAAGAAAATAGGTGTGTAGTAACATTATAATGTTCTCCATGAACCTAGCTAGAGTTTACAGTGTTTCAACTTAGCAGAGATTATGGGAAACAGTTCCATGTTTCCTCTCTATAGTCTATTAGTTTTATTTCTAAAATAACTCAATAATAAGATTATGCATGGGGTAGGAAAAAACTACCTCAAGTACGCTCTCATCTTCAGCGCTCCAACCACATTAGATCGCACTATTTTCCCATTGCTACTCACAAGAATATTTAAACTTTCTACTACATCCAAAAAGACCTTTAATAACAAATTAAAAGCACAAAATTAGTTAAATATCAATTGCCATATTCAAGAAAAG
Source organism: Cupressus sempervirens (assembly GCA_028749045.1). NCBI lineage: Eukaryota > Viridiplantae > Streptophyta > Pinopsida > Cupressales > Cupressaceae > Cupressus > Cupressus sempervirens. Next base: position 832,233,655 of record CM053792.1, read on the forward strand.
CACAAAGTTAAATCTGGATTAGCCTTCAACCTCATTTTTTTTGTATTGTATTCCTTCACTTCGCTAGGAAACTACATTTGTAATAGCCATTAGAGGTCGCTGAGTGACTTCCATCCTATAATCATCCATTTTGATGAACTCACTAAGAATATTTTCCTCTGTATATTAAGGGTACCTGAAATCCATTATTTCATCTAGTAGTTCATACCGCACAATGGGAAATAAAAGTGGTGAAATGATATACACATATTTTAAATTTTAAGTTCATGATAAAATATTCTCAAATAGTTCATTACAAGGAATTCTGAACCCTTGACCCTTTGTGGCTCAGATTAAGAATGGATGTGTACACTCACAACAACGACAAAATTGTCTCTCAAAGACTCTTCTTCTAGCTCTTCAAAATAGTGCTTGAATACCTGCAAAAATAACACACATGACAATCCAAAATTGAACCTAAAGTTGACATGTGAATTAGTTATTGCAACACAATAATCATAGAAAAAAACAAAGAGGAAGATTAACAACTCTTGATTACTCTAATAACACCTAAATATGCATGCAATAGTTACAAATAAAAGAATTATATGCATACACTAGAATCTCTAGCTCTATAGGTTCAGTAAGTTCCCTAAATGTAGTGTTACATTTAATAATTGAAAATAGAGCCTCAGACAAGAAATAAATTGTGAATGAGAAGTGTAGATTGTTGAACTTACATCCACAACTCGATGTAAAAATAATAGTAAGCTAGTTGCATTAGAGTTCTGTCTTGATGCTGCCATAAGGTAGATATTGTTATGTTGAATGAACATGTAAGTCACCCCATTGTCATAGAGTACTAGATTTTGTAATGTGGGATCACCCTAACCATGTAATTCCATCAAAAAACTTGTCAAAACACATATGTTGAAACCATCCTCACACATGGCCAATTCAACCTTATAAGAGACAAGATATAAGAGAGGGCGGTACATTTTAAATAATATATTCATATGAGACAATGTAACTTATGTGACATTGGCCACCTAAACATCTTTAACTTTTAAGTAATTTGCAAACCTCTATGTAAATATTCCATACCTAAGAAGCTTCTTTGTACGACATTGCAATTTTTAACTTCATGATGCACATAGCACATATGAGTCAACAAAAACTATAGTTTCTTGTGTTCTTTCCACAGTTTTAAAAGAGTTCTTATCAATAGATCCATGTAAGAATTTCATTCCTCTAAAAATGGTTTTATTACCAGTTTTAAAGAAAGTGGACACAAACTAACTAAAGAATCTTCAAATTAAGGACTGGAAGTTACATTGATGAAGAGCCTTCTAATATCCCCTTAAGGAACCCTATTCAACTCGAGGATTCAACAACGTCTAGGAATCCACTCAAGGAACTAGAGTTCAACTTAAGGATCAATAAGAAGTCCCTAACTTAGTAGATCTCTTCCACACACCATACCCATGAATTCACTTCCTACCTCGTTACCACAATCTCTTATTGTATCAATTTCCTTCTAAGTCACCTAGTGTACCTAGCACCTCCATCATACCAAAATCCAACTCCGGCATCTCTCACTAACCCTAACACCTTAGACCATCTTATCATGCCCTATCTACCATGGTTCAACTCTTCATCAGCTTCCAACAACCCATCTTTCACTATTTCCTACTTTAGCCCTTCTAGGGCTGTCTAGTAGCCTTGTCCTGCAAAAAATTGCACTTTTATCTCTAACTCCCCAAACAACCTAGTGACTTAGTCACCTTTTCAAATACCCTTTATAGTTTTCTTCAAACCTTGAAAATATCAATTTCTCAACCTATGACTGTTGCACCTTTCTATGGCTATCACTATAACAATTAGGCCTAATTAGCCCTTGCCTAACAAAGCAGCTATGCTTTGGACACACACCCAACTCTCCAAACCTTGAAACAATCTTAAGGCATCTAATAAATAATAGGATTCCATAATTTTTTTGACCCTCCATGCATTTCTAGACACCTTTTCATCAAACCCTCCCTTTAAGGGTTTCTAGCCTACGACTTCCTATAGAAGACCCTAAATCAACTCATAAAACATTTCTATTGGCTCAAACACCTTTAAAAATACTCCCTAAAATGTTTTCAACACACATTTATCCATTCCAAACTCCATTTTCTCATATTCACGATGCGGTAACTTGCAAATGCACCTTCATTGTTTTGTACAACAGTCACCCTGTTGTTCTTTTCTTTGTTCACTATCGCCTGCATTGTCCTACATTAAAACCATAAAAAAAACATATTCATACACTTAATTGCCTCTCCCAAAAGTTACAGTCCATTCACAAAAAGTGGGAGAGGCTTGTCTCCATTAATGACTACAAAACTGTGACAATCAATCACATTCCCTGTGATAGCAGAGATTTCAAAGATAGTTTTTTTTTTTTAAATAACTTAAAAAGTCCTTGCCAAGAGTTAACAAATCATGACAATATTTTCAAAGAGAAAAAACAAGAAATCTTGAATATAAAGAACTTTATTGGATTACCAAGTCGAATCTTGCAATTAGGAAACTGTCACTGTGATAGTGAATAGCAGATTTCTTTGATTTATTTATTTTCTTGTTACATACACCTCTCTTCAACTTCTTCCCTTGTGTCTTATAAAGACATTTATTTTCTAAACATTTTCCCATCTAACTAACTCATAAAACTAAACTAAAGCCCCCTTGGATGCCAACTACTCTTCTAACTGTCTTATGATAGCAAATAGACAGTTTTTATAACTTTTTTAACATCATTACCTTTGATTATCTTTTGTGAACTTTTCTCAGCTAAAGACTTACGAAAACTATAATGTCATTCCTAAATGACTCTAAAAGACCTTTTAAAACACTCTTCACACACCTATAACCTTAACTAACCCCATTCAAGCCTAAGTTGGCTTATGTTACCAATGTTGGAAATTTTACAAGATCTTCCACTTTGAGTGCATTTTACATCATTTAGGGGCTTTATATAGCCTATTACATCATGTAAACACTACCATCCACCCATAACTCTTCCTAGGAAACCCTAGGACTTTAAATGACCCCTTACATCATATTGACTCCCTATTTTTGCCAATTTGCCTATTCTTGGCAATACCTTACATTTTGTCAACTTTGTGAAATTTATTACATTTAATGGCATTACTAGCCATGATTCATCATCAAATAACTCAATAGGTCTCCATTAGGCATTGATTTCCCTTGTACCTTCATTATCTCCTACATAGCTCTTGGTGTACCCTATAGGTTCATTTTTTCTTGGGTGCCCCTGCACCATACATGGATTCAAATGAAGGATCAGTAAAATATGGACAGGAAATCGAAAAGTATTAACAGTGATACCTCATTTACTACTTAGTAATATCAAAAGTGAGGTTCACCACTACGTATGTTTGTTAAGTGGTGGTGGTGATGGTGTAGGGGCCAACAAGGTTCAAACAGCCACTAGGCCATCGTCATTATAGGCTTGTGCCAATTTGCTCTCGGGGTTGAGCCTTAACTTTGTTAATTGTGGATGAGGTCCCCCATTTGTGGCCTCACAAATTTTCATGTCCCCTTTTCAAATAATTAAAAAATAATAATCTTTGCTAAGGCAGGCAGGCCCAAGAAAGTGAAGTTTTAGAAAAAGGGGGTTAATCTTTGGAAACCGTTGGACTAATAAATGAAAATTATTATTAAAGTATGTTTCATTAACCTCTCTTGGATGTGAGTTATGGTTATGCCCTCTTTTAAGGGGTTTGGAGGCATTTTGGGCTGATTCCAGAACTTGATTTTGCTCATTTCTTTGTTATTCTTCAGAGGTTGCCAAACCTGTGGAGAAGGAGACCCAAGAATGGGAGTTTACAGGTTTCCAGGGAGACCCAAGAATGGGAGTTTGAAGGTTTCTAGGAAGGCTAAGGATGGGAGTTTGAAGCCATTCCATGTGCATGCTCATACAGAGTTTGCCTTTGTGCTGAACAGTGCAGATTTGTGGGTTTTCGGGTGTGTTTTTTGTATGAGTTTGGTGTTTTCAGTTGAGTATTTCATATCAGTTTGGGTTGCTGCTGTATTTCAGACTTTAAGGTATTAAAATAGAGCTGAATATAAGTATTTGGATGTGATTAAACTTCTGAGATAGATTATTAGTGTTTTTGTGGTGTTTTCGGGCATTTTTGTGTTAATTTTGGGAGCTCAATGAGCATAGTTTTTGTCGTACATTTGATAACTATTGTGTAAAGGTTATTTGAATCTGGAAATGTAATTTTGTTGGCTGTTATGCTGCTGAAATTTCTGTAAAAATGTCCACTTTCAGATTTATTAATAATAGGTGAAGCTGTGAAGCTTTTGGCACAATTTCTGGCATACCCGATTTGGGGTTTCTTGAGAAATTTGGTGGATCTTTGTGATATTAGTTGTTTGATCTTGAAAATCTGATTAGAGGTTGGAAATATCATAAAAAATCAGAAAAGGGACATTTTAGTGGTATCAAAGCCATGATCTTGCTAGCCTGAGGGTTTGTAGAAGTTTTCATATCAGTTTTGACAACTACCCAGATCTTGCATGTCATAATTTATGGTTGCATGTTGCTTCTAATCAGCTGCATGTCAAAATTTATGGTTGCATTCTACTTACTAGCTTATATATACCTCTATATATATTACGCCGAGAGTAATCGTTCTCGAGGCGCCTATTTTTATTTAATCCCAAAGTTATTTTAATCGAAGTTGGGATTAATGAAAATAAAAATAGGCGCCTCGAGAACGATTACTCTCGGCGTAATATATATAGAGGTATATATAAGCTAGTGGCAGTCGTGGCGCAATAGGAAAAATATTTACTTTTTATTTTTTATTTTGATAAGGTTACTATAAAATTGTTAATTAATTTTTAATTAGAGTTGTATGAAGTTACTATAAAATTATGCTTCAAAATATTTTTAAAAATTTAATATAAGGAGTTTAATATAGATTAAAAATATCTTTTTTATTTTTGGGATATTGTAATGTAAAATGTTATAGTCATACATAGATATATGGTTAGGGACAAAGTTACCATTATAGTTAATGTTAACCTTAGGGATAGAATTAGGGTTAGGGTTAGCATTGGAGTTATGGTTAGGGTTTGAGCTATGGTTAAGGTTAGGGATAGAGTTATGGTTATGGTTATTGTTAGAGTTATGGTTATGGTTTAGATTAGAGTTATGTTTATGGCTAAGGTTAGGGTTAATGTTATGGTCATGGTCAAGGTTAGGGTTAGAGTTATGGTTATGGTTATGATTAGGGTTAGTGTTAGGGTTATAGTAAGGCTAACGTTAGGGTTAGGGTTAAGGTTTGAGTCAAGGTTAAGGTTAGAGTTTAAAGGGTTAGGGTTTGAGTTAGGATCAAAATTAAGGTTAGGGTTAAGGTTAGAGTCCAATTATGGTAGAGTCAAAGCCAAAGTTAGAGTTATGCTCATGGTTAAGGCTAGGGTTAGACTTATGCTTATAGTTAGGGTTAGGGATAGGGTTAGAATCCAATTATGGTAGAGTTAGAATTAGGGTTAGAGTTAGGGGTAGAGTTATGCTTATGGTTAATGTTAGGTTTAGAGTAATGCTCATGGTTAAGGTTAGGGTTAGAGTCATCATTATGGTTATGGTTAGGGTTATAGTGGGGATAGGGTTAGGGTTAGGGTTTGAGTCAAATATATCTTTTAATTTAATATAAGGAATTTAATTTAGATAAAAAAAAAAAAATTTGGGATATTGTAATGTAAAATGTTATAGTCATACATAGATATATGGTTAGGGACAAAGTTAACATTACAGTTAATGTTAACCTTAGGGATAGAATTAGGGTTAGGGTTAGCATTAGGGTTAGGGTTGGAGTTAGCGTTAGGGTTTGAGCTATAGTTAAGGTCAAGGATAGAATTATGGTTAAGGTTCAGATTAGAGTTATGTTTATGGTTAAGGTTAGGGTTAGAGTTATGGTCATGGTTAAGGTTAGGGTTAGAGTTATGGTTATGGTTATGATTAGGGTTAGGGTTATAGTAAGGCTAGGGTTAGGGTTAGGGTTAAGGTTTGAATCAAGGTTAAGGTTAGAGTTAGGGTTAGGGTTTGAGTTAGGATCAAAATTAAGGTTAGGGTTAGGGTTAGTGTCCAATTATGGTAGAGTCAGATCTAGAGTTAGAGTTATGCTCATGGTTAAGGCTAGGGTTAGAGTTATGCTTATAGTTAGGGTTAGGGATAGGATTAGAGTCCAATTATGGTAGAGTTAGAATTAGGGTTAGAGTTAGGTGTAGAGTTATGTTTATGGTTAAGGTTAGGGTTAGAGTAATGCTCATGGTTAAGGTTAGGGTTACGGTTAAGGTTTGAGACAAATATTATTTTAAATTTAATATAAGGAGTTTAATTTAGATAAAAATATATATTTTATTTTTGGGATATTGTAATGTAAAATGTTATAGTCATACGTAGATATATGGTTAGGGACAAAGTTAGGGTAAGGGTTTGAGCTAGGGTTAAGGTTAGGGTTAGGATTAGATTCTTATTATGGTAGAGTTAGATTTATGGTTAGAGTTAGGGGTAGGGTTAAGGTTAGTGTTAGGATTAGAATTAGGGTTAAGATTAGGATTAGAGTTAGGGTTACGATTAGGGTTATACATAGGGTTAGGGTTAGGGTTAGGGTTAGGGTAAGGTTCTGGGTTAGGGTTAGGGCTAGGGTCAGGTTTAGGGTTAGAGTATGAGTTAGGGTTAGAGTTTGAGTTAGGGTTAGGGTTATAGTTTGAGTTAGGGGTAGACAGAGCATTATAATTTGGGTTAGGATTAGGGTTAGGTTTAGGGTTTGAGTTTGAGTTATGGTTAGAGTTAGGGTTAGAGCTAGAGCTAGAGTTAGAGTTAAGGTTAGAATTAGGGTTAGGTTTAGGGTTTGAGTTACCAATAGAGTTAATTTTACAGTTGGGTTAATGTTAGAGTTAGGGTTAGGGTTAGAGTTTTGAGTCAAGGTTAGGGTTAGAGTTAGGGTTAGGGTTAAAATTAAAATCCAATTATGGTAGAGTTAGATTTACAGTTAGAGTTATGGCTAGGGGTAGGGTTACGCTTACAGTTAGGGTTAGAGTTAGATTTAGGGTTAGGGTTAGGGTTAGGGTTAGGTTTATATTTAGAGTTAGGGTTATATATAGAGATAGTTATATCAATGTTAAGGTTAGGGTAAGGGGATTGAGTCAGGGTTAAGGTTAGAGTTAGGGTTAGGGTTAGGGTTTCAGTCAGGATTAAAGTTAGGGTTAGGGTTAGAGTCTAATTATGGTAGAGTTAGATTTATAGAAAGAGTTAGATTTAGGGTTAGAGTTAGGGGTAGGGTTAGAGTTAGGGTTAGGGTTAGAGATAGGGGTAGACAAAGGGTTAGGCTTAGGCTTAGGGTTAGGGTTAGGGTCAAGGTTAGGGTTAGGTTTAGGGTTAGAATATGAGTTAGGGTTAGAGTTTGAGTTATAGTTAGGGCTATAGTTTGAGTTAGGGGTAGACAGAGTATTAGAATCCTAGCTACGATTAGGGTTAGGTTTTGGGTTACGGTTATGGTTACGGTTAAGGTTAGAGTTAGGTTTAGGGTTACAGTTATAGTTAGGGTTAAAGTCCAATTATGGTAGAGTTAGATTCAGGGTTACAGTTAGTGGTAGGGATAGGGTTACAATTATAGTTAGGGTTAGGGTTAGGGTTAGAGTTAGAGGAAGGTTTATATTTAGAAGTTTTCTTATGGTCACAGTTATAGTTAGGAGGGGAGTAAGGGTTGGGATTTTAGATTATATTTATTATTATATAAGGTACCCTATATAATAATATGTATATTCCCCCACTCATGGATAAGGTTAGGGAAAGAAGTAGGACCATGGTTATTAGTGTTACATTTAGAATTTCATTTAGGAGGGCATTGTGTGCTATTTTTTCACCCTATTCAACCCATCACTAATGTCTGATCTAAGAGACCTTAAATGGGATAGGTTCTTTGTAGAGGGTTAACATTGCTAAAGTTGGTGGCTAACATTTTGTGTTGGCTCGGTTTCTTCATTGACCACACTAGATCATTTTTTCTTGGTCAGGTTTATTCATGCTGCGAGATTCGATAACTCTTATTTCTTCGCGAGCTATCTTCCCATCTTCCCAAAAGTGCAAGATGTTGCCATGCATTCCTATTCTAACGTTTCTTTATACGCTAGTGTCTTTGAAACACTCTAAAGCCTAGAATTGCACAAGATGCTACCATGCATCTCCATTCTGATTCATCGTCATGCTACATTGTTTCTTCAATTTTGTGAAGCCCAAAATTGCATCATGCTACCACACATTGCCTTTCCAACATTTCCTCACTCCACAATGCTTTCATGAGTCTTTGAGACCCAAAATCGTGCCACATGGAGGGGGTTCACACCTTTTGTGCTATCTGCTTTGTTTGTTGGGAGGAATCTCTTCACTACATCTTAGTCATCCATTGGAAATAATGCCAATCTTGATCGACGAATGTGACTTAATCCTTCATTGGGAGGAGTTTCCTCGTTGCATCTCAGTCATCCTTTTTGAGGGGAGAATCTACATCAATGGTTGCGACTTAATCCTTCATTGGTGAGGATTCACGATGCATCTATGCCGTCTATTTCGAGAGGAAGACCTTCATCGATGACCATCATTCATTTTTGGGGAAACCAAATTCCCCCTTGGGATCAACCTTGCATTTTTTGTGGGAGGTAAAGACATCATGTTATCTCTTTTCATAGTTTTTTGCTAGCGACATGAATGTCTTTCCTCTTCTTTCCATGAGTCTCCATTCTAGCGCCTCCTTACGCTGCATTGTTTCTGCAATGCTCTAAAGCCCAAAATTGTGTCATGCTACTACATGTCACCTTTCTGACATTTCCTCACTCTATAGTGCTTTTGCGAGGCTCCAAGACCCAAAATTGTGCCATGTAGCGGGGGTCCCCACATTTCGTGCTATGGTTACAATTTAGATTTTAGGGTTATGGTTAGAATCAAGGTCAATTCTAGAGTTTATAGAATATTTAGAGTTAAGATTAGGGATTAAATATACATGAGGGTTAGCATTGGGTTGTATGATAATTACAGTTAGGATTATAGTTAGATATATCATTTAGATTAGGTTTTAGTCAGGGTTTAATTAGACTTAAGATTAGGGTGAGGATCAAGGTGAAGTCTATATTAGGGTTCATATCATGGTAGGATTGAAACTAATGTTAGGGTTAACATTGAAATTATGATTAGGGGTAAGGTGAAGATTTATATTTGGTCATGATTGTGGTTTGTGCTAGGATTAGGGTCTAAGCTATGATTAATTTTATGATTATACCTTTAGGGTTAGGGTTTTGTTTAAATTTATGATTATGGTTACAACTATGGTTTATGGTTCAAGTTTAAAGTTGGGAATGTGATTAGGATCAGGGATTAGTAAATTTTTTAAGAGTTCGGTTATAGGTTTACACCATGGTTAGGACCTTGGGACTGGATTTAGAGTTTAATATCATGGTTATCCCTATAGTTAGGTTTAGGATTTTGATCAATATTTTGGAGTTTTTTTTTACATTATGGATAAGGGTTAGATTTTAGGGTTAGGACTATAACCAATATTAGTGTGTAGGTTTTTGGTTTAGATTATGGTTTGGGCTGAGATTTTCGTTATGATTAGAGTTTAGAATATCAATAGGGATATGTTTTAGTGCTATAATTATAGTTTAATGTTGGATTATAGTTAGATTGTACATCATTTTTGGGGCTAGGGCTAAGGTAGGGGTTGTTGTTAGGGTTAACTAAGGATTACAATTAGGATGGTTTATCTTTTCAAGTAGAAAAAAAAACTCATATTGATTCAAAAACAAAGAAATTATAATTCGAAAATATTTTTCTATGTCATAATAGATTCATTTATTTTAATTATTGTATTAGTTAATTAGTTGTTTGATGTTTCAAAGTAAACATGGCTTATTTTATTTAAATTTAAATAATATTATTGTTTTGAATTGAATTTAGCTTAATTGTCAATGATCATATTTATATTTCTAATATTAACTCCAATTTGATCAAAGACCAAATATATTTTTGGTATTTTTGTAAACGAACTTGCTTAACACTTCCCTATTTCAAAGTTAATAAAATATCATTTCTATTGTCTTAGATTTGAGAGTAAGTATATTAAATAAGTAATAATAAATGAACATTATGATTAATATATTTCTAAAACAAAAATATATTACTTAAAAACTTGTTTACTTTAAATGAATAAAGTACTCATTTACTTGTAAATTCCAAAAATAGAAATTAATCTACATATATATAAAATATTTATTCTTTTTCCTATTTGCATACAAATTAATTAAAATCTAAACTTTAAACTACATAAATATTTTTAAAATATATATCCATCAATAATTAGTTTAGAATAAAGTAAAATCTAAAAATTAGACACATAAAATCTTTTTAATTTCTAGATACATGTTTTTCTAATTTATTTCTACAAACATGCAACTAATATTTCTATTATCCATTTTTTTCCATTCTAAAAAAATCTAGATGTAAATAGAATTTTTTTAGATGCATGCAATTTTTCTAATTTTTTCTACATACATATATTAACATTTCTATTTTATATTTTGTTTTTACATTATGGTTATTTCAATCAAAATATCTAGATGTATATAGAATTCTTTTAATTTTTTACATACATAAAATCTTTCTAATTTTTTTCTACATACATAAAAGAATAATTTCTATTTTCCCCATTTTATCTAAGGAACCGAGTAATGTCACCAGTTCCTTCCTCAATGACCTCTGAGCCTCCCTTACCAATAGCTCCGAACCCTGCATCCCAAAAACAATTATTTCCACGAATGTGAGAACGATTACTCTCGGCGTAATATATAGACGTCTCTTCACATTCCACGAAATTCCACGAATATTTTCAGGAAACTGGAGATTGGCCATTAGGCTGATAATCTGCATTCCAATGCACCCATTAAATACACAATACACTGTTTGTTGTGGAGGAGAGCCAACCAAATTGAAATCTAAATCAAAGTAGAATATTATAATTAATTTTGAATTTCAATTTACATCTACATCTAAATCTAAATGAAAATGTAAATAAAAAATAGAAATCTCACCTACAAAAATGTTACTCCAAAACTTCAATTTACTCCTATTCAAAAACTCCAATCTAATCCTCCAATAACCTCCACCTCTTCCTTCCTGCAATAACATAAAATGAAAATGAAATGAGGAGTCTTGGTTTTATAACTTCTAAGAGGCTCCTCATATCCCCCAACAGATGTCTCTTCACATTCCACGAATTTGTTTCAAATTCCCCAACTCCCCGCAAAAAATAAGCATGAATGTGCATGCAAAATTATATTTAACAAAAAAAAAATCATATTGAAATTATTTCGCCCCTATTTTTTCGGGCCCTATTTTTTCGGGTCCTACTTTTTCGGGCCCTACTTTTTCGGGCCTATTATTTCGGCCTCCATTTGGCTTCCTATTATTTCGGCTAGCTATTATTTCGAGAATTTTTTTTTAATATTTAATTTGGAAGTTTGTAACTGCTCCCAAATCTTTTTTATTGACAAGGAATCTTGGCATATTCCCGTGCTGCCATTGTATAGAACGCCTCTCGGCGTAAATATTGTAGAATTAGAACATTTTTAATAGTTTTAAGAACAACTAAATAATAGAATTAATTTTTTTATATATGTTTATTTTTTATTTATATATTAATGTATTTCATAAAATAATTAATATTTTCATTATTTATATTTAGCTTTGTGATTGGTTTCAATATTTTGAAGAAATGTTATTCATTGTTGTTCTATGTTTTAAAAAATAGTGACTACAATAATTATATTTAAGAAAATAGTATTAATTTATAAAAAATAAATTGTAAAATAAAGTACTTTGTGAAATTCTTATGCACATCTCAATTAAAATTTTGTAGTTTTCACAATGTGTAGATTAATTTTTTTTACATTAACTTTTAGAATCACATGTAGCATAATTAGTCATCAAGATGAAAATATAGAGGAGCGTACATAATAACTGCAACTAAATAATCAAATTCTTTAAATTTGAAGTCATCAACCATGAGCCATAAAAACAAATTGTAGATCATGATCTTTTTTTTTTCAAAATTCTATACTTTTTGTCAATTGCAAATTGAATTTATATTGCAATATTCTAAAAAATAATTCAAAGGTACACAATTCATCATCTTTTACATATCTTAAGCTCACACCAAAACAATCTTCAACAATTGCACAATTCTATTAAAATGTTGTTGCACAGTACACTATGTCCCATAACACTATGTCCCATAAGACAGGGACTCTAGCTCTATAAGCGCTCTTGTTTATTTTGCATTTTTTCACTAAACACAACATTAAAGAAAGAATGAACATGATTACGAATTATTCTAGTCCGTCTAATCATCATAGTACTTAAAGCCAATTGTTCAGTGATATATTGAAAGAAACGAAACGTACAAAGGCTCCACGCCCGACAGATTTAAGGGCCAGAAGCACGAGTTGTACCAGTTGCAAGTTTCTTCCAGCAATCAGTGGAAATATCAATGGAGGAAAATGAGTGTGTCTATCATTCTAGCTCACTTTGGCATAACCTTTGATTAAAGCAGTCGAAAGAGAAAGCAAACCGGGCCTCGGAATTCCGAATTCCTTGTTAAAGTAAAATTGGGCAACTACAAGAGAATAAAGGGAATGTATGACGCGTAATTCCGCTGGAAACTTCATAAATTGGATGTGGGTTTGTTTATTGCCAATCAGTTGGTGTTTGCCTTTGCAGTCTGCTCAAAGCTGAGGCGTCTGAGTTAGAATATGGTACGATTGATTTCCATTATTTTTTATTATGTTGACAGTCTATCTCCTTTTATTTTATTTATATATAGTTTGGAACTTGCAAATTGTTATCGTGAACTATATCAAAAGAATTGCTTTTAGGATTTGAAAGACGAAGATAATAGTGATCAGGAGTAAAAATGAAACCAAGAAACCAATGATATGTTTTAAAGATGGAAGTAATCTTTTGAACAATCTGTTACTGACCGTGAAAACTTTTGCAGAACCATTCCATTCCTTCCGTAAAATGATAAATATTACACAATTGTTCGCAATTTCTTAATTCTGAATGTTGTATAGGTTTTTTAGGGTACTAGAAATCTTTACTTTGTTTCAAATTTTTAGACTTTTTACCAAGCAGTTATTTTATGTTTATAGTTTGTCATTTTTCAGTAAATGCCAATTCGTATAAAATGGAAGATTTTACGAGCCCTCAACTCACCAATACAAATTTGTATAGATATGACACAGAAATTTAGTAAGAGCAAATAAAATCGGAAAAAAAGACAGCAATAAGGGTGCAATCTGACATCAATCTATTATCTACGAGGTGGGTGAAAACTAATAGATACATGATGAAGCGTCAATTGGTAATGAGCAAATACCAGTCAACTCAGGGTAGCTTGATGTTACAATGTCTCAGAATGTTTTGAACCCTCGCATTATTATTTCTCGCAGTCTTTAATGAACTTACTTTCTTAGAACTCCCATTTCTTTAAACTGAATGTTAAAAAAATAAGGAACATTAAGAGAGCCTGCCTTTTTATCCCAACTCCTTTTAACTTGCAGAACTCTCATTCTTTTAAATGAAAAATGAGTTGGAAGGAAATAAGGGGAATGACGGGAGCCTTTCCTTAGAGGGAAACGTCTTATCTAAGCTGGAAACAACCATAATTGACTCCTTGAAAACCTTTGCCAAACAACCATCTCGGGTAGAGCCATGATCGAATGCCACCTGAAATAAGCGCAATAGAAGACAATGGAACCTCCTTGTAAAACGTTTGATTAAGGAGAGACATAAAAAATTGCATCTGATCCATTCTTGTTGGGTTTGATGGGTTTGAGATATAAAACCAAAGTCTTCAGAAGTGAATTGCTATACCCAGTCGCCCAGCAACAACCACATTAGCTAAGAATTTATCAAACAGCAGACGCTTTCTTGATTTGATAACCAAATTAAGAGCACTAAATTTGTCTTAACAAGCTGTTAGCCATGGCCTCAAAACGCCCCCGCCCCCTCCCAATTTTCTCCCAATTTTCATGAATTGTTCAAGAGAACAATATTCGGATTCCTCCCTTAAGGAGTTGCTATGAACATCTGATTCGCAATCAGCCCTTAACGATTGTATTAATTCGATAGTTAAAATTTATGCTGAAAAATTTCCCCCTAAATTTAGTTGCGTGATCTTCAATGATATTTGCAAAATTTAACAGTGAAATGCCATTCTAAAGTTTGTTAGATTTCATTTTTGAAGTGCTAACGTTTCCGCTTTCTCAGTTGTAATTGAGTTGATATGACGAAAAACACAGGAAATGACATTTCGATGAAAAAGTATTAGATTTAAGGGTGCTTGATTTCTCAGTTATAATTCATCGTATATAAATGAAACAGAGGAAATGACATTTCAATGAAACAGTATTACGTTTAATGGTGCTTGGTTGATAAAAATCCTGACTTTTGTTGCTACTCCTGTGAAGTCAGAGAGGAAATCTGAGACAGTGAAAAAGAATTTCCAATAATGGCGGAGGAGAGGACGACGATTGACAAGGAAAGTGAATCAGTATGGGTGGAGGAAGTGAGGCACAGGTTTGATGAGGGAACCTGGACTCGGGCAACGAGAAAAGAAACCCCACGAACAATTTCCATTCACAGAATTCCAACGTTTCTGAAAGATTTGAACGGCAAAGCATACATACCACGGGTTGTATCGCTGGGCCTTTTTCATCATCAGCCCACCAGAGCATTGTCTGCAATGGACCGCCGCAAAGTGGACGCCGTTCTGAGAATGCGGCAGAGGCTGCAGCCAGAAAATCAAGCATCTTTAGTGGGTCTGTTCAAGGAATCAATCTCTGATATAACAAGCAACTACGAAGGTGAAATGGACGCAGGGGACGAAACTATTGCCTGGACTTGCCTTCTCGATGGCTGCTTTGTTCTTGAGATTCTCAGAGTTCTCACCCGGCAGGAAGAGAAGAACAATCGTCCTGACAATCTTTCTTCCACCGCACAGGTGGAGGAGAATTCTGATCCCATCTATAATAAGAACAGGGTCAGAACCTGCCAGTTCGACATTCTGGGTGATTTTTTCATGATGGAAAATCAACTGCCTATTAGGGTTCTGCTGAATCTGCTGCAATTGGAGATGGTTTCGGCTCAGAGTGCTCAGAAAGAATTGTACAGAATGATTTGTGAAATCGTTTCAATAATTCATCCTTTCCTTCCAAGAGGATTCCCCACCGAGGAAAAACCAGATTCGTTTGAACAAATTGGGGATCTGGAGAAATATAAACACATCCTGGGACTGTTCCATTGCTTTGTGACAGAAGAATACTTAGCTCGGCGGGAGGAGAGTAAACCCCAACAAGAACTGCAAAAACATTCTTCTGATGTCTGCTTTCCCATAAAAAACTGTTTAAGCAGACATCAAGAACAGGGGCGATCGAAAAAACAGAGTGACAAGAACAGAGAGGATGAAAACAGGGATCAAGAACCAGAGCAATCGAAAAATAAGACTAACAAAAAGGCCAAAGATGACCGGGATCTCAATATATTTATAAAGGGCTCGGCCTCAGAGCTCTTCGATTCTGGTGTGAAGTTCAAGCCTTATTATGGAGTCCCATCGAAGAAGAAGATATGTTTCAAGCAGAAAACCCTTTCTCTGCCCACAGTTTTTATCACAGATACCTCAGAGATGATCTTGAGGAATCTGATGGCCATGGAGGTGTGCCGCCCAAAAAGTACGAAGCATGTCTCATATTATGTATTGCTGATGAATACCTTGATTGAGGGAGAAAAAGATGTGGCAGTGCTAAGGAGGGAAGGGATCATTCAGAGTTCCATGGGAACAGATGATGAAGTCACCGACTTGTTCAATGGGCTGTGCAAGGGACTCAATTTGCAGGATGTTCAGGAAGACCCGTTTGCCAAGGTAAAACAGGATCTGAATAAGTGGTATAATAACCGACGATTGGTACAATTGAAACGATATTTGATCAGGCATCCCAGGCTTCTCAGGAACTTTTATATATTTTGGGCAATCGTACTTGCTCTGGGGGCTGCTGTACCCACCCTTTTGCCTATAGTCAAGAAATTTTTAGAGAATCAGAACAATTCTTGATCGAAACCCACCTTGCTCTGATTAATTCAGTTTGCTTTCCTTAACTTCTGTTTGGATTGTGTGTGCCTGGGTGTTAAATTGTGTGATTCCATAAATAGCTCGCAAAGGAGATATGAGATGGTGTTATTCCATAGGGAATACCAAATGGCCTTGTAGATCTTTGAAGCCCTGTAATGAATGACAACTCCCAATTGCATTCGGAAATCCCAAGGAATGGTTTGGATTTGACGGTCATGCATGGCTGTCAAGTAAAATTTTAAGGTGTCAATATAATTGTATGGTTGACAATGCTTTTTTTCTTGAAATGGAGGCACTCTTTAATTTCCTTGTGTTTGGAATAGAGAATATGATGTTTGGGGATCACCCAAATATATATATATATATATATATATATATATATATATATATATATAATTCAATTTTGATCTAATGTACATTATAACTTTGTATTGAACTTAATTATATTTTCTAATATAACATAATTTTAAAAATACGATATTAGAAGAAAAGTATAAGAATATAGAATAAAAGTTCATATATGAATTTTTGTTAAAGATTGTAATGCCTATCCCTAGTTTACTTTTCAAGTTGGATTGTCGGATTCTTTTAGATCAGTTTTATAATTGTGGAACTTGGTTACCAGATTTGATCTAGATGTTATTTCATATTCAATTGATATATTTGATGAGCTACTTGATACTCAATTATTTCATGTGTTCATAGTTATTTCATGTGTTTTTGTTTATCCTTTCAATGATGATACATGTATGTTCATATTGGTGAAAGCTAGTAACCAAGATTTACTTATAACCCATTGATTTACCTTCAGTAGCAGACGAATATTCACTAGTTCCCCTACTATCTGTAGACTTTATTTCGAGTGTTGGGTTGTTTAGTATAAGTTAATTTGACTACCTTCAAAATATTAGGGGTGCCCCCCCGTCTAGTGATCTCAACTATTTCATCACTAGTACATTTGCACTTGTTTTTTTACCAAAATTTTCAACCAAAGGTATGATTTTAAATTTTTTTTGGGTCCTCATCCCCGTATTGGTTGAAATATCCTAAGTTTACCCAAGTTGGTCAAATTTTTGACCAACTCGTGTCATAAGAAAGAAAAAGTATGTTAATCTTATACTGGCCCAAGTTAATAGTCATATGATATTATTGTTTTATGTTATTTCATTCATGCCCGTGTAGGGTATCATTGCGGGTAATATAGGGGGGCTTCGCAAGTAAATTTTGCAATGGAGGAAGTTGAATGCAAGATATCGCTAGAGGGTTCTTGTAAAGTCTGGCACAGGGACCAGGTTTATGCAGTTCTGGAAATTTTATCATGCATCAAAGCCTAGTTATTGTCAGTGGTGCACCACTAGGGTGAGTTGTGAAGAGGTTGTTCACAGACATGATGCCTGAGCTGGTAAAGACTAGTACAGAATTTTGGGGCACTCTGCACAGCAAGAAGGGCATGGGAGAGTTAGGCAAGCTCCTCTATTTCAAGGGATAATATTTTTACTGGGTCATCCCTGGCATTATGTGGCATGGCGATGGTTTCACTACTTGAAATGAAACCCACGGTAAGAACACCAATGGCTCTCAGATTTGGCTACCTGGATGCCTTTCTTTCTCCTTTGCAACCCTCATTTGCTTGCCATTCTCTCATCCTCCTAAATGATTATTTTCTTTCTCTATTCATTTTCATAACTTTAGGGTTTTTTTTTCTTTCTCAATTTCTTCAATCATTTTTTATTGGGTTGGTGATTTGAAAACTAACTTCTTGTTGTGATTTTTTCAATGAGTAATAAAGCATTGTATTATCTGCCACTTCTTATAGGATATATTGCTTACTTGTCTTGAAGAAGTTAAGTGCTCTACAATTCATTTTTCAGTCATTCTCTAAGAATGAAGACTTCAGCCACTCTCTAAGAGTGAAGACTTCGACAAGGGTTCATAGAGGCAATGCAATACAAAGCCCTTAAGCATTGAGTACCACAGTTCCCCAGTGACCTTTCAATGTGAAGTTTAGTTGACAAATATTGGGTTTTGAGTTCTATTATTGTTTTTAAAACGTATATTTTTTTTAAAGAAAATTTGATCTAGGCCAAATGAATACTTTGAGAAATTCCCAATTTGTAAAGAGTGTGTCATAAGACACATGTTAAGTTGAAAGCAATCATATATGTTATTTCTACTTCCACAATAATGGTGGATGTAGCCTAGGAGTGTACAAATAGGACAAGTAGGGCCTATGTAGGCGACATACTTCTTATAGGAAATAGAAAGAGGAAAAGGATGAGGATAAGATAAAGAAAGTAAGGAAAGTCATGAATAGAAAAATGATTCAAATCATCTTAATCTTCTACGTCCCCAATGCCTTGACAAGATCTTCCCACAAAGTGGCCCTCCTCACAAAATTTGAAAACCTAGCATCTCTAAAATATAGTATCTCATCAAAATTTTGATTGGGCTTGACGTTTTACATCATTCAATTCACTAAACCCTTATACAATTTTATCTTTACTTGTCTTAGGCTTCTTGGGCTCAATAGAAGGAATCTTTGGAACAATCACAGTCAGCACAATGTCCTAGTAGCTTGCAAAAATGACCTCCATTTCATTAGAAAGAGTAAAATTGGACATGAATTTTTCCTCACTCCATGTAGATGAACTATCCTGATCTCTCTCTATAAACTTGTTTTAGAGGGGGTCACATCTATAGGTGGCTCTTGTTGTTCTAGGAGTTCTTTTTTAAGGTACCTAATTGCTAAACTAAGGAGGAAGAACATTGATCCAGACCAATAGTAATAGATCAAGACTGTGTATAAGGTCACTTTGTGATCAACTCCTAAATTTTGATTTTTTCTAGATGGAGCCTATTTTGGACTGCATAAATGATGAACTCACAAAGACATGCCCTAATATTGTTTGATTTAAGGTTGAGCATGTCAACAATATAGACATAGGAGTTAGGTTATTCTATAAGGTCTATAGATTGTACATAAAAATGGTATGGAAATTACCTATATAGATTGTACTTGCAAAATCTATTCTTTATAAAACTGTAGGGTTAGCATCACTTGTAGGATTTAGAGCCACTCTTGTTCTGATGATGGCAACATAAAATACCTACAGGGGTTACTCCTCCTACATCATCTACTTGTCTAACATAAGATCCCATTGACTAGGTGCAGCTAATCCAGTGTCTAATTCCTTTATTCCTGTTAATATAAATGGCTTCATAGTAATTAAAAACTCTAACATTAGAAGCTCCATGTCTAGCATGTCATAAATATTCAAGTAACAAGCATACTACCATACAACTGGGAAGAGTATAAATATCATGAATATGAGAAATACAAGAATCATTCATTTAGGAACAAATTGGCATTGCATTACAAAAAATTCTTATAACAAAACCTCTGAGGAGGCTTCACATTACTGATGCAGTACTCTACAATTACACATCTAGATAGGCAATGCGAAAATTTGGAAACTGCTAAGACGTATATAATTGATGGCCCTACAAAAAATACTTTTCAAATCGTCATCTTCTAGTTAGGGAATTTTATGTTGTTGAGGACATAATAATTTATTCATTACAAATATTAGCTAATTCCATTCTTGGTTCTATGATATTATATTACTATTGATAAAACACTAGTAATATTTATCATAATATGATCAACAATATTGGCATAACTTCAAAGAACTATTCTTAGTTTCTATGGAGCTATTAGATTGACAATATAGGGAGTCTACTAGTACATATTAAGCTATAAAAATATATGGAATCCACTGAAAGAACCCCTACATTCATATTTAATCCTTCATCCCTAGTTAGTTTGGCACTTGGGATAAAAGCCCCCTCTGAATGAAAGCCGACATAAAAATGTGATTATTTCATTCCTACCCATGTAGGGTATCATTACAGGTAATATTGGGGCTTCACAAGTAAATTTTGTAGTGATATCAATCACTGGAGGAAGGTGAATCTACATGTTCTTGTAAAGATATTGCTAGAGGAAGTTGAATCTACATGTTCTTGCAAAGTCCAGCATGAGGTTTATGCAATTTATCTTTGGATATGGTCAATACTCACATAAGTCGAATCGACACACAATTTTCCATTTGAAGGTTACAAAAAATACATCATTTATATCCCTTCTAGATTTGTGCAATATGGTCTCCTTTAAACTATGAAGAGTATATGATGTTTGTGCAAATCAATAACACAAAGCTCTACCACTAACACAAAAGTTGTCAAAATCATTAGCATGGAATTAAGGTGGTGAAGAACATGGGCTCAAATATTTCTAGTTTCTTTTTTAAATATACATTCTTATATTAGAGATGATGTAATTAGTTAGGTACGGTTTGCATTGTAGTTCATGAATGAACTAAATCATGTTTTATCAAGAGGTAAAATTACATTAGCAAGGCATTGTTAACAACTTGTAAAGATGAGAAGTATATTCATTACATCAAACTTATCTCAAAAAAATTATACATGTTAATGAATGGACAAGAGAAGAGGCAATTTTTTTAATATCAATAAAATGCAATACTTATTGATAGAATTTAATATTATGCTTTTAGATATGGCTTTTATGATGAATGCTTGAGAAAGTATGGCAATGCAAATGTGTGGAAATTTTTTTACAAATCTCTTTGACTACCTTCCTTGAATAGCTCTCATTGCAAGTCAAGTAAATAAAAATCAAAGTTAAAGTACAATGGCAAAGTTTGCTAGGTTGGGTGTGCTATATAAAGATTTTTTTTTTTGCACCATATTTAGAATCCAATTTTCCTTTTTTCGGTAGTTATAGATCTTCTACTTGCATAATTGTCTCTCCCCATCATTAGATACACTGGATAAAATTTGTTCCCTGCATCACATCAAAGAAGTAAGTAGTTTGAGATATCAACCATCTAAATTCACATTTAGTGTTGTTTTATATTTCATGTTATCAACATCGAGGTTTGCAATTTTTTGCAATGTTTTATATTTATTATTTATATAAACACTTGTGTCTACGTCTCTTTTTAAATTCTTTGTTGGCGATTATTTTGTTACTAAGTGTTATGCATCTAACTTGATTCTTCTTACATTATTGATATTGTTCTTCATTGAAGCTATAAGGTAGATTTTGTCTAAACTTCATGGTTTCAAAAAAGTTCTTAAGTAGAATATCACTAATCTATCTTTTCTTTTCAGTGCTTATTTATAGTTAGAGAAATGGATGATATTAAATCATTTGAAAATAAATATATATTTGACTAGTTAACAACCTTCAAAAAATATGATATGCCAAATAATATAGACTTTTTAGAAATACTAGCAACTGGTTTGGAGCCTGATGTAAGATAACTAAGAATAAAAAATGAACCATAGAAACAAGACTTGGACTTAGTGTGGACTTGGAAAGATTGACTTGACTTGGAACTTGGTTAAATATTTGAAACCCTTGGTAGAGCTTTGCAAAAAATATAGTTGGCATGGGTATGTGTACCCATACCATTGGGCCATGTACCCATGTACCCAAGTACCGAATACTTAGTGGAGTGCATCACAACCAAGGACCTTGATTAAGATTTTTTATTTTTGTTTCAATTTTTTGTTTGCATATCAACTTCTTGTTTATTAAGCTTAATTCATTATCAATATGTAATCAATTTGAAACTTTGATATGATACATTATTGTTCAAGTTAGAAGTTGAATTCTTGTTGAACTAATGAGGTTTAGGGATAAAATTTTAAGTCGAGCTACAACAAACCACCTTGATGATTTGGGAATCACACCCAATCATGGGAAGAGTCAAGGCATTCACAATTCTCAAGGGAATGAACTAACTATAATCCTAGACTTGTCAAAGGTAGAATTCTTTTAGTTTCACCTCTGCTTACATTTTGGTCTACCCAGTTGGGGATGAGCTCTAAGAATTTTTCATTGGATGAGGCTCATATAGAATGTTGTAGAAACATCAACAATAGTGGGAGGAAGTTTGAATGATCATAACTAGAAATATTAGTTATTTAAGCTACTTCTATTTTGGCAAAGAAAAAACTATACAGAGCTCTATTTACAGGGTCTATTAAATGGTTTAAAAATTGATTCCTCAAGAGGTTGCGATGCCTATGCCAGTTTACTCTAACATCTCTTTTATGAAATTTGGTATTGGTTTGTGTCTTGTTTTTAAAATGTTATTTTAAATTGGCGAAGTTTGTAACAATTTCAGGAAGCCAATGAAGGCTAGAATTAGTCAATATTTATGGACACTAGAAAATGCTTCATTAGGAAAACCTTTCATGGAACTTATTTTTGGGGAGCTATCTAGGGGAAGAGATTTAGTAGTCCCTTGGGCTAGATCTTCTTCTAAACTGTAAGTAAAATTATATCAATTATTTTGGTGTACTTCCTTAAAGCTAATATTTTAGCATTTGGGCATTTACAAATCTCTTTGTAGATGTTGTGGTGTGTGAAGTGGTGAAAAAGTTCCATTTTAAAATACTTTCCCATTACCTATTATATTTACCCCTCAATAGTCACTCACCAAAAAATATAGTACTTGTGACACAAGTGGACAAAATAGAAAAGAAAAAAGAAAAAATATGATCAACTATTAATATCTATATGATTGACTATTAATACACGTGTTATCATTTTCTATAGAAAAATCATTAAATCCATAACCATTACCAAGTATGTTCCCCTAAATCATTCCTCTAAACTATAAGTCGAATTATGTCAATTATTTTGATGTACCTCCTTAGGTGACTGAATAGATTTAAGCTAAGATTTCAGCATTTGGGCATTTACAAATCTCTTTGTAGATGTTGTGAATTGTGAAGTAGTGGAAAAGTGTCATTTTAAAACACTCACCCATTACTCGTTATATTTACCCCTCAATAGTTGCTCACCAAAAGATACAGTACTTGTGGCACAAATGAACCAAACAATCACCCAAAAAATTAAAAAATGATCAACTATTAATATCTATGTGATTGATTAATAATGCATATGTTACCATTTTCTATAACACAATCATTAAACCCCTAACCATTACTGAGTCTCTCCCCCAAATCATTCCTCTATTTTTTTATTTTAAGATTTTAGAAAATACCATTTTTAGGTGCAACTTTTTGTCTATTCATCTTTTAGCCATCTTGACCTCATTCTATCAAGCCTAAATTATGGCTAGATGATATTAGGAATAGTTTGCAATAATATCTTGCTTTGTTTTAGGGTATGTGCAACATCATGGTGTGCCAAAAAGTGGTGATGTGAAAAAAATAGAGTTTGAACACGTCTAAAAGCGCTTCAAAATCCGCTCTGACTTTTTTTCACCTATCCAAACACCAAACCTGGAAAGTAAGGCCCAAGCCTTATCGGATATTCGATGTGAGATCAGATATCATATCTCATATCTCATATCGGATCTCATATCAGATATCCGATATGAGATCCGATATTCGATACCCGAGGCATAAAAATTGGAGGGAAAAGGCACAAAAATTAGAGGGAAAAATGAATTTGAAAGTGATATAACTAATTTGAGTTATGAAATATGTAAAGATATAATATATAATCCATAAATATATAATATAATAACATAACTATTATATATAAAATAATATATAATCTATATATTATATAATAATATAATATTATATTTATATATATATATATATATATAAAACGTAATGTAAAGATATAATATATAATCTATTAATATATAATAATATATTATGTTATTATTATTATTATTATCTATAAATATAATATATATTATTTTAATATATTATTATTTTTACTGTATTTTTATTAAATATAATAACGTAATATATTATATATATGTTATTAGTACATATTATTATTATTATCATATATAAACTATAATCTATAATATATTATTACTATTATCATATGTAAATTATAATTTATAATATATTATTAATATTATGACTTATGTTATTAATATATAATAATATATTATGTTATTATTATTATAATCTATATATATACATATATATAATTATTATTTTTACTATATTATTTCTATCGGAGTCATTTATATGGGTCGAAAAGGCTCACAGGATGACCTATGACCCCTTTCGACACATTCCATGACAATATCTGTCCCTAAGGGATCCTAGGACCCCTAGGGACATATTAGAATAGTTTATATGGGTTGAAGGGGGTCATAGGATGACTTATGAACCCTTTTGGCATATTACAAGACGACATAGGACCCCTAGGGACATATTAGAATAATTCATATGGGTCGAAGGGGGTCATACGGTGACGTATGACCACCTTGGACACATTCCACGATGACATATGTCCTTAGGGGTCCTAAGACCCCTAGGGACATATTATAATCATTCATATGGGTCAAAGGGGATCATAGGGTGAAATATGATCCCATTTGACACATTCCACGATGACATATGTCCCTAAGCATCCTAAGACCCCTAGGGACATATTAGAATATTTCATATGGTTTGAAGGGGGTCAAAGGGTGAACTATGACCCCCTTCAACACATTACATGACGACATATGTTAGAATGCTTCATATGGGTTAAAGGGGGTCATAGGTTGACCTATGACCCCTTTTGATCCATTAAATGATGACATATGTCCTTAGGGGTCCTAGGACCCCAAGGCACATATTAGAATCATTCTTATGAGTCAAAAGGGCTTATAGGGTGACCTATGACCCCCTTCGACCCATTACATGAAGACATATTTCCCTGGCGGTCCTAAGATGCCTACGAACATATTACAATCGTTATTATAGGTCAAAGGGGGTCATAGGTTGACTTATGACCCACTTCAACACATTACATGATGACATATGTCCATAGGAGTCTGAAGACCCCTAGGGACATATTAGAATGCTTCATATGGGTCAAAGGGTGTCAAAGGTTGACCTATGGCCCCCTTCGACCCATTAAATGATGACATATGTACCTAGGGGTCCTAAGACCCATAAGGACATATTAGAATCATTATTATGGGTCATAAGGGGTCATAGGTTGACCTATGACCCCCTTCGACCCATTAAATGACGACATATGTACCTAGAAGTCCTAGGGACATATTATAATCATTATTATGGGTCACAGGGGGTCATAGGTTAACCTATAAGCCCCTCTGACCCATTACATGATAATATATGTCCCTAGGGGTCCTAGGACCCCTAGCGACATATAAGAATCGTTCATATGGGTCAAAGGGGGTCCTAGGTTGACCTATGACCCCCTTCAACCCATTACATGATGACATATGTCACCATGGGTCCTAGGATCCCTAGGGACATATTAGAATCATTCATATGGGTCAAAGGGACTAATAGGTTGACCTATGACCCCATTCGACCCATTACATAATGACATATGTCCCAAGGGGTCGTAAGATCCCTAGGGACATACTAGAATCATTCATATGGGTCAAAGGGGGTCATAGGTTGACCAATGACCCCCTTTTACCTATTAAATGATGACATATGTCCCTACGAGTCCTAGGACACATAGGGACATATTATAATCGTTCTTATAGGACAAAGGGGGTCATAGGTCAACCTATGAGCCCTTTCAACCCATTAAATGATGACATATGTCCCTATGGGTCCTAGGACACCTAAGCACATATTAGAATCGTTCTTATGGGTCAAAAGGGGTCATAGGATGACCTATGACCCCCTTCAACCCATTACATGACTACATATGTCCCTAGGGGTCCTAAGACCCCTAAGGACATATTAGAATCCTTTTAATGGGTCTTGAACCCCCTTCGACCCATTACTTGATGACATATGTCCAAAGGGGTCCTAGGACCCCTAAGGACATATTAGAATGCTTCATATGAATCAAAGAGGGTCATAGGTTGACCTATGACCACCTTTGATCCATTAAATGAAGACATATCTCCCTAGGGGTCCTAGAACCCCCAGGGACAGATTAGAATCGTTCTTATGGCTCAAAGGGGGTCATAGGTTGACCTATGACCCCCTTTGACATATTACATGATGACATATGTCCCTAGGGGTCCTAAAACCCCTAAGAACATATTAGATTCATTCATATGGGTCAAAGCGGGTGATAGGTTGACCTATTACCTCCTTCGACCAATTAAATGATGACATATCTCCCTAAGGGTCATAGAACCCCTAGGGACATATTAGAATTGTTCTTATGGGTCAACCTATGACCCCCTTCGACCCATTACATGATGACATATGTCCCTAGGGGTCCTAGGACCCCTAGAGACATCTTAGAATCATTCATGACCCATTACATGACAACATATGTCCCTAGGGGTCCTAGGACCCCTATGGACATATTAGAATAGTTCATATGGTCAAAGGGGGTCATATGTTGACCTATGACCCCCTTTGACCCATGAGATGACGACATATGTCCCTAGGGGACCCCTAGGGACATATTAGAATTGTTCATATGGGTCGAAACGGGTCATAGGTCATCCCTTCAAACTGTTACATGATGACAAGTGTCCCTAGGGGTCCTAGGACCCCTACGGACATATTAGAATGCTTCATATGGATCAAGGGGGGTCATATTTTTACCTATGACCCTCTTCGATTGATTAAATAATGACATATGTCCCTAGAGGTGCTAGGACCCTTAGGGACATATGTCGTCATGTAATGGGTGGAAGGGGGTCATAAGTCAACCTATGAAATTCTTTGACCCATTTGAAAGATTCTAATATGTCCCTAGGGGTCCTAGGACCCCTAGGGGCATATGTAATCTTTTAATGGGTTTAAGGGGGTCATAGGTCAACCTATGACCCCCTTCGACCCATAAGAATGATTCTAATATGTCCCTAGGGACATATTTCGTCATGTAAAGAGTCAAATGGAGTCATAGGTCAACCTATGGCCCCCTTTGACCAATAAGAACAATTCTAATATGTCCCTAGTGGTCCTAGGACCCCTTTGGACACATCTCATCATGTAAAGGGTCAAAGACTTTGACCCATAAGAAGCATTTGAATATGTCCCTTGGGGTTCTAGGACCCTTAGATACATATGTCATCATGTAATGGGTAAAAGGGGGTCACAGGTTGAGACCCATAAGAATGATTCTAATATGTTCCTAGGGTTCCAAGGACCCCTAGGGACATATGTCATCATGTAATAGGTCAAAGCGGGTCATTGGTCAACCAATGAGTAGCTTTGACCCATAAGAAAGATTCTAATATTTCCTTAGGGTTCCTAGCACCCATAGGGACATATGTTGTTATGTAATGTGTTGAAGGGGGCTATAGGTCACCTTATGACACCCTTTGACCCATAAGAATGATTCTCATGTGTCCCTGGGGCTCCCAGGGACATATGTCATCATGTAATGGGTCAAAGGGGGTCATAGGTCAACCTATGATCCCCTTTAACCTGTATGAACAATTCTAATATGTCCCTAGGTGTCCTATGACCCCTACTGACATATGTCATCATGTAATGGGTCGAAGGTGGTCATAGGTTGACCTATGACTCCCTTTGACCCATAAGAATAATTCTAATATGTCCCTAGGGGTCCTAGGACACGTAGGGACATATGTCATCATGTAATGGGTCGAAGGTTGTCATGGCTCACCCTATGACCCCCTTTGACCCATAAGAACGATTCTAATATGTCCTTAGGGGTCCTAAGACCCCTAGGGACATATATCATCATGTAAAGGGTCAAAAGGGGTCATAGGTCAATGTATCACCCCCTTTGACCCATAAGAATGATTCTAATATGTCCTTATGGGTCCTCGAACCCCTTTGGACATATGTCATCATGCAATGGTTCGAAGGGGGTCATAAGTCAACCTATGATCCCCTTTGACACATAAGAAGCATTTGAATATGTCCGTAGGGGTTCTAGGACCCCTAGGGACATATGTCATCATGTAATGGGTCAAAGGGGGTCATATATCAACCTATGACCCCTTAGACACATAAGAATGATTCTAATATGTTCCTAGGGTTTCAAGGACTACTAGGGACATATATCATCATGTATTGAGTCGAAGTGGGTCATAGGTCAACCTATGACCCCCTTTGACTCATATGAACAATTTTAATATGTCGCTAGGGATCCTAGGACCCCTAGGACATATGTCATCATTTAATGGGTCGAAATGGGTCGTAGGTCAACCTATGACCCCATTTGACCCATATGAACAATTCTAATATGTCCCTAGGTGTCCTATGACCCCTAGGGACATATGTCATCATGTAATGGGTTGAAGGGGGTCATAGGTTGACCTATGATTCCCGTTGACCCATAATAATGATTCTAATATGTTCCTAGGGGTCCTAGGACCCCTAAGGACATATGTCATCATGTAATAGGTCGAAGGTTGTCATTGGTCACCCTATGATGCCCCTTTGACCCATAAGAATGATTCTAATATGTCCCTAGGAGTCCTACGACCCCTAGAGACATATGTCGTCGTTTAAAGTGTCAAAGGGGGTCATAGGTCATCTTATGACCCCCTTTGACACATAAGAACAATTCTAATATGTCTCGAGGGGTCCTAGGTCCCCTTTGGACATATATCATCATGTATTGGGTCGAAGGGGGTCATAGGTCAACCTATGAGACACTTTGACGCATAAGAAGCATTCGAATATGTCTCTAGGGGTTCTATGACCACTAGGGACATATATCATCATGTAATGGGTCAAAGGGGGTCATAGGTCAACCTATGACCCCCTTAGAGCCATAAGAATGATTCTAATATGTCTCTAAGGTTCTGATGACCTCCAAGGACATATATCATCATGTAATGGGTCGAAGCAGGTCATTGGTCAACCTATGACCACCTTTGACCCTTAAGAATGATTCTAAATTTCTCTAGGGGTCATAGGATCCCTAGGGACATATGTTGTCATGTAATGTGTCAAAAGGGGTCATAGTTCAACCTATGACACTCTTTTGACCCATAAGAATGATTTTCATATGTCCCTAGGGGTCCTAGGCACATATGTCATCATGTAATGCGTCAAAGGGGGTCATAGGTCAACCTATGACCACCTTTGACTCATATGAACAAGTCTAATATGTCCCTAAGGGTCCTAGGACTCTTAGGCACATATGTCATCATTAAATGGGTCGAAGGGGATCATAGGTCAACCTATGACCCCCTTCGACCCATATGAACGATTCTAATATGTCCCTAGGGGTCATAGGACCCTTAGGGACATATGTCATCATGTAATGTGTCGAAGAGGGTCATAGGTCAACCTATGACCCCATTTGACCCATAAGAATGACTCTCATATGTCCCTAAGGGTCTTAGGGAAATATTTCATCATGTAATGGGTCAAAGTGGGTGATAGGTCAACTTATGACCCCCTTTTACGCATATGAACAATTTTAAGATGTCCATAGGTGTCCTATGACCCCTAGGGACATATGTCGTCATCTAATGGGTCGAAGGGGGTCATAAGTTGACCTATGACTCCCTTTGAGCCATAAGAATAATTCTAATATGTCCTTAGGGGTCCTCAGACCCCGAGGGACATATGTCATCATGTAATGGGTCGAAGGTTGTCATAGGTCACCCTGTGACCCCCTTTGACCCATAAGAATGATTCTAATATGTCCATAGGGGTCGTAGGACCCCTAGGGACATATGTCATCATTTAAAGGGTCAAAGAGGGTCATAAGTCAACCTATGACCCTCTTTGACCCATAAGAATGATTCTAATATGTCCCTAGAGATCCTAGAACCCCTTTGGACATATGTCATCATGTAATGGGTTGAAGGGGGTCATAGGTCAACCTATGATCCCCATTGACCCACAAGAAGCATTCGAATATGTCCCTAGGGGTTCTAGGACCCCTAGGGACATATGTCATAATGTAATAGGTCAAAGAGGTTCATATGTCAACCTATGATCCCCTTAGACACATAAGAATGATTCTAATATGTCCCTAAGGTTCTGAGGACCACTAGGGACATATGTCATCATGTAATGGGTCGAAGCAAGTCATAGGTCAACCTATGACCACCTTTGACCCATAAGAACGATTCTAATATTTCCCTAGGGGTCCTAGGACTCCTAGGGACATATGTCATCATGTAATGCATCGAAAGGGGTCATAGGTCAACCTATGACCCCCTTTGACCCATAAGAACGATTCTCATATGTCCCTAGGGGTCCTAGGGAGATATGTTTTTATGTAATGCGTCAAAGGGGTTCATAGGTTAACCTATTACCCCCTTTGACCCATATGAATAATTCTAATATGTCCCTAGGGGTCCTAGGACCCCTTGAGACATATGTCATATTTTAATGGATTGAAGGGGATCATAGGTCAACCTATGACCCCTTTTGACCCTTATGAACGATTCTAATATCTCCCTAGGGGTCCTAGGACCTCTAGGGACATATGTCATTATGTAATGTGTCGAAGGGGGTCTAGGTCAACCTATGACCCCCTTTGACCCATAAGAATGATTCTCATATCTCCCTAGGGGTCTTAGGGACATATGTTGTCATGTAATGGGTCAAAGGGAGTCATAGGTCAACTTATGACCCCCTTTGACCCATATGAACAATTCTAATATGTCCCTAGGGGTCCTAGGACCCCTAGGGACATATGCCATCATTTAATGAGTTGAAGGGGGTAATAGGTCAACCTATGACCCCCTTTGACCCATATGAATAATTTTAATACTTCCCTAGGGGTCCTAGGACCCCTAGGAACATATGTCATCATTTAATGGGTCAAAGGGGGTCATAGGTCAACCTATGACCCCCTTTGACCCATATGAACAATTCTAATATGTCCCTACAGGTCCTAGGACCCCTAGGGACATATGTCATCATTTAATGAGTCGAAGGGGGTCATAGGTCACCCTATGACCCCTTTTGACCCATATGAACGATTCTAATATTTCCCTAAGGGTCCTAGGATCCTTAGGGACATATGTCTTCATGTAATGGCTCGAATAGAGTCATAAGTCAAACTATGACACCCTTTGACCCATATGAACGATTCTAATAAGTCCCTAGGTGTCCCAGGACCCCTAAGGACATGTGTCATCATGTAATGTGTCGAAGGGGGTCATAGGTCAACCTATGACCCCCTTTTGACCCATAAGAATGATTCTAATATGTCCCTAGGGGTCCTAGGACCCCTAGGGACATATGTCATTATGTAATGGGTCAAAGGGGATCATAAGTCAACCTATGACCCCCTTCGACCCATATGAACTATTCTAATATGTCCCTAAGGGTGCTAGGACCCCTAGGGACATATGTTGTCATGTAATGGGTCGAAGGGGGTCATAGGTCAACCTATGATACCCTTTGACCCATATGAATGATTCAAATATATCCTTAGGGGTCTTAGAACCCCTAGGGAGATATGTCATCATTTAATGTGTCAAAGGGGGTTATAGGTCAACCTATGACCCCCTTTGACCCATAAGAACGATTCTAATATGTCCCTGGGGGTCCTAGACCCCTAGGGACATATGTTGTTATTTAATAGGTCGAAGGGGGTCATAGGTCAACCTATGACCCCCTTTGACCCATAAGAATGATTATAATATGTTTCTAGGGGTCCTAGGACCCCTAGGGACATATGTCATCATGTAATGTGTCGAAGGGGGTCATAGGTCAATTTGTGACCCACTTCGACCCATAAGAATGATTCTAATATGTTGCTAGGCATCCTAGGACCCCTAGGGACATATGTCGTTGTGTAATTGGTCGAAGGGGGTCATAGGTCAACCTATGACCCCCTTTGAGTCATATATATTAATAATATACTTATATATTAATAACATACATATTAATATAATAATATATATTAATAACATATATATATAACGTTATTATATTTAATAAAAATATTACGTTATTATATATGTTAATAACATATATATTACGTTATTATATAGATTAATAACATATATATATATATATATATATAACGTTATTATATTTAGTAAAAATATAATGTTATTATATTTAGTAAAATAATAATAATATAAATTATATTTATAGATTATAATAAGAATAACATAATATATTATTATATGTTATATCTTTACATTACGTTATTATATATATATAATAAATTATAATACATATTTACATAGTAATATAACAAAAGTAATTTATAAATCATAAGCTATAACTCTTAAATTCAGTTTTCCCTCGAAAATGGATTGGGATTTCAAATTTCCCACCAAAATTCACCGAGCCATATCGGATATCCGATTTCAAATCGAATATCCGATTTGAAATCTGATATCCAATTTGAAATTGGATATCCGATTAGGCTTGGTATTTACCAAGCCTACCCGGTCAACCCAAAAGATGTGTTTGGAGAGGATTTTAGTGATACTCAAACTTTGGGTAGCCATCTAATAATGTTATTTTAATCGAAATTGAATGAAATGAAAAGGGTTTTTTAAAATCACTCTCGAGATTCCATTGATATGATTTCTGTCAAATTCTGTGTTCGATAAGTATTTATTAGTTAATTATCAATGAAGATTATTGTAAAGCATTGATTGACATAGTAATTTAAAAATAGCTATAACTTTCAAACGGTATAACATTTTTTAAATCTAAAAGTTGCTTCACATTCTATGCTTTGCCTAGTATAAGAAAAAAAAAAATTTGGTAAAATTTTCTATTAGTTAAGGTGGTCAGACATGGGACTTTTTTTTTCTAAAAATGTTTTGGTAGAAAATTCATATTTAATTATTTATTTAGAATAAAAATATCAAAAAATATGTCTCACATTCGGGCATGAGTCTACTTTTCATATCTATAATTATATTAAAAAAATATTATCATTTGATTTTGATTAAGGTGGTCAGACATGCACCTACTTTTTATTTTTGCCCTAAAATTTTCGTAGTACTACATTAAAATTCAAACTTTTGACCAATCAATTATTTTTTCCTCTTGATAAGGCCTAATAGTTTAGAAACTACATTCAATTTCCTACAGATTATTTTATTACAAATTTTCGATATAAAGTCCATAACAACTTCAAAATTATGTGTCAAGTTGACATAACCCTGATTTGTTGATTTTTCATTGCCACTTAAGGCCATAGTTTAGTACACCATGATCCTGCACATGCCCTTTAACTTAAATTATTTACCAAAGGAATAGGTAAGTACATTTGGCCAGAGTGAATTGGATTTTGATGCCTCTTCTATTAAATTTTATTGTGTTTGAGATATGGAAACTTTTGTGTGCTCCTGCATTGCTTTTGAAATGCATCTTTGATCAATATATAGACATCTATCAGAGATATATTTGCTACTACTTTAAAGAATGCATCAATTAAATATATAATCATTTAATGCACATGATCTATTCATAACAAGAGTAACCGATCACAACACAATGTAGGTAAAACAAATATCATAAATGCAAAGGCCTATGTCAAATGCAATTCGAAGAAATTCAAATCTCAGAATAGCATACAAACATATAGCATAGCATCATGAAGATTTAGGAAGGATGATGCATAAGGTGATATTTGAGGTGAAAGCCACTTCCAAAAGTAAATCATACTTGAAGTCCTAAAAGCTTAGTTACAGTAGGGACAAACCTTCTCAACCACGTAAACATTTTCTCTAGGTAGCACTCAATTTTTTGGGGGGATAGTGGTCATTCAATTTCTTTTTTTCCTACTTTTTTAAAATAATAATCAAATTGTGATATTTGTTTCATTACCAAATTTTGGAGACAAATTTGAACAGAATGTGAAAAAGGAGGAAAGAAAATATGTGAGCTCTGTGGTAGGTTTATAGTGTAGCAGTGCTTGTATATTATAAATTCCCCTATGTATCTATCACAAAAGTTTCAAATTGTAGAAGTATAGTTACTCCAACATTCTACAAGAAGATTCCAAGTTGTGCATTGTCAAGATTAAAGAAGCAAGTAGCTACATGGGATTAGACATGTAAAAAGAGTAAAAATATTAATTACCTAATTTGATAAATTGGATCAGGCATGTAAGTTTGACACCTTTCTAAGTGCACATATTATAGGTCCAAGTCATCCAGATCTAGGCAGTGGCAACATGCTTCCTACAAGTGTTGAATCAAATAGCCGCTTCTATCCAAGTCAAATGCTAGATTCTAAAGGATAGCCAGAAAAAACAAATGTCAAAGATGTCAAAGGATCTAAACATGAGCAACAAATCAATGCTGGCTATCAAGAATGTCTACCTCAGATAGTAGAATTACTAGAGCAAAAATTTTTGAATGAGATTATGAAGTTGTCAGAGGAGAAAAATATTGTAGAGGATGAAGAAAACATTAGGCACCAAGAGGTTTGTAATTATTTTTTCTCCATTTCTTACAATTCTCAAGTAGTACCAACAAACTTTTCTTAAAATCCCTTTTTCCCCTTCAACTCTAATACAATTGTTTTTGGCATTTAAAATGGTTTGGAATGGATGATGGAATCTATTTTCAGTAGTTGAGGGCTAAGTATGATGTGGGGACACATAGAAGAATCTAATAAAAATGATCTTTTTATTAGAGTTGGGCTTTATTTTTATTTATTTTCCTTATCAAGCTCGTCCTTCTGTAGTGCCACTAATTCTAGGGCTTTTTTTTGTAAAATTCTTGATAAGAGACAATGGGTTGATTGTTTTGACATTTCCCCAAGTCCTTGGAATAACCATGCTACTATGATGTATCTAATGAGATTTTTTTTTAGTCTCTCATTTTTTTTTCATTGTTGGACTTTGATCAATAACCATATTTGATTTTGATATGTAAAACTATTGTTCTTTGCGTTGCTAGAGATCAGTTGGTTGAACTAGAAAAGGACCTACCTCAAAATATAATTAAACTGATGAAGACATACCAGTTGGTACCATTTATGGAAAAAGTATTGTTTTATTCAATATTCTTTTCTATATTTGCATAAGATTAAATTGGGTGAATCAAGACCTTTGTCTATGGAATCATCATCGTCAATGACACAATATTTTATGTGGGCCAGTTGAGAACATTTTTCCTTTTGCAAAATTCAATTAGTGGTCAATCATATCATCCTTATAGGTTGCATTCATCAAGTCTATATTTATATATTAACACTAACATGCCTCATCTCTAGCATCCATAGACATGTGAGTGGAGCTCATACTTTATGTTTTATCTATTGCTTTGTTTTATAAACAAGTTAGGTTATCCCTCATTCAATATCTTTAGTCAACTCTAAATTGGTATTTGATCTCTTATGATCTATAGCTTTCCATGTCCATCATTGTTGTAGAACACAAGGAAAATAAATAATCATAGCTCATTTATATTGTATGTCTAATTTATATTGTAGTTAGTAAAAATGATAAATATGTATTACTATTATATAAATTTCCTTTCAAAAATATTGTACAAGATGATGTGTATGCACTTGAAGCTCTATGGGTCTATGGAACACTCCAAGCTATCTGGATTTTTTTCTGCACATTATATGTAAAGAAGTTTGTGCACTAAGTATTCATTTGTTTTTATTTTGAGCATTCCACTAGTCTTTCCTAAGTATTCTTTTTCTCTCTATTGTTCCTCACTAGAGTTGTTGTTGGTGCAACACTGGGACACATAATATGCATTACCCTTGTTTTCATTAGGGGAAGTTTTTTGACATCCAAGATTTCACAAGGGATTGTTGCTACTATAGGAGGATTGCTCTTTATTTTCTTTTCATTGAGTTCTTACTTTTACCCTCCCATGTAAATTAGTGAGCATGTAAGGTAACTAAACATTTTCCCTTGCCTAAGGATTCCTTAATTCTTTTGTGTCAGTTTTGTAAATACACATTAGCTAGCAGAAAACTATCAAGAATTAGTTGAATGCTTGAATACTGCTAGCTACATGTCCCTGTGTTATGACTCATGAGCACTACAAAAAAAAAGTGACAAATGAATTCAACAATATAATGTGAAACTCCCCTACTTGTCTTCTGAAATGTGATGCCATATTTTTTTTGATCGTACTACTACTGGATCAACAGAGTTACAGTAATTTATAAATAACTGAAAAATGAGGTCAACAATATATTGAACTTGCCCCACCTCTTCCTGTTCTTGAGAAGGCATTGCCTACTTGCTTGTTT
Organism: Cupressus sempervirens; assembly: GCA_028749045.1. Classification (NCBI taxonomy): domain Eukaryota; kingdom Viridiplantae; phylum Streptophyta; class Pinopsida; order Cupressales; family Cupressaceae; genus Cupressus; species Cupressus sempervirens. The sequence goes on from CM053792.1 coordinate 832,269,999, forward strand.
CTTATGCATGATGTTTTAATTTTCATGGCCTTTTTTTCCTCCTACCTGAATACCTTTTATCCAAATTGTATTCAAGGACTAATGATTGGGTGTTTTTTAGGACATTTTGATTGTGGGGAGAACTTGAATAGATCTTTCGAGTGGCTAAGGCCTTTGAATTGAAAAAGTGAGTACTTAATACTTTTATTTATGATTGAACATTATATTTTGTAAGTTTTATATTGTGAATAGCATGGGAAGCTTCCAAAATCCATATTATTTAAAAGAAATTCTTGAAAACAAGTAAGGTCATAGACATTGTGACACTCTATATATACATTGTGACACTCTATAAATGGATTTAGGATGATAGATAATGTGGATATTGTTGAATATGAAGTGCAACACTCATATGAACATTCCTCCTTGGTAATGATTACCTCCTTGTGATCCGCCCTTTCTTTTTTTATGAAAGTGTCTCCCAATGAAGTTTCATAATTCTTCCTCTTCATGTCTTTAGTAAGAAGAATTTCAACATCATCAATTCTTAATCCACTTTCTTTCTTTCCAACTTGTTCTAGCCATAACTACGCATCCTTGTAATTATTTTATACTTTAGGCAGATAGGAAGGTAGGTAAAACAATTGAAGAACTTCAACACTTGTCCTATATCCTCACTTGTCATAATATGACCAATTTTTTTATAAGTAATGGGCCGAAGTCTATTTTTTTCATTATTTCATTATTTGTTGTAATTAATTATTATTATGTGTTAAGTTTGAGGAGATTCAAACCCAAGACTTCTATATGAGAGGTTAACTATTTTCCATTGGTAGATGTTATCTAGATCAAACAAATATCAGTTATATAAACCTTATATCTGGACTACTTCAGATAATGGAGATAAATTTATATAAACAAATATATTTGTTATGTCAATTTCAGTAATATCAATAATGCTCTTAGAATAACATAATAAAATTTAGGATGGAAAGAAGTTTGATATGTTTCTGATTCGTCTTTTTATGCATAAATGTCCATTTGTTCCATGCTATATCAAGCAATTGTTTATTATCCTAGCCATTTAATTTGCAACCTTTTAAATCTTTGCAAAGATAAAGTTGGAGTAGGAGAAATTTTCTTCTCAAAGGTGTCCTCTAATTGTAAAGCGTCCATTCCATTATCTATTGATCTCAATAATGGAATGGATGCTTTACAATCAAAGGACACCTTTGAGATCAATAGATAATGGAATGGATGCTTTACAATTAGAGAACACCTTTGAGAAGATAATTTCTCCTGCTCCAACTTTATCTTTGCAGAGATTTAAAAGGTTACAAATTAAATGGCTTTGATAAGAAAAAAATGCTTGATACAACATTAAAAAAAAATTGACCAAACATTCATGGAAATTTCGACCAATTCTTGATAGTTTTCTACCAAGAATTGGTTGAAATTTCCACCAATTATTAAAAAAATTCAACCAAACATTGGTGAAATTTTGACTAATTCTTGATAGTTTTCTACCAAGAATTGGTCAAATTTCCACCAATTCTAAAAAAAATTTGACCAAACATTGGTGGAAATTTCAACCAACAATGACAAATCAAAGCTAGCATAAATCAAAATTTTTCAATGAATGTATTGGTCAAAATTTTGACCAACTTGCAAGTTGGTCAAAATTTTGACAAGAAAATTTATCACAAACTACTTGGTTGAAATTTCAACCAACCTAGGTCAAAATTTTGACCAAAATTCATCAAAAATTGAGTCCAAATTTACTAGTGTATGATGATAAATAGATAGATGATTTATATGCAATTTTTATGGATACTTACCCCATACTTGTATGTGTGTGGTGTACTTGTATATTTTACTTTATGTTTGACATTTCTGATGTGGTTGAGGGAGGAATTCATAGTCACCTGCTAGTTGGGATCTACACGATGCATCACTCCTTTTCATTTTCTGTTTAGTTTAGATTATATGTATATGTACATGCTTAGATTTTATGTAGATTGTAGGTATCAAGCATCGACTTCCCTAAATTGATAGGATGAGCATGCCCTTTCACAGTATCTCAATGGTAAAAGAGTGGTGATAGTTCTTGAGTCCAAATCCTAACCTTAAGTCAATTGTCCTAGAAAGTACGACAAGTATCTAACTTATACTCTTCTGAATTCTTCAAGTGACATGAATTCTTCATTTTGACTCTTGAGTTTGATTTAGTACTTTATTCTTTATAATGGGTTTTTGTAATTAGTTTTGTGGGGTTGTTGTGATTTATTGTTACAATTAAATCAAATTAAAAGATAATTAAATTATTTAATTTAACAAGAATTTTATTTTTTAAAATCAATATTTAATTATATTTAATTAATTAAGAAATTAAATAAATTAAATAATTAAGAAATTAAATAAATTAAATAATTAGATTTAAAAGATTTAATTAAAGTTCAATATTGGCATAATTATATTAATTTAATTTAATAATAATTTATGAATGACTTAATATTGCTCTGGCTTTCAAATGTGTGCTTTGCAATGAGGAATTGGAGACTTGTGATCATCTTTTTGTAAGGTCTCCAACAGCATATCAATGTTGGATGTTTGTTTTAAAAAGGTTAAGTTTTTCACGCCACTCCCAAATACCTTATTGAACAATTTTCAAACCTGGCCAAGTTTACATCAAAGGGCATTATTTTCAAGACTTTGGAAGTGTGTACTGGCTATAGTTCTATGGGCTATTTGGTGGGAAAGAAATAAGAGGATTTTCAGAAAAGAATCAATTTCCTTAGTCAAGTTGTTGGAAGGCATTGAAAGATCAATTGTAGAAGTTACGAATGTGAGTCTTTGTCATTGTAAGGTAAATCTTGTTATCACTTCATGGGATAGCTTGATGCTTAGGGAATGGAAATCATTAGTCATTCCAACAAGTCAGGGATCATCATTTTTTCCACATACTAAAAGTAATAGAGCATCAATTCATTGGTTACCACCAAGTCCAAGATATGTGAAGCTCAATTTTGATGAGGCTTCTAGAGGCAATCCTAGTAAATTAGGATTGAGAGCTTTCATTAGAAATTGCAATGGTCTTGTGTTAGCAATTATGATGGCTCTAATTCCAGATGGTATGAACAATATTGCAAAAGATCAAGCATTGCTTGCTAGTCTTGCCCTAGTAAAAAGGGGTAGTTCTTTAGAGTTCATATTGAAAGTGACTCACAAGTTATTATCAATGCCTGCATTAAGAGAGAAATATTCAATTGGAAGCTTAATTATATTTTGCAATAGATATGGATACTTATGGATCAATGCAAGGAGGTCTATTTATCTCATACTCTAAGAGAGGGGAATAAAGTTGTTGATTATCTCTTAAACCTAGGATACGATGGGATTACCTTTGCATCATTTTAGTCGAATTCATTTATCAATAAACATAAGGAACTTCAAGTATTAATCAAGGTCAATACTAATAGTTTTTAATGAAATATTTTGTAGCATCTCAATACACAAGGTAATAGAACACTCGTTTCAACATTATTTTGGAGTTGTTAGTTTTTGTACTTTGACCATTATGGCTGCAATTGGGTTACAATTTTGGTGGCATTAATTTTTTTATTCACATGGAAGCAGGTACAACATATCCTTCAAGCATATGATCGGGGATTTATCTTTACTACCATCAGAATTAAGATGTGTAAAATCACTATTTTTTCTTGATTTTGTCTTCTTTAGTTTTCTTGTGTCTATCGTCACATTTGATTTTAGGATGTCACTCCCACATGATGCTTGTGTGAAATGTGATTCTTGCTATCAATATCATAGAAATATCCTTCTCAAAATTTTTAGAATAATGCTTCAACTATTATTGGAAGAAATGCACTTCCTCATCCCTTCGATGATATTGCATTGGATATTATATTCATTGTGCATTCCTACTCTACTCGGCACATGATTTGTACTATTATTGGGGAAGAATTTTTCTCTGCAACTTCAAGGCACGTGTTGTATCCTTCAAACTTGGTCTTGATTTTTATGTCCAATGTTATAGACCTACTCTAGTCAACATCGTGGTTGGAAATTATTGTTGTTAAGATGGTTCGTCCAGAATTTTGGGCTAAAAACAAACTAAAATGGGTGATGCAGAACTACAACTTGTGGGCTAGAAATTCCTTGGTGGGTGGCTTGTTCCCAAGATCTTTCCTCATACAGAAACATGATGTTATGGCAACCTTCAAGGCATTACAAAAGTCCTCCAAAAAGCACAATCTACGGTTCTTGACAAAGACCTTGCAAGTCACAACATAGGTGTTGGGCCACCAATTGGCTGAGGGTGTAAAGAAAATAGGTTTTTCATTGTTAGATAATTTGGGGTTACTAATTTCTGATGCCTAGGCAATTACTACTCATATGATGGCATCATTGATCCCCCAAACCAAATCTGTTCTAGGTGTTTTCTATGTCCTGGCTCCTAGTGCTGTTGGCTTAGACCATCTTGCTACACAAGAAACTAGCTAGCAATCTTAGTTAGACTATACCAAAGCCCCAAGTTGGGGTGCGCCTTCTTCTATAGTTATTTCTGATGTCACTACTAGAGGGTCAGGTTCAGGCTGGGAGCTACTCCTTTACCATGCTTGGAATATGGTTGGCATTACTCTTTGCTAACTAGTATGGCTTCCACTTCTATTGAGGGTGTCTCTTGCAAGGGTATGGAAGAATGATTGCAGAAAGGTTACCTTCTTTTTTAGTCTTTCTAACTTCAGGAATGATTTTTGAAAGAAAATGATTGTATTTGGTTTGCTTTGAGCCCTTCATGCCTGATGTTCGATTTTCTTTTGAAAATGTAAAAATTTGACAAATTTTGAATTTTGGTGGGAATAGTCCCACATTTTGTAATTTAGTTTATGCTCATTGATATAATATGTTGTAAATATCAGTGTTTGACATTTGTACATAATGAGACGATGCTGGGTGTTCTTTCTAGTTCTTTCCCAGTTGAGCTCTTGAACTAGTTTTTTATTTCTATATATATATATATATATATATATATATATATATATATATATATATATATATATATATATATATATATATATATATATATATATATATATATATATAGTGGCTCATCCACTTTTTCCAAAAATAATAATAATAATAATTTATTTAGGAGTTTAATTTTTCATAATAAACTCTAAATATTATTATTAGCTAAATTAATAAATATTTCATTAAATGTGTCTTATGATTTAATAAGAGAGACAGAATAAATTTAATAAAGTTTATTTTATTTAAATTGTAAAAGGTTGCACATGAAATGAAAAATATAATAAAATAATTAAGAAAAAGATTTCACGTGATTGCAAAATTGAAGCCCTAATGGGAGAAGGCTCTATATTAAGAAAGTAGAGCTCATTTCTTCACACACAGGTTTAGAGGAGCCAATTTTAGGGAAGAGGGTTTTCGAAAGAAAGGGAATTTTCTTGCGAGGTCTATGCATTTGATCGTTAGCATTAGATCTATGTAGGATCTTGTTGAAGTTTTGTGCGATAATTCTTCTTTTGAATTATTTATCTTCTCCATGATTGTGGATCTATATACAAAATTTAATTGGCTTGAAATCCTTTCTTGTTAATTTTATTGTTTTTCATTTCAGAAACATATGTAAATGAATTGAAGATTGGAAACACTTGTTTTGTAAGTTTAGATATTTGTATTTTGATTCGAGTAGGGTTTGGAAAAGAAATCAAAGTTTAATATACAAAATTTGATTGGTTGTTCACATTTTTCCTATTAGATCTATTAAGTGTGTGTGTGTGTGTGTGTGTGTGTGTGTGTGTGTGTATATATATATATATATATTTAATATACAAAATTCGATTGGTTGTTCACATTTTTCCTATTAGATCTATTAAGTGTATATATATATATATATATATATATATATATATATTTTAGTACTTTTGAAATTACTAATTAAAAATTGGGTTCTGCGATTAAATGAGGGGCAATTGTTTTTATATATATTTTTAATATATATTGAAAAAATTATATTGAAAAAATTATATTGAAAAGAGGGAATTGTGGTCATGACTTCCTTGTCCCCCCTTCCCACTCTGCTACAACAACCGATTGCAAAGGTAGCTAGGGTTGCCGATAGTAGCCGTAGCTACTGCAATACCCAAGGTTGTCCAAGTATCCAGGGCTATCAACTGCAGTAGGGTCGACAAGCCATAAACATTAAAATTACTTCTTCTTTTTAAATTAACATTATTTTATATTTTTAAATTATTATAATATTAAAGTTTTTCAATATAGTTTGTTTGTTTGTCAATTAAGTTAATTAAATAAAACCATTTTTAAAAAAATCTATAAGAGGTTGATGCCAAGATTAATTATTATTGTGTTGTGATTATTTATTATCATTATTTTACTAAGCTCAAGTAAACTCGAACCCAAGGCATCTCACATAAGAGGTTCACAATTTACTATTCTGTGGTAGGCTTTTTCCTTAAAAGTTAATATTAGTAATAAATTTTTATTAAATAAATAAATTTATATTATTTATTAATATTTAATAGTTATTATTTTAATAATTAATAATATTTATTTAAAACATAATTTTGCTTAATGAGATATAAGTTTTGGAAATTGATTTTGATTTAAATCAACAAGGTTTAATTAGATCATTTACTTTAAATCTATTATTGATTTAATTAAATAATTAGTTATTTGTTGAAGGGAAATTTGTAAACTTTAGTGAATCAGTGAGTTAAAAAGGAAACAGAAACATGAACCCTGTTTGTAAATAAAAATCATGTATTTTCAAAACCAAACAAAATCTATGAAACTACACTTGTTTTGATGTATGTTTTCCTTGTGTTAGGTTTGGGGTTGATTTAGTTCATTGACTAGTCAGGATGTTTACTAGAGGCTTGGGGATTTTTGTTCTATGATGATGTTTTGTATATGATCTTTTATACCCAAGCATGGTGATGTGTCACATGTTTTCGATAATGCGTTTTCATTAATGCTTGTTAGTGCTTTCCAATTGCTTGTATAGAACTAAGGTGATTATTGTGATTTTCTGGATGTAACTTTTGAGTTTTAACTACTTTTCTTTCAATGCTTTTCAGTTTCTTGTAAAGGACTAAGGTGAATACTATGTTTTACCTATAGGTTCTTTCTAGTTTCTTATAAAGGACTGAGGTAAAAATTGTGATTTTATGAGCCTAGGGTAATTAATATGTGTGTATGTTGGAAAGTCGCTTGCAATGGAGGTCAAAGCCCTAAAGACGCTACCTGGGTAACCCATTGTAAGTTATTTTAATAAGTGATAACATTTTATTAAATGAAAGTAAAATCAATTAATAAGAGTCAGTGTTTTTCATCGTCCATGCCTTGAGTGCTAGTATAGGCTAGGATGGGAGTAGAGAAGATGCTTGATTATGACCTTGCTTCATTAGTATGCCTTGTGTGGATGAAAGGATACTGATGTTGGATAAAGATACTAGGGGGCCAAAGTCTAGAGAGTTTTCTAGGATAACCTTAGATTTGGCTCATGCGATGACACTTTCCCACTTACATAGTAGATTTCCCACATATCTTTTTTTCCTCTGGGATTAGATGATATTGGTGTCTTGGCACCCTTTGAGATAGTTTGCTATTAGGTTTTTCCTTGACCTAGATGTTGGTTATGACTTGTGGATAGATATCTATATGGGACTTGAGACTATCTCCTAAGCACAATGGGAGTGGGTCATTTAGGTTCCACAATGTCGAATGGTAGTGTTTCTTATACCATTGAGATCTGATAGTTGGATGTCATTATTGGATATACTTGTGCAATTGTTCTCTTCATTCTAATCTTGTATTTCTGATGGATGTTTATATTTTTTTATACTATACTTGATTATTAGAGATATTATTAGATGATGTATTTCATTGATGACATATATTATTGAAGCTTTTCATACCATGTGACTTGTATAGTGGATGATTATGCATTCTAGTTATGCCAAGTGGCATCTTATGTAATTGTATATTATTTAATTAAATTCATACTTGTGGTTATCCCATGATGTGGATTTTGGTTGTGTTAGATTTAATATTACTAAACTTATACATATGATTCAACACCATAGAACCCTTAAGAGATGTTATTTATTTTGGATTATTGTATGTATGTGAGTTATTACTTCCGCTATATCATCTGTTGATGTTGTTTGGTAAACTTAATGAAAATTTAGGTTAATTTCTTTTGGTTTCCTTGGCCGTGCATAACATCTAGTATCAAATAACAAGTTTCTACATTGGGAGCTCTGGGTATATTGGAGCATTGCTAGTTGTCAACTAGTTAATTGAAATGAAACTTTAATAGTTTTATGTATTTATCACAACTTGAACACTTAAAATCTTTAGTTTGATTCCTTCAAACATAGAAAAAAGAAAAACTTAAATAACTCTTGAGTTGGTTTTCAAACATATTTTATTATGATTGTGCTTTATGGTGGTATGTCTTTGTTGACTTTGTCAGTACTTTGTTGTTCTTTCTTCGGTGGTGTAGGAGGATGGTGTCTGAGACTAGATATGATGTTAGGGTTCATAGTGTAGGTAGAGGTAGAGGTCATGGGAGAGGTAGACATGATAGTCCTCTTTTGACTCATAGAGAGAAACATATTCAAGAGGAAAATATGGAGGACATCCATAAAGAAGAGCATGTTGATTTAGAGGAGACTAATTTGAGAGAGATAATGAGGACAATCTTAGAGTGCCTACCTCCATCAATGGGTGTTGATTAAGAGGGATCACATCATGTTGGGAATGAGGAGAGACATAGATCCATGATTCCTCGGGGAGATCTCCATGGTGATCGATAGAGGTCAACTAAGGCAGCTTGGATAAAGGACCTACAGAGATCCAAGATCAAACTCTTAAATGGGGTTGGTATAGGGTATGTGGCAGAGCAGTGGTTAATTACATTAGATAGATATTTTGCAATGAAGGACTTTGAATCTAACGTCAAAGAGAGGTATGTCATCACCCACCTAGAGCTCTTTTTGGCTACAGGGTGGAACATTGTGGAGAAGAAACTAGGTGTAAACATGAACATCATTACATGGGAGTTATTCCTAGAGAACTTCCATGAAGGCTTCCTACCAAAAGAATGACACCAACAGAGAGAAAATGAGTTCCATGATCTAAGGAAATCTACTATGACCATGGTAGAGTATGAGAAAAAATTATATGAGTGCATGCCTTATGCAGGGACCAATGACTGTTCACCTCTGATGGTTCAGCATTTCATTCAAGGTCTGATCAACCATCTCATTCGGGGCGTAAAGGTTTTCCAACCTAAAACCCTAAAAGATGCAGTACATTAGGCTATCCTTGTAGAGAAAAATGTCACCTTGGGACATGGTGGTTTTGTGAGAGCACCTGTAGCATCAAGGTCCAAAGATAATTAGGGAGTAGGTAGTAGTAGTAGGAAGCCTTCTTCTTCTAGAGTTAATCAACAATAGCAATAGGGAGGATCTTATTCTCCAATACAGAGTGGTGGTGGTGGTTCACACTTGAGGAATACTTAGTACTCTTAGTGTGATAAGCACAACCAATATGATTGGCCATCATAGAGTAATCATTCTTTTGCTAGTCAACACGAGTCATCCCATTGTCTTTAATGGAAATCATAGTTCTTAGATTAAAGATGTACAACTTTAGAGCCCATGGTTGGAGATATGGATAGATCACAAAGGATGTTTTCAATGGAGTCTTACCCTCCTATGGGGTAAAGGGTCCAACGGGACATGCACAATGAGTGCTAGAGTTTTATCTTTCTTGTAAGCTTCAAGGAGTAAAACTAAGTCTAGAGGGTGAATGTAATCCCTACCCCTAGTTTCCTTTTCAAGCTAGATTGCCAGATTCTTTTAGGCCAATTTTATGATTATGTTTTATGACTGTAGTACTTGGTTACCAGATTTGATTTAGATGTTATTTCATATTCAGTTGATATATTTGATGAGCTACTCAGTACTCATTTATTTCATGTGTTTATAGCTATTTCATAAGTTTTTGTTTATCCTTTTGATAATAATACATGTATATTCATATTGGAAAAATCCAATAACTCATTTATTCACCTTCAGTAGCAACAACATACTCACCAATTCCCCTGCTATCTATAGTATTTATTTCAAGTGTCAAATTGTTCGATATAAGTCAACTTATCTACCTTCAAAATAGTAGGCGTGCCCCCCCCCCCCCCCCCCACCACACATCTAATGATTTCAATCATTTCATGATGATAGATAGATGGATGATTTATATGCAGTTTACATGGATACTTACCCCATACTTGCATGTGTATGGTGTATTTGTATGTTTTACTTTATGTTTGACATTTCTAATGTGGTTGAGGAGGGGATTCATAGTCACCTATTAGTCAGGATCTACATGATGCACCACTCCCTTCAATTGCATGTTTGATTTAGATTGCATGTGTATGTAGATGCTTGAATTTTATGCAGATTGCAAGTAATGGGCATCGACTTCCTTGAATTGCCAAGATGAGCATGCCTTATCATAATATCTCAATGGTAAAAGAGGGGAGATAATTCTCAAGTCCAAATACTAACCTTAAGCTAGTTGTCCTAGAAAGTAGGACAAGTATCTGAGTTTTATCCTTCCAAATTTGTCAAGTGACATGAATTCATGATTTTAACCCTTGAGTTTGATTTAGTACTTTGTTCTTGATAATGGGTTTTTGTATTTAGTTTTGTGGGTTTGTTGTGATTTTCAGTTATAATTAAATCAAATTAAAAGATAATTTAATGATTTAATTTAATGAAAATTTTATAAAGGAAAATAAATATATAATTATATTTAATTAATTGAGAAATTAATTAAATTTAAAATATTTAATTAAAGTTTAATTTTTGGCATAATTATATTTATTTTATTTTATTATAATTTATTTAGAAGTTTGATTTTTATAATAAATTCTAAATATTATTATTAGTTAAATTAATAAATATTTAATTAAAGACGTCTTATGATTTAATAACAGAGAGAAAGAAGAAATCTATTAAAGTTTATTTTAATTAAATTACAAAAAGGTTGCAAATGAAATTAAAATATAATAAAATAATTAATAAAAATGTTTCACGTGATTGCAAAACCAAAGCTCTAAAGGGAGAAGGCTCGTTATTAAGAAATTAGAGCTTATTTCTTCATACACAAGTTTGGAGGGGCCAATTTTTAGGAAGAGTGTTTTCAAAAGAAAGGGAATTTGCTTGAGACCTCTATGAATTTGATCACTAGCATCAGATCCAAGCAGGATCTTGTTAAAGTTTTGTGCAGTGATTCTTCTTTTGAATTCTCTGTCTTCTCCATGATTATGGATTTGTATTCAGAATCTAATTAGATTTAAACCCTTGTTTGTGAATTTTATTGTTCTTCATTTTGGAAACATCTATAAATGAATTAAAATTGTAAACCCTTGTTTTGTACATTTAAATATTTCTATTTTGATTCGAGTAGGGTTTGGAAAAGAAATCAAAATTTAATATACAAAATTTGATTGGTTGTTCATATTTTTCCTATGAGATCTATTATGTAAATTGTTTATATATATATATATATATATATATAGACACACACACACACCATAAACTTTAAAATTATTATTTTTAAAAAAAATTTAATCTTTTATTTTATATTTTTAATTATTATAATATTAATTTTTTTAAACATAGTTTGATTGTTTACTACTTAAGAAAATAAAATAAAAAGTTATTATTAGTATTAAATAGTTAATATTATATTATTATTAATAGTAATTATTATTATTAATAAATTTACATTTTTATTAATCATTAATAATTATTATTTAATTTTAATAATATTCATTTAAACATAATTTTAGTAAATGAACTATAAGTTTTGGAAATTGATTTTGATTTAAATCAATAAGTTATAGTTGGATCATTTACTCTTAAATCTATTATTGATTTTATTAAAGAATCATTTATCTGTTAAAGGGAAATTTGTAAACTTTAGTGACTCTATGACTTAAAAAAAAAAGTAAATATGGACCCTGTTTGTAAATCAAAATCATGTGTTCTCAAAACCAAACATAATCTATGAAACTGCACTTCCTTTGATGTATGTTTTCCTTGTGTTAAGCTTGGGGTTGACTTAATTTGTTGACTCGTCAAGATTTTCATTAGAGGCTTAGAGGTTTTTGTCCTATGATGATGTTTTGTATATGATCTTTTATACCCAACCATGGTGATGTTGTTGTCCTTATGGTCAAATCATTTGGCTATAATTAGTGACTTAACACTTAGTCAGTTGGTTTCATTGCTACCAAGCTAATCAATCAGACTATAGTTCACATCGAGCTTCACAGTATCTACCGAGAATTTGAAATAGAGTTTAGTGTTAACCAAGCTCTATAGTGTCTATCGAGCTCGTAGTGTTAACAAAGTGAAATTAGTGTTGACCAAGCCACATAGTGTCAATCGAGTAATTTTGCATCTATGAAGTTTTTCATTGTTCACCAAGTCATATAGTGCTAACTGAGTTCCTACTACTCAAAGTGATTAGTGTGGACTAAGCTTCAATATCAAATGAGTGCTAGATTCTACCAAGTGTTGATAGTATTTGTTGAGTGCCAAAACATCACCAAGTTGTCTTCAGAACCAGAGTTAAGTAGTAGACTAACTTAGTGAATTATGATAAATTTGGTATTGTAGCTGACTCTAGAAGGTAATTAAATGGATTGGTAAGTATGTACTATATTATATGCTCTCCAAAACAAGTAGTGTGTATGTGAACAAGTAAGAAGTAGATGAGTGAGAATTGAAGAAGGCTACAAGTAGTATAAGGAAAAGTAGAGACTTATCTATCACAATCAAGTGATCATTGTTATTCAAAGGCATCTCATTTAGCAAACCAAGTTGCAGATCAGAGATCATCCATTGATTCATCCTAATAGGTGCATCAGTTAAATCCTTTAACAAGTTGGACTTAATAGTCTCATTCCAAATCTCTTAATAGAGTGCATACTTCATTGTATATTGTAAATCCTTTCACAAGGTGGACCTAATAGTCCTTGTTACTCCTAATAGGGAAGATCACCAGAAGTGGTCAATTGTAAGCTTTAACAAGCTAACTTTATACTACAACAATAAAGTGTGTGAGTACCATCCCCACCTCAGTTTTACTTTCTATTTGGGACGTTTATGGGTTACCAAATATTGTTTTAAAGTGTTATGAATGTTTTATTTCTTTCAGTCTTTCATGTATGCAATTAGACCAAATTGCATGGTGAATGTTTAATTGGTGAATTAAAGTATATGTTTTATCGGTTCCTAATTCCCCCCCACCGACCTCAATCACCTAGTCTATATTACATTTCCAAAAGATATGTCGTGTGTTTTCCATGATAAATTTTAATCAGTGTTTTTTTGTGTTTTCCAGTTGCTTGTATAGAACTAAGGTGATAATTTTGATCAGTTGTCTTTTGATGCTTTCCAGTTGCTTGTAAAGGATTGAGGTGGATACTGTATTTTATCTATAGGTGTTTTCTAATTACTGATAAAGGGCTGAGATGAAAATATTGATTTTATGAGTTGTACTTTTATGAGCCTATGGTAGGTAATCTATGTGTATGTTGGAAAGTGCCTTGCAATGGAGGCTGGAGCCTTAAAGAGGTGCCCAGGTAACCCATTACAAGTTGTTTAAAGAAGTGATATCATTTCATTAAATGAGAGTAAAATAAATTAATAAGAGTCAGTTTTTTTCTTCGCCCATGTCTTGAGTGCTAGTACAAGCTAGAATGGGAGTAGAGAGGATGCTTGGTTGTGACCTTGCTTCATTAGTATGCCTTGTATGTATGAAAGGATACTAATGTTACATAGATACACTAGGGGGGTGAAGTCCAAAGAGGTTTCCAAGGTAACCTTGCACTTTTCTCACGTGATGACACTTGCCCACTTACATACTATATTTCCTACATGTCTTTGTTGCCTCTAGGATTAGATGATATTGGTGTCTTTATACCCTTTGAGATAGTTTTCTATAAGTTTTTTGTTGACCTAGATATTGGTTATGGCTTGTGGCTTGATATTTGTATAAGACGATGTTATCTCCTCATCATGGTACAAGTGGGCCATTTAGGTTCCACAATGTTAGGTGCTAGTGTTTCTTATACCATTGAGATCTGATAGTTGGATGTCATTGCTAGATGTACTTGTGCAATTGTAACTTTCATTCTAATCTTGTGTTTTTGATGGTTGGTTGTATTCTATTATACTTTACTTGATTATTAAAGATCTTATGAGATGATGTATTTCATTGATGATGTATATTCTTTAAGCTTTTCATACCGTGTGACTTGTATAGTGGTGACTATGCATTCTAGTTAAGTTAAGTGGCATCTTATGTAATTGTATATTATTTAATTGAATTTGTACTTGTAGTTATTCCATGATGTGGATTTTGGTTTTATGTTAGATTTAATATTAATAAACTTATACATGTGAATCAATGTCATGGAACCCTTAACAGATGTTATCTATTTTGGATGCTTGTATGTATGTGAGTTATTGCTTCATCTATATTATCTATTGATGTTATTATCTTTTAAAAAAAAATGTTTGACAAACTTAGTGAAACTTTAGGTTAATTTCTTTTGGTTTCCTATTGGGGTGTTACAAAGATACTTTAAATGAATATAACTAGGTACACTTGTTCAAGGTGAAAAAAATATAGAATAAAAATATTCAATTATAATGCAACATTTCATCTAAAATTGAGTACTACAATATAGATCAGTCTTTTGGTGCAACAAAAACTCTAATCTAATAAGACATCATATAATAATGGGAAAAAGTCTTGCATCTATACATGGTTTTGTTTTTTCCTAGGGGGTCAAATTTTCTATAGTTAATTAGCCATTTTTCATTCAAACACTTACTAGTTGCAAGTAGCTTTCCATTATGCGGGTCTAAATTTGCTCTCTACTCTCATTCCATGGGGGATATCAGTTTTATCTTCATGAATGATTTAGTTCTTGGGGATATTGGTGAGACCTCCATACATCATGTGATACATCACTTGCATAATCTATTTTTAGGAGATTAGATGCATGATAATTTTTTCACTGATACCTAACATGGCCTAGTTACTAGAACCCATATTGGATTTTAGTTTTATCTATATTTTTATTAAGCATTTTGGGATTTTAGATAAAAATATATATTAATTATTTAGGTTATAAGTTATACATGCAAAATATCACAGCGATAATATTTTATTTGTATACATCAATTCTAGTATTTGTTATGATTGGAGATATAATTAGGGCTAAGAGTTTAAATTTCATAGAATTGATATGTTTTGTGCTTTTTAATGAAATATATATAATTGTGGACAAGTAAGTTAGAGAAAGCACATTTACACAGTGCTACCTATGAGAAATCAACATAATATTTCTTAAATAAAGTGGATTATATTTAACATCATATAGGCTTACATGCAAAATTAGATGGATAGATATTAACTACACAATTAGGAGGTTGGTTTCATTGGAGGATGGAGGGTTTTCATTGTGTCATGTTATCTTCTTACTTTGACATGGTGCTTTATGTAAAATTCCTATTTGTTTATTTTAATTTTGGTAACCTTTTGTTTTTTATTATAAAATGTTTGAATAATACAGATATTATAAATTCTATGAAGGGGTTTGATTTTAAATTAGTGTATATTGTTTCCCATATGTAGTTCCTAATAAAAAATTTATTAAAAATAACACCCTCATAAAGATCAAAAGATAACTTGGAGTCCTATGTGTGTGAATCTCAATAATTGCTAAATAACTTGATGCCAATAATTGAGAGTTTAATGAAAAGATACATTAGGAATCTAATTGAGTCTACACCTTAAAAAGGTCAGAAGATAGTTTGATTGTATTCAACTTGACTCAAGGGTATTTTTTCTAAAACAATTATCAAGCATGTGTATTTATTTCCTTTAATAAACATATTTTTTGGTGAGGTCCATTGACACTAGATAAAATATATGTATGTAAGGCTTTATTTACAAGAAAAATGATAAGTGGGTAAGTTACCATATAAATTTTCTATTATAATTATTATATTATTAAATTAACTAATTCAAGTTTCCAAATAACTATGTAATAATAGAGCTATAGTTTGTATCATTTAGTTATATATCATCATCAATTAATAGATCAATCAACTTTCCATTGATTCATTTCATTTTTTTATGGTTTTCATATAGATGAGATGATTATAAATCTCAATGACTAACTATCAAATATGTCTCTTTCTAAGGGCCCATCCTTTATTATTTAGGGATGTTGAAAAGTAAAATATTGTAGTTATTTTTTTGGGATATTAGAATAAATTAATTATTGTTCAAGATTTTTGTTGATTGAGCACCGATAATATCCAATTACCTATCCCCTCTCACTATTTTACATGTTCTCATTGCTAATAATACTTTTAAAATAAATTTAATATGCATAGATTATAACCCATCATCAATTTTTACACTAGAATAAATACAATGAACAAGTAGTTTGTGTTGTCTGATTAGAAGCAATGAGATTTATTTGTTTCTTTATGCTTCTTTTTCTTCTTGATATGTTAGATAATTATAATTATGGTCAAATGGGAAAGGTTGTTGTAGAAGCTTAATGGTAAATTATTATTGTAAACTCTAATATTAACATTATGTAATTAATTATATTTTATATAATAAATTAATTTACAATTTATTTTTCTTATATGTTTGATGTATGCTTGTCTTCATGATGAGTTGTTGCCTCAAAATTGCAAGGTCTTTCTTCCTCCATTGGAGTTAGAGCGTCATGTTCCTATGCAAATTGAAGACCCACAGTTTTATCTTGTTTTGTGTTTCATTCTATGTCATTATGTAGGGCAAATCAACTTTAACTATTTAACAATACTATAGAAACTGAACATTAAATTTAGAAAAAGTAAATCAACTTTGACTATTTAACACTTATACTCTAAAAACCAAACACTAATATATGATAGCTGCCCACATTCTCAAATTAGAAATCAACCCTTTAACTTAATGGACGATGTTTAAGCTAATGTACAATGTTTAAGCTCTCTCGACTCAGATATGAAACCACTCAATATCAATGCTTGCTGATCGAAACCGTCACTGTCATCAGCTTCTAGAACATATGGGCACCAAGGAATTTGTGGCACAGAAGCCTCCATCGTTCCTTCCAATATCTTCACCACTTCACCCAAGGAATCTGAGATGAAGCTCATACATGAAAGTACAATCTACTTTCCTCCGCTCTAATTAGATTAACAACGAAAAGATGGTTTAACAGTGCACTGAACCCATACGGTTATTTCTAATTAGTCTTCACTGCTGAAAGAGAGCAATTAACTCTAGTCTTCTCTTGACGGGGATATTACGCAAGGCAAGTCAATTTTACCAGTCGAGTGACGAACACGGTGCAATATGACATTCATGGTCTACCTTGACCATCTTTGTGAATCCACACCCACTCACGGATCGGGTCAATAAGACAGAAACAACATGTACGACTGGATGTTCAGAACATTATGAAAATTATGTGCTAATTATATAACTAGTAACTGGAGGTGGACAAACATATATTGGGTTATTATTTTGAAGGATTTTCATAAGTTTTGGAGCAAATTGCAAGGAGAAAATTATTATGGGGATAGAACACCTAAATAAAAATAAATTTGACTATATTATTTTTGTTTTTTAAAAGCTTTCAGAACTTTGATTAAATATAATGTAATTTTGATTTTTGAGAGCATTTATGATAAAGGAAGAATTTAGTAAAGATATAATGGTGGGTAAAACAGGGAATGAGCTAGGGCCCGTTTCATTGCATGCATACGAATGGAGAATATGAATGCAATATTGGGAAAAGGAATGGCTATTCCAATAACAACTATTCTTTTGGAATGGGTATAAGCTCATTTTAGGGGCAAAATGGGAATATGTATTCGTATTCCCTATTTCAATAGATGAACCAAACAGAAAATAGAAAACATATTCCAAATTTTCTATTCCTATTTGAGCAACCAAACAGGTAAGGGAAAATGAATTGCACTAAGTCAAACATGAAATAAATGAATAATGCAAGTAGATATTTTGGTCTCCAGTAAGGATTGAAAACAATTTAAACATGATAATCGTTAAAACAAATCATATGTTAAGCATGAAAAAACTAAACCAATTCATACGTTAGATGTGAAAAAATATGCATTTGCACACAAGATAATCAAATTCAACCAAAATGTTCACATGATTTTGGGTTTTGTCATGTTCAAAAGCTAGAGTGAGATCTTTAGTTTGCATGATCTGAAACATATATAACTCCCCCACACATTAAGACTACATATAATTACATAGAAATGTCTCATAGCACAATCCAAAGTATTCTCATTATTTGTTGATGTTACTCTCAAGTAGTACAAATACTTTACTCAATATTGAGCCCTAGTAAAAAGCTCTCCATCCACTTATCATTCAATAAAATCAAAAGAGAAAAGAATTAGTAATTATATAAATATCAAATTAGAATTAGAAATCCATCCATTAACTTTCATATGTAAATATCTTATCAAAACTAAATGCCAAACACACAAGAACAGTACCTATAATAACAAAAAAATAAAAAAATAACTCATTGAAAACCTAAAAATATTTTTAAAAAGAAAAGTACATTAAAGTTTGGGGGTGACCGCAAGAAGTTGGGTCGCAATTCCATGGAAGTCAGATCCGCGGAATTGTACTTCTTAGAAATGGGTAAAAATCGGGTACCCATTTCTAAAATTACGCTTCGAGCACCCGACCTGAATTTTAAAAATCGGGTACCTGATATTTAAAATGGATCGGGTGCCCGAGCCGCTTAACGATCGAGCACTCGCCTTTTTAAGAATCGGGTACCCGATTTGTAAAATTTTTATATAGCGCTCTTTTGGTGTTTTGGAGGTCATTTTCATGGCCTCAAAAATGAGAGCCCGATTATAGACGCATACAAGAGCCCATTTTTCAGCCCTACCGACTACCCCCTTGCTGCTAGTTTTCGATACACTGGTATTTTAATATGTTTTATACTATTTTACTTTTTTTTTTCAATTTTCAATTTAATATGTATGTTAATTTATTATTTTTTCACTTTTAATATGTACATAAAATTGTAAATTTACATTGTTAATGAACTTAAATGTTTAAATTTTTGTATTTGTTAATTAAAATATAGTTTCGTAAATGTTTATTTTAAAAATTATTATTTTAGATGTTTTGAAATGTATTTAATTTATGTATTTATTACAATGTTGAATGATTAGATTAGATGTAAAATTATTGTTTAAACATGTAATTTTACAAATAAATATAACCTCGAACTAAAACCATATAACCTCGACCTAAAACCATATAACGTCAACCTTGTTTTAACTATGACCTCGACCTAAATTCATTGTTTAAACTATAATCTCGACCTAACCATATAAATAAAACCGTAAACATATATAAAATACTTAATCACATAACAGTCGGTCAAGGGATCCAAACAAAAAACTTATAGTATTTAAAATGATTTTACTTAAATTGTATTGTACTTTGTTTCATGGATCGGAAATGGATGATGTAAACTATTTTATAAATGTATATTCTTTCAGCCTTTCATACCCTATGACATGTACAGTGGATGATTGTGCATTTTGAATTAATTTGCCAAGTGGCATTCGGAACAAATGTATATAAATTATTTAAATGGATTGAACTGAAGTAGTTAATATGAACTTTCATGTGGATGTGTTATTTATTTTACTTATACTAGTTTATAATTATTTAAAAATGAAATGTAAATGTGCTCATTAAGGAATGCAATCTCTTATGTTTTTTTATATATGTATGTTATTGCTTGCTTAGTAAAACTTTTGATTAGTTCTTTGGATCCCTTGGTTGGGCGTCATTTAGGATTAGTACTATAATGTCAATTTGTATTGAATTTAACTCTAATCATAACCCTTACTATCATCTTAACCTAAGTAATCTTAATTTGCTAAAACCTACACCAGGTAATATATAAATAATTAAATAACTTTCCTATCTTACCTTGAGTACTAATTTTATAAATGTCAAACCCTAAGATTGAAAGGTAACCTTGGCCCTTAACTAATTAATATTATTCTTATAAACCAAATTGAATTAAACCATGATCATAAACCTAATTATATATCCCAACTTAAGAGTAGAAACCTTGAATTTAACCTTAAAAATCATTTGCCCAACCATTAACCAAATTGAACCATTACCCTAGAAGATTGAACCAAGTTAAACGTTGACCTTAAGACTAAACCAAATCACCCTAAACTAGAACTCAATAATATATTGAACACTTTAAAAAAAAATTCAAACCTAACTTTTTTGAATTAATGTTGGTTTTTAATCTAAAAGCTCTAACTATAATTCTATATCTAAAACCAAATTTAGCACTTTAAAACTTAATTCAATTTATTAACTCTTGTCCTAATTGAAACCTGAGCATGTAAACCTAATCAAATAGTACAAACCAAATTGAACCCTAATCCTAAAACTAATTAAACATTGATATCAAGATCTCAAAATGATACATCATAAAAAAATTAGAAGAGACTTGAACAAATCAGGCATCTACTTAAGTAACCCTCCCTGACCATCAAGAGGTGGAGGTGTCTACATCAGTGCGAGTAGGAGCCCAGACTAGACCCTTGGATGGGTAGCCTAAATGTTTATTACCTTTGCAGAATGGAAGGCCACATAACAAAATATTGCCTTATTCTATAAAAAGAAATACCCACCCCCTAGTGATATATATAGTAAGATCTTTTTCCTAATTTTACTATCAATTTTTTTGGTTAGAAGACGATGATAGTTCAAAATGATTTAGAAGATAGGGATAAAATGAGAACCATCATTCCTAGAATGAAGATGCATTATTCCAAGTGATAAACTCATTTCTATCATAAATCAACTCCTCCATCCAAAAAATTAGTAATGAGAAATCCCTACGTCAAGTAATCAATGTAGGGCTCATAAAATTGATCAAGTGATCAACAAAGGGATCATAAAATCCCTAGGTCAAGTAATCAATTGATCCCCAAGGGGAGATAAGAATCTCATAAAAAATTAGAGACAAGACACTCCTAAATGCGTATCATACAAAATAATTATTGCCAAGGTCTTAGCCTCTAGACTAGAAGATATCCTACCCAAGATCATTAACCCTACACAAAAGTGTTTTGTTAAGGATATTTATGCATATTGGAGAACTTGATAACCTATTGGAAGACTTTGGATTGAGAAACATTTCTAGGATAGAGTGTACGCATGCTCAAGTAATTGATTATGAAAATGTCTACAAAAGGGTGGAATGGAGTTTCACTATGATGATGTTGCAAGCCCTCCATCCAATATTAAATGTCAAATGGTGTCCTCTCTTATGATTGGTGTCAAGGTTTTAGTAAAGAAATTAATGGGGTTAGATCATAATTTTTAGGACTCTCTAGATCAATTGTGAAAGGGTGTCCTCTTGCATCCTCTTTATTTTTATTGTTGAACATTGACTCATTACATTATCTCCTTAGAGATAACCAGTTGTCTCTAAAAGTTAGAGGATCTACTCTCCAAATAATTAATAAGTATCTAATGTACATAGTTTGTTGATAATATATTTGTATTCTTTTTAAGCTAGAAGAGTGCAACACGAGTCATTTAATGATCAAATTGGACCTCTTTTCTTTGTATCGAGTAGTAAGATTTATGTCTCTACATCTATCTTATTGGGGCTAAATATTGAGTTCCCTACCTTGTGTAGTAAATATGGTATTGGATGGAGATTTCATAATTAAGTGGTTAAGTACCTAAGGATTCCATCTGTAGTAAAACCTAACATATAAATGAAATGTGTCTTTATATCAACAAGAAAATCTTTGGAAAACTCAACAACTGGAACTCTAATTATCTTACTTTGGTTGGTAGAATTCAAGTATGTTAAAAGATTCTCTCCTTGAATATTGGGTGTAAGTTTGTCTTCTTCCTGCTCATTTTATTTAAATCAATTTGGTCTTCTATATAAATCTATTAGGACCATTTTGTGGATAGCCAAGGGATTACTTTGGCAATAAAATGGATAGCCAAAGCTTCATAAGGTAATGAATTATGGATTATGATTAGAATTAGGATTATTATATGGTTAGGGATAGGGTTCACATGTAAATTAGTTCATTACCTAAAATGATCTACACTTATAGTTTGCAAGAAGGTTTTCAACTTGGTGCCATACTCTATTTTTGAGATCTTCTGAAATTGCTTTTGTAAGAGATGTTTATCTCAATACCTGTATATGTACATAATATGATGGTGCTTCCCCATACATATATACTCAATATACTTTACACATTATATGAAACTTATTATATTTTCACCTTTACATCTTTTCCCCCTTTCTAATGTAAATGCCAAAGGTGAATTTTACATGGTTATTCCAAAATGTGACAAGAAGTCAGAACATACCTTTAGAATTAGTGCAATTGTCTTGTCCCAGTTTTCTTGTAACATCTTGTTTGTGTGCAATGTAATCTAAACTTCTACTGATAATTCTACCATCTAATCAACAATGGAGAAATTGTTAGCATGTGCTCTATGACATGAGTATTTTCGACACCTTTCTAGAGAATATTTTTTATTAGCCAACTACTTTTTGTAGAACTTCATATGACTAGGTTTACAACAATAATGCATGAGTTAAGTTTTAGATTTTGATTCTTTGAAGAATCATGAAGTTTTTCGTATCCTTTCTATATAGTAGAATTGTCCCCTCATTCCCAAAAGCCCCAAAATTCCCCTCATCCCTAGGTGACTTAGTTAATGGGGATGCCTATTTTAAGTGTTGAGATTTGTACTTGTGTCACACAAGGTTTTTCTGTTTGTTCTTCTCCCTATTCTATTATGTTTGTAATATGGTCATATGATTGCATAGAAGGTTGACTCCTTTGAATGATCTATGACAAGAGTATTTTTGATACCTTCCCAAGAACAATTTTTGATCAGCCAACTACTTTTTGTAGAATTTCATATGACCTACTTTACAACAATAATGTCATGTGATAGATTTTAGATTCTTTGAAGAATTGTGAAGTTTTTTCTATCCTTTCTATATAGCATAATTGTCTTTGCCTTTATCCTTGGTATTTAATGTTTTTCCATGCTGGATGTGTCATTGTTGATAGAAAACTACTTATGTTAAAAAGCGGATAATAGTTAGGATTCAAACTACAATCATAAATATTTTTTAATCAATTCATAATTCTATCTCTAAGCTTTCATTAGATAATTGTAACCTTAACTCTCATCTTAGGACCATAATAAATATCTGATATAGGCAAATATAATTGTAACTAAAACCATAATCCTAGGTAAGTTCCCTAACATTAAAGGATCACAATAATTATAATAATCTTAAGCTTAGCCATCATGAAAACTGTTAACATAACAAAATTGTAAACCATAACCTTGTCAGAATCTTAACTTTGTTTCATCCTGAGACATGAATATGTATAATCCATAATGAGTTCATACTTAAAAATTTAGTATTTAATGTTTAATTTGACTTAAGTGTTTAACTTTATTTATTTAATTGATATGATTTTAATAAAGATATGCGCATTTATATAGATCTAGTTGATAAATTTTAGATTTAAATTTTATTAAATAGTAATTTTGTCATACATGTGTATTATGTTGTGATGTATTTTTGATGTGTTTTATGTTTTATGTTGTTTAAATATATATGCAGATTATATTTGATGGACCCACCACCACCCCCTCCCCCTCCCATACCCCCACCTCCACCAGCTCCATCTCCACCATCACCTCCACCTCCACCTCCACCCCCACCCACACCTCCACCACCCACCGTGGATCAACTCCGTGAGACCATGAGGCATAACCTCAATGACCTCATGAGTGATATAGAGGCTATTCGATGTGAGAGGCACCCCCCTACCTACTACGTCTTGTAGATAGCATGCAAGGCGTGGTTGACTCCATTCATCATTTTGATTTAGACATCAATTCATTTAGATCATGGAGGGAAAGCATGCATGCCTTCTACTCTGATGGCTTATCATATAGAGAGGTTTATAACCTACATATAGTTAAAGAAAATTTTCAACATTATTTTGTAAACCCTAAGACAAGTGAACCAATTAGTGAGAAGAAGCCTCGCATTTCTATTAGGTGGTGTACACATCTGCGCATAGCAGCACATTTTTGGGAGCGATGGTGGATGGTATTTGACCATGCACCACACGCTAATCATGAGGTTCCCATGTACTTCCTTAGAAATTTATGGGCTGAGTTTGAGTTGGGTTTGAAACCCAACTATTTTGATATGAAAGCATTTTAGGGGGTTGGTAGAGGGATGCCTCAAGATAGGCTTGGGGCAAAACTGAGTGACAGAATGAGAAATTGTAGGTGAGCTAAGCCCCTTGTACCTCTTCCTACACATGTTGTGCCTGCTCCTCACCATCATCATCCAATTTCATCTAATTTTACCCATTTGAGTGCCCTTTTGAGCAATTTAGTACAACAGTGGACGCAGGCGGTACATGCTCCTCCACTTGGACATGTTTGTACTAGCTGTGGAGGCATATGCACAGGCCCCCAGAGCGATCCTAGTGCAACACATGATGGCCATTATGCTGAGGGTGAAGATTTTGATGATGATGTATACACTGCCCGTGGTGATGGTAGTGATGAGATAAACGTATCATCATTTGTTGACCTCATGTAGCAGGGAGAGCCTGGAGAGAGTCAAGAGCAGCAAGTAAAACTTTAATTTCAATATAAATATAAAGTGCACATAATTATTTACTTTCTACATATATGTGTAATTGTATTAACTATATTAATTTTTACTTTTCAAATAACAGAGGATGGATGACATTGTTCCTCCTAGGAGGCAGTATAGTCTTTTTTTGAGACCTACAGATGTTGGCATCCCTTATACGGTATGCACTTTGAATTACACTGTAAAAATGTACATTCAAATTTGAATTTAATAACATGTGCTCATATGTTCTTTTTATTTGATTTTGTAGGGATTGTCTGCATCTACACATACTGATGTTAGTACAAGTCCTACTCCAGTTACCACTGAGGCATAGCCTCAAATACATGTAGTATGAACTTTTGACTGAAGACAAATAATTTGTATTATTTTTATGTATGTACATTATTATTAACTTATAATCTAAAAATTTTTGACTCACATGTATATATATTTTATGTGTTTTGATTTTATGAATAGGAGCATGGATATCATGCTCATCCATACAAGCCTCGGTATAGTCTATTTTCAACTCCATCTTATAATTATCATGCTAGCATACCTGTAGACACATCTGTGACATTGGCTACCACTCAGGTATGATATATACATTATATATGCATGTTTAATTTATAGTGTATAAAAAATGTAGTGTACAAATTATGTACTTTGTAATTATATTCATGTATATTTAATTTTGACTAAACGTTTATGTATATATAATTTTAGGACTACGTCACCACGAGTGTTGTTGAGAGCATAGGACTTAGCTAGATGGAGGTACCTACATCATCATTTGAGGTCAATATTGTGATTTATGTACATAATGTATAGCTCATTATGCTCTAAAATCAAATTAAAAAATGTATGTATTGTAAATTACAGGACCTCACCACTGCTGCATTTGGTAGTTTTGACAGTGCGCCTCCTCCCATTACTGAGGGACACCCATCTCATGTGGTATAATTTATTTTATTATGTAGTGAATATTTAATTTATTTTCAAGCTAGATTTTGAGACCCATTTCAATTAAGCAAGTACATGATGAGACGTGCCTCCTGTTACACAAGGTGATACATCTACCTCACAGGGTGTCTGACATGACGAGACGACTCATATTACACATGATGATCCATCTGAGTCCTCTTCACGTGGAGCAAAGAGGAAATTTGATTAGATAGATTAGATCTTTTTGGCACCTATAGATTGTGTTTTTATGATGTATATATATATATATATATTATTTATGATGTATGTACACTTTGTGTTAGGATAGTTAAAACTGTATGTTAGACTATGTATTTTTTCACTTCATAGATCATGTTATGATGTATGTTAGACCATGTACTATTTTTTTACGATTTCTTATCATGCTTGTGTATGTAGTACATATATTACTATGTTTCACCATGTTTTAAGTATATTCAAACCATTTTCTTTATTCTAACATATTTTATTCATGAACATATGACACATTTTGTAAGTATATATGCAAGATGAACAATAATTTTAACTATCTATAGAGTATTATTGGATAAATATCACATCAAATTTATGCATTGAGATAATTCATACAAATAAAATTGACCTACTCGATTAAAAAATGTATTGATAACGTACCTAACAATGTATCATAAGTGATCTTAATGTGTTGTTTGGTAATGTAAGACTCATTATCACCTAATAAGACCTATTATGTGGTAGTAAACATATGAATACCTATCATAATGTATAACAGACATAATGACTTATTATGACTCCCATGTCCCCTTAAGACACACATGTATGGATAATGTACCTAACAATGTACATCATAAGTGATCTTAATGTGTTATTTGGTAATGAAAGATATAATCAATACAATGAATACAATGAGTGATGATCTTTAAATTATCATGTGCAAGTGACTTGTTTTTAATATTACAATCAATAGTAATTTGAAACTTCAAACAAACATTAATTTAAACATGCTTGAATATAAAAGTATTAGAAAAAAATAGGAGGTCATTACTTAAATTGACAATTAATTTATAATAATTTATCAAGTGCACATACCTTTAACTTTCAAATAGAAGTAAACTCTCATTTTTGAATTAGTTTGTACAATATATTTCACAATATATGTAAGACAATGTCAATGATATATTTATAGTTCACTAAGCTCATTTGAAACATAAAAGTGGTTGAACACATCTCTTCAAATGAGGTCCTGTAAAATAAAAATGTAAAACAAAAACACACATGTTAATAAACACATAAATTAATATTCAAGGTATCTGAACTATGTAAATATATATGTGTAATTTGTATGTACTTACTATGTGAAATTGCACAAGATGTTGATGTTCGATCCACTTTAACATTTAAATTTGCATAAATTGTAATTGAGACCTGAATAAGAGGTATATAAGTTCTCTAAATTGGTGTTGACAACACAAACATACATGTAATTAAATTATATAAGTACATATATATAAAAATAATACAATAATAAAAAACTTACATGTGTTTGATTTAAATGTAGTCATCCCACTGTACCATCTGCATCCTCTCTCTTTTGCAATGCATCTATGATTGTCTCGTGCTCGTCCATTGAAATTGTCCATAATACCTTATTGGTGGGTCTCCCTTTGTATCTTTCTAATTTGATATTTGTTGCCACAACCAAATGTGAACAGTGTAAAATCTTCTTT
The DNA here is from genome assembly GCA_028749045.1 of Cupressus sempervirens. Taxonomy (NCBI): domain Eukaryota; kingdom Viridiplantae; phylum Streptophyta; class Pinopsida; order Cupressales; family Cupressaceae; genus Cupressus; species Cupressus sempervirens. The sequence continues at coordinate 832,297,605 of CM053792.1, forward strand.
TCGGTTTGGTAGTCTTCAAATGCTGGCAAACCATTTCTTCTTGTTAGGTATCTAGATAGTCAGGTGCCAGCTACAACAACAAATCCAATTGGATACTCAAAACCATCATCGTCTACTTGATGACATGTCATTTTTTTCTTAGGTTCCACACATCTAGCTAGCCAATACTCAATTTGTTCATCATTATCACTAGGTGCAATAACAACATAAACATGTCCTACAAGATAAGATAAAGTATAGAAACACTTTAATCACTCGTGTACATATGCAAATTATATAAATTGAAGCATGAGATCACAAAAAAATATAATTAAATTGTGCATACCAGGTTCTATGAGGTCTGAAATATGATCATAGTCTTCTGATGCAAAAGTAACATTCTGGACTTCATTTACTATATCATCCTCAAAATGCGTGTCAATAGGTGCTAATGATCTTTGTTGCCAATCTTCAACCCATTCTGTATTCTCACATTCTTCCCATTCACCTGCAAGACAAAATTGACAAAAACAAGCAAGCTCCCTAATCCATATAGTCCAAGTGTTAGAATCTGAACTCCTAAATGAATGCCATTTAGCTGAACCACTAATTGTATCACAATCATATCTTGAAGGGATATTATTTTCTTCAACTAGGTAGAAGAAACATTTGATTGTAGAGTTTTGACTTGATCCCATGTATAAATATTTGTTACACCATTCGATAATCTCATGTGCATTTTTGAAGTTATCTCTTTCCTCAAATTTTAATTGCTCTTTACTAAGGGCTCTCTTCACACATGCACTAGCACCATCATGTTCTCCTTTACCATGTCCAGCCTCAAAAAAACTTCACACATGTTGGATGCTAGTTTGCTTATGTGTCCTACTCAACCAATAGAACATTCTAGCATTCTTGAATTGTCTTGTACAATTATCTGACCATATCCAATGTTGTGTCATTTGAATTTGTCTCTCTTTTAAATTATCATAAAAGACCTTGCAACAATATTGGAGAAACTCAGATGAATGGAGTTTATTATCACTTAAATAAAAATGGTACTCTCTCAATATTTTTTGATCGTCCTCTGTACTATCAGTTGCATGCCTACAAACTATATGAACATAAATTGTTACTTGCACTGAATTGTAATATTGTGGTTGTACCTCTTCTTGCGGTGCAAGCGTGTAGTTCTCTGCAAAGTTAACAAATGAAAGTATAGTACCAATTGGAAATGTATTCTTACATATGTAAAATTGTCCATCAAGCCATCTAGAATATTGAGAGTGTTTAACATATTTTGGTATGATCACACTCTTAAACTCATCCATAAATGCATGACAACTAACTTTATCTGTAACTAGATCACACCTTCTTCCAAACTTCACATCCTTCAATGGATATTCAATAGTTTTGAATCTTTTTACCTCAACTAATTGTTGTCCAAAAGTAGTCAAAGCATTTTCATGCAAACATTCATCTAACAAAGAAAGTTTGCCGCACATATCACATGTACTAGAAAGACATGCATTGAAAAGAAAGTATTGATCATTAGGTGGCTTACAAAACAAACCTGATATGAAATCTTTTATAGTTTGAGGTGGTATTTTTATACCACATTCTTGCAACATTTCTTTACTATGCATGGTACCACGTATAGATTGAAATACATCATAATGGTAACGAAATTGAATATGAGTTTTACAACAACATGTGATTCTTTCCTTGTTAATCCTTACATACCATGGTTTACACTTTTCAAAAGATCTTTGACTAATGGTAATAGTTAATACCTTACCATCTACAAATTTTTTAAACAATTCAGTTTGAGTCATGTCCAAAAGGTGTTTAGGATGTGGATCATGTATTTTTGACCCAATTCTCAATTTAAGAACATCTCTTGAATTAGGTGATACTCTTGTATTATCATGCCAAAAATTTTCAATCAAACTTTTGATTTCACTAGTAAGTTTCATATCACATCTCGGGAGTCTACCACTAGAAGTCCATAAAATATTTGTTGGATCACATTCAAAGTTAACCCTTCCCTTTACAGCTCTTTCTAAAGTCTTACAATTCACATTAAGATGTCCACTTATGTTGGTAATCAATCTTTTGTCAGATGTTGATTTGTTAACTAAAGCTATTGTTTTTGCTCGTTGTGCTGCATTCTTATCTTTAGATCGACTTCTCTTTTCGATAAAATCAAAGGCAGTAGCAACAGTGGATACAACTTGTTTTAAAGACTCATTTTTATTCTTGGGTTTTGCATACATTCCCAACCTTCTCATTACTTTTCACATTTTAGACATTTTAATTAGTTGCAACATTAGCTGACATTGAAACCCAAATTTCTTATTATAAAAAAATGCCTATACAATCTATTAGCATGTGTCCTAATTTGTCTCCATGAAACCAATCCCTCAAGATTATCTAACACATCATTAGGAATATGAAAATTATGTTCAGACACTTTACTATCATTCTGACATGTTTGTTCAGTAGTTGGTGTTTCTATGTCTACGTTCATGCAATTTTTATTTTCAGACACTTTACTATTTTCACTGTTATTTGGGATTTGAATATCATTTTCAAATTTTTTTGGCATTTCTTTTGGGGTAGGCATTTCAATTGGAGTGTTTTATGCATGATCGTTTGACAATTGCTTCTCATGAAGAAAATCTAAATCGTTTAAATCGTAACCTACTTCTAAAAAATCACCAATTTCATCATGAGAGAAAATTCGAGGGTTTGGAGACACACCTGTATTGAAGGCATAATTAGAATGTGCACCTGAATTTTCTTGTATTAGGTTCTCTTCTTTCATTTCTTCATCCATCGTGGTATCTTCAATGTCTTTCTCCTTTGAAACATTGTTCAAGTCTCTAATTCTCTGTCTTCTCTCTCGTTGACATTGTACTTCATTCTCTTTATTTGCTGCAATCTCCTCATCTGTCAGAACTCTTGCTTTCTTCTTTCTTCGTTGTTTTGATCCCATGTTTGCACTAGTTTTGAATTTGAATCAGTAGCCTACAAATTGTATAAGAGGACAAGAAAATAGAATAAGCGTGATGAAATTCAGTGTTTCAGGTCGAAACTGTTGTTCAATCATTTCAATCATTGAATTTGGGTCGGTGGGGCAACTTTTGGGAACCAACAGGTACATCAGAAATGGGTACCCAATTTCTTAAAAATCGGGTACCCATTTACAAATCGGGTACCTAATTTTATAAAAGTCGGTATAACGGTTTAAAGAAATCGAGTGCCCGATTTGTGAGACATGAGCGGGAATTTGGCATGGCTCCCAACTTTTGCATGGGGTTTTGCCTTGGGGAAAGGCATGGCATAGGCTTGGTCCCACCAAGCCATGCCTTTGTACTCCTTTTTTTTTCTAAAGCATTTAATCGACAATTTTTGGTATTGTCATAATTTTTTTTATAGTCATTCCTATTTAATTTTGTGACAAGACAAAAACCCATTATAGGTCTTGCTATTCTGATTTCAAAAATATAAATTTTATAGTGTTATTAGTTTATTTTCTATTTTTCCATTATTTATTAATCAAAACTATCTCCTAAACATTAAAAAGTGACATTCACTAAAATTTTAATAACTTTTTTATTTTATAATTTTTCTATCATCAATCTACATACAATTCTTTTGATGTTAAAAACAAAAATTTGAAAAAAGTGAGATTTTGATCAAATTATGTGGTCCATACACAAGAGGTTTTAAAATTCACCTTTATAGCCAATTAATAATTAATAATAATAAAATTATTCAATAAAAAATTAAGAAAAAATATTCTCATCAATCTTAGGTGTATTAGGTAAATCCATTTAAAAGGATTTGCAAAATTCATTTATTTGTGTCAAATTATGGTGTTCGTACACGAGCATCGTATGGTCCTGAGACAGGCATTTTGAAAAAGTGGTTTTTAAAGATCCATACCAAAAAAATAATCTATCATATGGGTGCACAAATAAATTACATATTCAAAAACTAGATTCCGAACACTAAAAATATTATTTTTGGAGTTTTTTAATATTCAATCTCTAAATACCTCAAATTTCGACATCAATCGACAAAAAATTTCAAAAACAGGAAAAACACTTCCACTTTTTGGCCAAATGTGAGACCCAACTTCTTGCACTAACCCTTTGCACAAATTATCTTCATTACATTGCACTATAAATCCTCACATGGGTATCTCTTTAAATTGTGCACTCTCACCCGAAATACACAAATCCAATGTAAACCCATAAATTAATTTTAAATCCAAATAAAATTGATCGATAAAATCAAATCCAAAACCCACATAAAGAGTACCCATAAAATTAAAAATAGAACTCATTGAAACCATAGAACCCAATCTATCAGAATCTAAAAAAAATTCAAATAAAAAAAGTCAATTAAAGTTTGACACATGTTTAACTTCATTACACTAATTGTAACTCAATTATAACCTATAGTTTGGTCAACTTATCCTAAGTCTCTTATTTAATTAAAAGAACTTTCTCCCTTTTAATTAAATAAAATCTCAAAGTCCCAGTTATCCTAAGTGTGCTCATGAAAAGAATTATTCCTATTTTTAGAATAAAATAAAATGCATTTTTGTCTACACATGAGGGGCACACTTTTCTTTCTGAAAGGTATCTTTATTTTCAAAATAACTATAATTCTCCTCTACACATCTTTTGCCTCTTAAACATCCTCAATGATCTTTCTTAAGTGAGATCCTTGTACACATGGGTCACTCAAGGCTCACTCTCCACCCTTGGTTTTGTCTCTTAATCTCTACCATCCATTTTTTTAATCCAAAAGGAGACTCTCTCCTCACTCTATCATATCTTGCTCACTTATGCTATTGTTATTTTGTAGGTTTTCTTGGTGATTTTGGAGCATTTGGAGCACTCTTCTTACATTCACTTAGTACCCACTATGCATTCACTTGGTTCACTTGTATTGAAACTTCATGGCATTCCAACCTTAGTTTCCTTTATGCTCTAGCTTAGATCACATAGCATGACTAGGAAGCTTTGTAATACTTTTATTTTTGTTAGTTTTAGCTTGCATTTGAATGTTTTAGTTTAGCTCTTGCATCTCTCATTTAGCTTGCATTTTTATTTCATATCATCTCTGATTCTTGGATACTAACATACTATCTCTTGCCTTTGAATCTCTACTAGGTTCGTTTAAGAGCCACTATATAACTATTTTCAGTCTTGCACATTATAGATAGAGAGCTATGAGTTATCATTCAAGGTCCCTAATCCACTGGACCACTTGGATAGAATGTCTTAGAGAAGTGTACTGATATTTGGTATACAATGTGATCTTTATTGTTATTGATTTCATCCACTTGAATTACACCACCATCAATGATGTCTTGGACATCATGGTGTAACCTCATACAATCTTTGAGCTTATATACTTTAATATCGTGGGCGAGTCATTCTATCATGGTCACTTAATTTAAGGATCATACCGTCGTAATTCCATTAAAATTTTGTACCCTTAACTAGTGCCAGCTAAGATAATGTTCCAATAGTCATACAATGAGTGATGTCCCCTTAACTACTATTCATTGAGGGAGACAAAGCATAATTGTGTGGATATATTTAGGGAGAAAATTTAAATTTGTTTATGAGTATGTTAGAAATTGAATACTCTTACATTTTTAGCTATATTTTTAATCTTCCATAGTGTACATACCCTTAATATGTTTGTAGGCTCCTTAATGCCCTCCACGAGTCTATTTCACTTCTCAAGGTTCTTAAAGTCCTTTTCGTTTTCTTTTTTGATTGATAAATGACTAAATCCTAGAGTATTTATTTATTTATTATTATTATTTTTAGATATAAATTATAATTATGTGTTAAGCATGAGTAGACTAGAACCCAAGACCTCCAAGATGAGAGGCTCAATATCTAATGTTGTGTACTAGGCTCTTGCCTTGAATGTCCCTTTCTTGAAACTATCTTTTTGGTCCATTTTTGTGCTATCCTATTGTTTTCTTGTAACTTGTCATTATTTGGCACAAAATGTCTAGACACTAGCATGCATTTCTAGCAACCTATAATATTTTATCATTTAAAAGGGATTCTTAATCACTTTCCTCTTCTTAGCTTGTATCGTTAGAGAAAATGCCTCTAATCTATCTCATAATTAATAATAAATTCCACATGATTAAGCTTGTATTATAAAATTTCAATTCAGTATTATATGTAAGAGGACTCGATTTTAGTTCATTCTTCCCTATGCAAGAGTGGTCCTTTCTATATATACTAATTTTCAAATTAGATTATAATTATTAAAATATATTTTTAAAAATAATAAAAAACAATTTAACTTTTCTACAAATATATTTGGTTATAATATATTAATAACTAAACTCTTATATGCTTTCTTATATTAATTCTACAAAGAAAGACTCTAGAAATAATGATATATAGGTTTCCTCTTTTCATATGAAAGGAATAATTAAACTTTGTAAAATGGTAAGTCTTGTATTATTTTCCCATTAACATTTATGTATGAAACATTAATTTAAAAATTAAAATCAATATTGTATGTATCATTTTAAATTAATTTCAATAAAAATCATTGTTTCCATGATGAATATATTTAAATTACTACTATTATTATTGACAAATACAAAACAAAATAAGAAATTGTTGAAAACACCAAAAATAAAACATTAGAAAAAAATTCATATAAGACAAGAAATTTGTGAAGAAAAAATAACATATTTATTTATTGGTTAAAAGATTTTAAATTTTGGGAAATGCCAAGAAAGCAAAGCGTAGTCGCCCTTGGCTAAATAGCCAAATATATGCACCTGATTTGACAGTTTATATAATTTATTAATTAATTTTAAAGTCACAAATCAGTGGTTTTGTGGTTTTAAAATTAATTAATAAATTACATAAACAGTCAAATCGAGTGCAAATTTTCTCTTGTAGAAATGTGGCTGCATAGTCTAAGAGGGTAGATACGTCCTCAATGTTCGATAGCATGTGTCGGACTTGCATTAAAATAAGATGGAAATGTCTATGCCAGCATCAAAATGACATTTTTAAATTAAATTTAAATTTCAAATACAATTTATAATTGATTTTTATTATTTTATTACGCCGTAGGCATTTCCTTATATGGGATTCAAGAGTTGGAATCCCAATCCAATGGCTCAAAACTTAGAAGAGGCCTTGATGACCATAGAAGTTGTTATGGCCATCAGATTTCTATCTCATCAAATGGGGCTGCTTTTCACAATCAATGGTTGAAGATCTTTAAAATTTGTGGTGGACAATTGAATATATCCTGTTGGGTCCATTTCATTGTCTATGTTAACTTTTTTGTCAGTATCACTCGTTTTCACTTTTTGGTGTTTGTTTTCAAATTTTGCGAATCAATGGCCTATAATGATTTTCACTCTTTACATAACCATTTAAATAATCATCTTCATCTATCATTTTAGTGGCTGCATTTTGATTTTCAGTTATTATTTTTTGCTAATATGGTAAATGATTTCTTGGTACTGTGGAGGAAAGCAACTTGAAAGTACCACCATAAACTAACCAAAAACTAATTTACAAAGATGAATGCGATGCACAAAGATGTGTATCGCATTCACCTAATCCAAAAACTAACCACCATAAAAATAATTAACTATATAAATTATATATGAAATTATTTGAATATACATTTATTAAAAAAATAAATTAAAAACTAAAAATGAAGGTACCAAATTAACTTGTCATTACCTAGGGCTTAGCACATATTGGACTGAGTTAGTTGTTTCTTAAAGGTAATGTAGAATAAAAGTTAAAGATAGAAGGAAACCTTCGTGAAAAAATAAAAATAGCTCATAAAATGTGCACTTTGAACTTTCCCAAACAAATAAAATTAGATTTCAATGAGAAGAGAAAATGCACATGTGGAGTTGGACCACCACTTGCATTGTTAGATTCCTTCCTTCATGCCTTCTCTCTCACGAGCGGCCGGCCTCCACATGATTTTGTCAAAAGTCAAAAGTTGGCCAACATATCACATCTACAATGACATGGAGAAACTTGGACGTAGTTACGTGTTTTCTTGGGGAAAAAGAGGAAGTTTCATAGCACCGAGGAGGAGTTTTTGGGTTCAGTGTTCTCTGTATTAAGAGGAAGTTTGGTCCACATAGTCTTCTTTGGCTTGGAATATTTGGTTTGTTTGACTAGGAAGTGGGAAAGCTTAAATTGCACGCAAATGCAGAGAAATGTCAGAGAGTGAACGAAAGTACTGAATACAGTGTTTTCTTCTCAAGAATCTCACATTACCTGATTTAGGTTTTGAGTAGAACAAAACTAGTTTTGCTTTGGGGTGCACTAATGGACAGAATCATGTTTCCTTAATTTACAAAGATAACTTTAATTTACAAAGATGAATGCGATACACATGCTTTAATAATGTTAATTACTTGCAATATATAATAATTATAAATTGTTATTAATAACTTTTTAGGATATAAGATGTATGTTTTTTTTCAAGTAAAAATATATGAGAGAATAACTATTTTAGTTTGAATCATTTGTGTTTTAAATATGAAAATTAGTTAGACATCTAAGTTATATATAATAATTTCTCAAATGAAATCAAATATAAAATTTATACTTTAAAAAAATGTGACGTTGTTTTCAAGATTCAAATATGTAACTATTTTAGTCAAACTCATTGACCTCTATTTCATTAGTAGTGGTTTGAAAAAACCCATCTTTCATAGAAATGAGTAGAGAATGTAACACTTATTGCATCTTGATGCTTATAGACGTACAAGGACTTAAGCAAGGTCAAAACTTGATTTACCATATATTACTTCATTTTAAGATTCATATGATAGATTTATGGATTGTAGATTCAATATTTTACTATGCTCATTCTAAGCAAGATTTTTTATCCATCTTTCGTACTTCATCTTATGTCATCTTCCTCACCAACACACAAAAGTTGTTGTCATGATTCAAAGGAGGCGTTATCCTTCCCCTCAATGTGCCAACTCTAAGCTCACTGGTTAAGAATGACTATTCTTGTATCTCCAATCTCTTTTGCTATTGTAACGTCACACGCTTGACTCCAAAGAGATCTCCTCACCTTGATGACACTAGATAGAAAGAGGAAGGTGAGTATATTCAACATGGTAAGTGAGGATGCCCTCATTCCGAGAAAGGAAAAACCCAATGGACTATAAGGTATTAATCTATGGATTGCTAGAGAAATCACCACAGGCTTACCATGATAAAGCATAAGTTTTTATCTCTAAGGCATAACAATATATAAACCTTTAAAGAGTAAAATATATCTCTTACTACAAGCTTGGCAGTTCTGTCTGTAGGAATCTTTCTTGCCTTGCAAAGAGTAAAGGCTAAAGACTACACTTCCAATATACCACCAATATTACAATTTGGTGTCCTTATAAATTATTAAATCTCAGTGTACTCTCACCTATATGTATTATGAAATAATATTTCTATTGCCTTTTGCCAAAAAAAGATGAGAGAAATGAGACAAATTGTAACCAATCTACTTTGGTAGAAACATTATATCACCAAAAATATTTAATCCTTTGCATTCAATTTTGTCCTTTGCATTTATGAAGCAAGATGTTTTCCAAGTCTTTTATGAGAATCCACTCAGAAGAATATTTGTGGATCACCTTGATGAATCACTAGAATATGCAGAAGTTCATGTATTCATGGATATCCAAAAGCTACAAAGCGGGAGTAGACCAATTCAACTTTGCAACCTATGCAACTAGAAATGGTTTCATCGACATTACTATTTTATACATGAAATTTGTAGTCCCACTAGTTCTTTGATGATTTATGTCATATGTGCAAATCAAATGGTGTAATTACAACCTTATCAGAATAATTAAATATTTGGTTATTTGGGAGGATGATTTCCTTTGAAAAATTCTTGTAAAAAAATAACATTACAAGTGAAACCTCTAGTTGTTTATTTTTTTTCTTGAACTAGGTTGTCAATTCTGATTCTTATATACAATATTAGAATGCTTTGAATAGTAAAATAACCAAGGATGATTAAATTTGGATAAATAGATATGCCAAATCTGGCCACAATATATTGATATTTCTTCTTTAAGGTTGACCAATTGAGAATTCTTATAAAATCTCAATGGTAGAGTAGTTAGGTTTAGCTCAATTCTAGATATTAAACTTGTTGTGTGAAATGAATAGTAAGAAGATGTTATTATTCCTTTCAAATATGACATAAAATTTTTTAAAATAAAGTTAGTACAAAAGTATTTGCCAAATGTTGGAAAAAAAGGTAAAAATTATAAATCAATATTTCTTTGAATTATATTTAATATGGGAAGGGGTAGATTAAGATAACAATAGATGTGAGTAGAGATCTGGGGAAATACTAAGAGGAAAAAATGGATGACTATATAGAGGGATGTGTATTTAGAAATAGAGAGATGACATAGGAGGGAGAAGATAGAGAGTGGTGTAGAGGAAGTGATAAAGATCAAGAGAGATACATAGATAGAGGGAGGAGAGAGAAGAAAATATCTAAAGATAAGAAGGAAGAAAAATAAATAGAAATATATAGATGACAAGATGGATTAATAAAGAGAAATAAAAAGAATAGGACATCTATATAGATAGAGAGATGCCAAACATTGATAAGTAAGTGTGTGTGTGTGTCTATATATATATATATATATATATATATATATATGAAGATGGAGAGAATAGAGAATAGAAGAGTAAAATAAGGGAGATAGATGGAGAGAGGGAGAAAGAGAGAGATTTATGTGAAAGGGAAAGGGAAAGGGAAATATACATATATATAAAAAATAGATATGAAGATGGGGAGAACTAGAGAATGGAAGAGTAAAATGTGAGAGATAGATGGAGGGAGAGAGAAAGAGATAAAAATTTATGTGAAAGGGAAAGGGAAAGGTAAAGATATATGAACATCTAAATTAGGGAGATATATTAGAGGTAGAGAAGGATGGAGAGATAAAAATAGAGATATGTCTAGAGGGAGATATAGTGGGAAAAATACAAAGATGTAGAGATTTAAAAGTACATGAAAGGAAAGAGAGAGGGACAGTTTTTGAGATTTGGAATGAAAGGACGATATATATATATGGATAGAGAGAGAGAGAGAGAGATTTACAATGGAACACATATTTAGTTGGCATTCCATATATCTACCACATACCCATTGCACACTAAGATAAAGATTGCTAGTTTAATCTCTATCTTGCTCTACTTTCCTTGCTCAATGTGTTTGGGATGTTTCATAGTAATTATCGAGGCTGATGTTTCATCTGTATTTTGGTATACTTTTATATCTCGTGTTTATCTGTATAACTAGATGTCTCTCAATAATTATCTCTATCGTCTGTTACATGCCTTTCTTTCCAAACGTGTGAAGAAAATTCTACTCAACTTTCCATTGCACACTAAGATAAAGATTGCTAGTTTAATCTCTATCTTGCTCTACTTTCTTTGCTCAACGTGTTTGGGATGTTTCATAGTAATTATCAAGTCTGATGTTTCATCTATATTTTGGTATACTTTTATATCCCGTGTTTATCTCTATAACTGGATGTATCTCAATAATTATCTCTACCGTCTGTTACACGCCTTTCTTTCCAAACATGTGAAGAAAATTCTACTCAACTTTTCTTGTGTCACTCTCACTTGCCGGGTCTCACACATCTTTCTTCAAAAGCTAAGTATGCCCTTTATTTTCTTTGGTGATCTACCAGTCACATTAACAATGTCAAATATTGATCATAGCACGTAAACGGGCTCCCTTCATCCCTCTTGAAATTGATTTCTATTTCTACGGTTTGGATTAGCTATTTTTGCCCTTTTCATGAAAATCAGACATGATGAGCTTGAATTTACCAACTGAAAGACTTACCATTTGGTTTCCTTTTTCTCGTTACATTTTTTATAAATAAGAAAAATTTAATATTTTGTTGGTCTTTTTATGCTGATGATTTTTTTATAAATAGAACGATATAGCGTTCAATATACGAGGGGAAGCAAGATGATTGAAGAACTCTCATATATACATTATTATTCTATGCATTATTTTTAATATAATATAAATAATGTATACATTTTAAAATGAAATAGTGTAAAAGTTTTGAAAAATATTTTTTGTTGAATTTTACATTTCATTGTTTAGATTGAAATATATTGAATTACGAAAAAGAAAACTATAAAAAAACATAAATAAAAAAGTAAAAATAAAAAAGAAGATTTTTTAAAAGTTTTGAATGAGCTTTGCAACTTTTGCACATGGTGTGCACCTCTGGTGAGGGTCCCCCTCCTCGTCCACTCTTGGATCAAACATTGGTTTGTCCAAATTTAAACCTTTTGCTTTCTATGCAATCTATTGCAGTTAATTGCCTTTTCAGTCCCAGGTTATGAGTATCATCGATAGGGTGCCTTTGTTTGTTGGATAAATTAGCTTTTTTTGGGTGGTTCTGCTCCCTAGGAATCTTAAGGGAATGTTGAATTAGGGATGGTGCAATCCCTAAACAAGCTTGGAAAAGTGTGCTTCTTAGAGACAAAGGTGACATGCCTCTAGAAGTGATACCCAAAATTGTTAATGGCAGGGATGGCTTATAGATCTGCTTATTGGAATAGGTGGTTGAGAATATCACACTCAGGTTTTCCTAGGCTTTGGTGGGTCATTTTTCTGCATTGTGTCTATCTATTGAAATGGTTATAAAATGGTTCTCTGTGAAATGGAGACTCAAGGGATTTGTCAATTTCTTTGCATAACCAAGTGAACTTTTTCTCTTCGGGTTTACCTCCAAGGATGACAAGTGCACCATTTTGGTTGGATCTTGGAGATTTTGTAAACATCTATTGACTTTGGCCAAATGGAAACTTGGGTTTAACCTAGATACGTACCTTCTCCATATGGCCCGAGTATGTATTCAGCTCCATGGTCTTCCTCTAAATTTATGAGATGAAAAGATATTCAAATGGATTGGTGACTCTTTAGGATATTTTATCTAAACTGATAATGTTACTTCTAGGAAATCTAGATTGGTATATACAAGATTTTGTGTGAATGTGGATATCAACAAATCTTTACCTAGTGTAACTTAGTTTTGAAATCAAAATGGAGACTTTGGACTCTACCTAGAAATAATGAGAATCCAACCTTGCTTTCTCAATATTGCACTACATATGGTCACATTATTATTGATTGTCCCATGAATTAGGAACTGGGGAAGGGGATGAAAGGTAAGGAGAACGTGGCAATGTAGGATTCCACTACTTAGAGTGAATGTTGTATCAGTCTTCCTTTAAAATAAGAGGTTTTGAAGGAAGGGTTGGAGGGGAAGACTCATGCTTTTGTGAAGAATAAAATGGTGATGTAGGAGTATCCTTTCTCTAAAGACTTGGTTAAATTAGTCTCCTCTCCAGAAATGAAGGGTTTGTTAGAATATTTATCTAATAATTGAGACAGGGCGACAAGGGACTGAATTAGTTGTCCAAGGTCCAAATGTACCAATTGAACAAAAAAAATCTTAAACAACTTCAGATCTTATCATTCCATAGCCCAGTCTCTACTGTAAATTTAGTAACATCAACTAGTAGTTTGTTGTCCTAAATAAAAGACTTGCATAATGTAAACATTAATCAGTAAAATACCATAGATAGCATCCACACAAGTTTGACAGTAGGATTTAACGTGGAAACCCAATTTGAGAAAAACTACCAGCAACATGCCACTAATTTTCACTCTTCTAAAGTAAGCTTTATTAGGAGCCAACCCTGTTAAAGTTTATTATGCCATAGTCATTCCCTATTTGAATGTGAGAGCCAAATTCTCCATCCGACGGTCAGCAATCGTGGAGAGGCAATGACGACCATCGAAATAATCTTAACCATTCATTATAATGTGATTCAATTGGAAATAATTTATGTCAGATACATTGAATAATGTTTTGTACAAGACCAAAAATGGACTTTTCTATTACCGGCCTCAAATGAACAGTACCCCCTCAATGGATACTCTCCTTCAACAGAAAACACTTTATGCAATGATTCAGATATTTGATTTGGATTGTGTTGGTGGCAAACGCATCTGATGGATTATTAACTCCATTGATTTTGATAGCAATAAGGTCACCCAACCATTTTTGTATTAGAAGTAGCCCTGTTCATGGAAAGACTCTTCACCTGCAACCACCATGGATCACAAAAAATATTGTCTAAATTATTGTCTGTCTCCGCTAAACTATTCCCTCCAAAATTGAGAGAATTGGCAGACATGGTGGAGAGTGTCAAAGCAAGGAGGTCAGTACTTTGTTTCGAACCCATGACGTGCAGGTCTTCTTAGCTTCGCTATATGTTTGGACTTTTTCCCTTGCTTTTGTTCTTAGTAAGGACTTTTTGGGATGTTGTGTAAAACTTGTAGGTGTTAGAAAGCAAATAACTGGCAACAAAAAAATGTAATAGTAGGCGGGATAAATGGCACTGAAACAAGGCTAGGAAAACTTGGAATGTGGTAGTTACAATGCCACAAGCATTAACGCCTTCACTATAGCAAACAAGTTTCGTTGCTGAAGACACAGAAAATAGTCGGGAGACATGGTGAACATTTAAGAAGACCTCAAGTGCAACATCAAAAATGATGGCGGAGAGCTCAACATTGGCATTGTCATTAGTCATTCAATTGTTCTTATTATTATTTTTCAAACTGTGAAATGAAGTGTGTTAATTAGTGGCACCACTAGTGAATGCATTGATGGGCCCTATGAATTGAATGAGATTCTTCTGGGTTCAATTACTCCTAATGTTTTTTGTGTACCTCTATTGATGACTAAGTGGCAGGTTTCTTTTCTTATAATATCTTCGATGCGACTATTCTCCCTACAAATTACACCATTGACTAAATTTCAAGCAAAAATGAAAATACATAACAACTGGTATTACTACATAACAAATGCATGCTACATTTAGACAAACCTATTGCCCTTTCTGATGTAGAGAAACTTAAAGGTTTACCATGTTCAAATCTAGATGAAGAACAACTTCAATCAAGAATACTCTTTTGTGCTAACCAAAAGGTCATTTTTTATGCAAACTTATGGGTTGAAATTGGACTTGTCAATCGCACACTTGGACAAGTCAAAAAAATTGTATACAATCCTAGTGAAAAGCCACCTCAACTCCCTTTATTTGTAATTGTTGACTTTCCAAACTACATTAGGCCACCCTAGGATCATAACAACCCACAAAATATTTCAGTTCTACCAATAAATCATGACATTCATAGACAAATACCTTTAAAAATGTCATGGGCCCTAACAATACACAAGTCGCAAGGACTTACACTACAAAGAGTGACAATTGACATTAGCAACACTGACTGCCAAAGGTCTAACATTCACAACAATATCAAGAGTACGTGAACTTGCAGACCTCCGCATTCAACCCACATTCACATTTGAAAGATATGCACGAATGCAACAAAACCCATTTGTTGCATGAAGGAAAAATGAGGACATGCACCTTCAAACATTATCAAATACAAGTCCTCGAACAATATCAAATTTGGAACAAATACTACAGGTAAGCTTGAATTATTTTTTAGATGCATACATTACAAATTAAAGTTTTTAAATTCAAAGCTGAATAAAATTTTGTAATCTACACAGGTTTAAATGACATTGCATACACACAAATAAATGGACCAGACACTAGATGAACTGGGAAATCAAAGCAACTTGTTCACAATTTCATGGGACTTGAAACTTATTTCAAAATACAATGGTGCTCTTGTTTGGCATGGAAGAGGATTGCATATTAATTTTTGCTCCTTTCACTCTCCCACCTATTTATCATTGTGCTTGTTGATTACCAAACATATTGTATTAAATGTGAAGAACAAATAAAATATCTCATTTGTGTTAGTTAAGAACAAATTTTACCCCCAAATACGGCGTACCTATTGCACACTAAGGTGCAATTGTTAGTTCATTAAAATTGAAAAATTGTTGTTTTGATGCTGGTATAGACATGGGGTATAAGACTCCTCTTGCCTTTCTTTTAGCATCAATAATAGTTAGAAAGACCGCGTGCACAGACCAAAGAACGGACTGCGGTCAGCGCGCTGTCAAATCTTATCTTTATTTACTCCACTGAATGCGGCGCCATCTAGAATAATGTTTACTTTTTGTTGTAAGGCTGTGGTATTATTAATATTTTTAAGAGCATAATAATAAACAAATTGAAAAACATTTTTTTTAAGAAATGAATATTACATTGAACTATTGGTTATGTGGCAAGATTAAGAAATGTTCAGACCTAGTGACGTGACTATCAACGCCATAGGGAAAACCAAATAACAAATGAAAGAACACAGTCAACCGACTGAATGAAATATCCAAGGCCAGTCAGGCTGTTAGTGGCCTAGCCCTTTGTTTGAATTCCCTGCGTGAATGTACGAAAGAAGTCAATTTTCCAAAATCACTCTCGTGGACCTCCTTGTTCATTGCGTAGCATAGAAGCAATCGAAAACATGCTACAAACTTTATAGGAACATCCATGCGCTGCTTAGAAGCAATCGGTAAGAAAAGTAGAAATGCTATGGATATTGAAGAGATCAAGATTAAGTCTATGGTCCTTGCAATTATGATGATTCTTGCACCCCATATTGGCAGTTCACAATCATCGGATGGTGGAGATACGCTTCTATTGGGGGCCTCGCTTACTGGAAATCAAACCATGATGTCAAAGAATGGTACGTTTTCACTTGGTATTTTCAGTCCCACGAGAACGAAGAATTGGTATATTGGCATCTGGTATGCAGGAAACACCCAGAAGATCATAGTTTGGGTGGCTAACAGAGAGAATCTGGTCACAAACATGCCCGACGTTCTAGAATTTTCAAGCGATGGGCATCTTAGATTGCTTGATAGAAATAGCCGGTCAGCTTGGTCGATGTCAGATATTGCCAGGAAAGGATTATTGAAAAATTAAAACTACAAAGAAACATGGTGACAGAAGATAACAAAATTATTTCATTGATCTGGCTGCACACAATGTGTAACAATTTCTCTCTATTTATAGAGACTTCCAACACCTATAGGTTTGTAGAGCTTCCCTGAATTCATGTTGAAAATAAACTAACTTCCTCATACATTATAGAGGATCTGGTATTATTTTGACAGCACTAACAGTCAATGGCTGGAAGTATGACAGACTGGCAGTTTTGTTGTAACTAACCAGCCACATGGGTTTGACTACTTCTAACATCCTCCCTTAATTTCTACCACTAAAGACTCTTTCAGTGGGAGAAATTACAATAAGAAATTTAAACATGATAGGTCTTGGCATTAAGCCTTTTGAGGTACCCATTTACAACATAGAAATTTTTAGTTTCCCCTATCACAATCACTATTTAAAATTCATTTTTCTTGTTAAGTGGTTTTAGCTTACCACAAACTCTTCGGAAAAAAATGCTTTAGGATCTTTCACCCAAACAAGTGGTTTTGGTTTACCACAAACCCTTCAAGACTTTTAAGTTTTTCACCTAAATAAGTGGTTTTGGCTTACCACAAACCGTTCAATAGATTTACTTAAACAAGTGGTTTTGGATTACCACAAACCCTTCAAACTTCACAAAACTATTGATCCAATGATAGGTAAACCAACTCTAAACTTTTCTCTAGCATACTAATATTGAGTCCATATGCAAAATAATCCATCTACCGAGTCACATGGGTACCCAGCCGCTGTGCTCGCTAGTTCTTTAAGAATATTTTTCAGATACATGGTTCATCAATATAGTAAAAACTTTTGAAGTGTCGGATACAACCGATAGTACACCTCTTGCTACAACCATCATTATTGTGATCTTCATATTGCAAACATTGACTTCAATGATCAGCCTTTCTTTTCATTTGACAACAACATATCTTCTCTAGCTTGCTCCAACTTGCATTTCCACAACTCCTTTTCTCTATCAGTTTGTTGAGGTTTCCCAATTTTTTTATTTACTAACTTCCATGAAGCCTTCTCTCTTAGAGCATTCTTGACTGCAATCTTCCAATCTACAAAACCACTTCCATCAAAGATAGGCAAAACTTCATTTGAAGAACCCATGTTAGCAAAAAAATCAGCCTTCAAACAAATCTAGCAATATCACTCCAAAAAAAAAAAATCCTAGTAACCAAATATCACTCCAAAAAAAAAAACAGCTCTGCAAACAAACCATTTCCAGCAATATATTTTCCTTCAACAAAACCCTTTAGCAATATTTCTAGCTGAACTTCTAAATGAATCTCCAGCTGAACCTGGCTAAACTAGGCTTTGATACCATATTGAAAAATTAAAACTACAAAGAAACATGGTGACAGCAGATAACAAAACACAATGTGTAACAATTTCTTTCTATTTATAGAAACTTCCAACACCTATAGGTTTGTAGAGCTTCCCTGAATTCATGTTGAAAATAAACTAACTTCCTCATACATTGCAGAGGATCTGGTATTATTTTGACAGCACTAACAGTCAATGGCTGGAAGTATGACAGACTGGCAGTTTTGTTGTAACTAACCAGCCACATGGGTTTGACTACTTCTAACAAGGATCACGAGCTGTGTTAATGGACTCTGGCAATTTCATCATGCTGGACGCCCTCAACGAGTCTGTGGTTGCCTGGCATGAAGATGTGGAAAGGAATGGAGCTAACATCGTGGAAGAGTTCTACGGATCCTTCAACTGGGTTCTTCTCTTACGGAATGGACACAGCTCCTGGAAAGACGCAGATGATGATGGTATATAACAACACTATTCCATATCGGTCCAGTGGAGAATGGACTTGGGACTATTTTGCTAAGGAGCCCGAAATGGAGCAAGGTTCGAAGAGACTTGAAACATCCTCTGTGACGCTTTCTCCCTCAAGAATCTACATCAAATTTGGTGTTAAACAGGAAGATCATATCCTCATGGGGCGGTTTCGGTTAGCTGAGACCGGCGAAGTACAAATCTACTTCTGGATGGACGATGGCACCTGGAGTCTGAGGTGGTCGACATACCGAGGTCAATGCAGTGACTTCGAAATCTGCGGGGCGAATGGACTCTACAATCCGAATGATGTGTGTAGTTGCGTTCAGGGCTTCACTCCCAACAACGGCTCTCAAGGTTGGTGGTCAAGCGGATGTGCTCGGCGAAGGCCCCTTCATTGCACGACCGACAGCTTCTTGGAAGCGAAGAAACAATACTTGTCTGAAAAAGAAGCTGTCTTGTACAACCCCGAGCAAACACAAGAAGGCTGCCAAACTGCTTGTGTCAATAATTGCTCCTGTACAGCCTTTGCTTTCTCAATTTCTGATCCAACCGTGTGCAGATTATGGTTTGGAGATCTATTCGGAAAGCACGTTTCATCGGAAGGCAGATCCATCTTCATCAGGTTGGCTGCTTCTGAGTTGCGGCGCTCGACATCGAACCAGAGAATCAAAGCCTCTGCACTTGCTATTTCGCTTTCTGGAACCGCATCGTTGTTTACAGTTTCAGGTCTCCTGTTGGCCTCTTTTATTCATTGGAAACGTCGAAGGCTATTGAAGAAGGACGCGGAAGAGGAGGTGCCAATGTCACTGAAAAAGTTCAGTTATAAAGAGCTGAGAACTGCTACAGAGAATTTCAAGCATAAGTTAGGTAGCGAAGCATTTGGCTCTGTGTTCAAGGGAACTCTGCCGGACAGCACGTTTGTTGCGGTTAAGAGATTAGAGGGTTCAAGGCAAGCTGAGAAATAATTCAGGGCGGAAATAATCACCACTGGCAGAATACAGCATGTGAATTTGGTCAGGCTGAGGGGATTCTGCGTAGAGAATTCGAAAAGGCTACTGGTGTACGCGTACATGCCCAACGGCTCCCTAAACTCCTTCCTCTTCTCTAAGTCAGAAAATTTAGAGAAATTGTTGGACTGGAAGACTCATTTTGAGATCGCACTAGGCACTGCACGAGGATTAGTTTATCTCCATGAGGAATGCAGAGACCGCATCATTCACTGTGATATTAAGCCTGAAAACATTCTCCTTGATAGTGACTTCAGCCCGAAGGTGGGAGATTTTGGGTTGGCGAAGCTGGTTGGTAGAGATTTCAGCCGCGTTCTGACGACGGCAAGAGGAACTCGTGGGTACGTGGCTCCCGAGTGGATCTCGGGCCTTCCAATCACTCCCTGTGAAAATTCAAACTATTGTAGTCACTAATTATTAATCTCCTATCATAAATGATTATCAAACTACTGAAAACAAATTCTCAGCTAATATTGAAAAATAACACAACTGCAATTTCACTTATAATACAGAAAAAAATGAACAACACAATGAACACAATATTTTCGGACAAATTGAAAGGGAATCTCTAAAATTAGTAAATAATAACCATTTACTAATTCTTGGAAAGTGGACAAACAGCTGTCCAAACCACCCATAAATACAACTGCTATTCATAGATAAGGACGAACAGCTGTCCAAGTTACCCATAAATACTACTGCTATTTTCGGGTCAGAAATAACAGCTGTTCAACTAACAATAATTAACACTCCCTCTTAGCGAGGAACTTGTTCTGCAAGACACCCATCTTATCTCTGAAGAAGATAAATTTGGCCTTTCCCGAAGCCTTCGTTAGAATGTCTGCTACCTGCTCATCTGTAGGTATGTATTGTAGTCAAACAACTCCCCTTTGTACACAATCTCTAATGAAATGATATCTAATATCTGTATGTTTAGACCTATCATGAAACAGTGGATTCTCAGACAACTTGATGCAACTCTGATTGTCACAATGTATCACAGTAGTCTCAACCTTCTGACCAAACAAGGCTACTAACAACTTCCGAAGCCATATAGCTTCACATGTCACCATGCTAGCTGCTAAGTATTCTGTTTCTACTGAACTTAGAGCCACAGACTTCTGCTTCTTGCTGAACCAAGATACAACTCCTGATCCCAAGCTAAAACAACACCCTGAAGTGCTCCTTTTGTCCATTGTACTTCCTGCCCAATCTGCATCAGTATAGCCTATCAACCTGATACCTTCACTTTGAACATATCTGATCCCATACTCGACTGTACCATGCAAGTAACGTAGCACATGCTTATCCGCTATCCAATGCATTCTCTTTGGTTCAACCATGAACTGACTAAGAGAGTTTACTACAAATGCTATATTTGGCCTAGTGTTAACCAAATACATAAGCGAACCAATCAACTATCTATATAAAGTGGGATCTACATCTTTCTCCTTAGATGTATCTACCTTCCTCCAATTCGTGATCATGGGTGTAGACATGGCTTTGCAATCCTCCATCCCAAGTTTCTTCAAGATTTCAATGCAATATTCCCTTGACCAAGAAAAATCTCCCCATCTGTCTGCCACACTTCCATGCCTAGAAAGTAGTGCATAAGTCCTAAATCCTTCATCTCGAACTCTTCTGCAAGGTACCTCTTGCAATCCACTATGAGCCCTAGTGAACTTGTAAGAAATAGGTCGTCCACATAAAGAACAATAATGAGAATCTCACCTCTAACCATCAAGTAGTAGAGATTAGCATCTACTTCACTCTTCACAAAGCCCATTTTCTACAAGTATGTATCAATGCGCTCATACCACGCTCTAAGAGCCTGCTTGACTCCGTACAATGCTTTTTTCAATCTGCATACGTGGGTCTCTTTGTTGTGTGCTACAAAGTCTTCTGGTTGTTCTATATATACCTCCTCCTTCAACTCACCATTGATGAATGTTGTCTTGACATTCATTTCATGGATTTGCCATGCCATCTGTGCTGCAAGTGAGATTGCAGCTCATATAGAAGTATACCTGGAAACTGGAGCAGATGTCTCCTCATAGTCTATTCCCTCCTTCTGAGAGAACCCCTTTGCCATGAACCTAGCCTTGTATTTCTCGATGCTACCATCTGCACCATGCTTTATCTTATAGATCCAGTGTGATCCAACTACAGCCCTATCTGTTGGTCTAGGTACTACCTCCCACACATCATTCTGCATTATTGAAGAATATTCCTCAACCATAGCATCTCGCCATACCTGAGGTTCTGTAGCTTCTTGATAGCTAGAAGGCTCACTATCTACCAACTGACTAACTAATGCCACATAGTCATTGAACTTGGCTGGTTGTCTTCGCTGTCTAGTACTCTTCCTAGGAGCTCCCACAAACTCTTGAGTATCCCTTTGTGTATTTGGAACTAGACGGTTCTTGCTGCCAACTATAGAGGATGAAATGTCAACCTCTAAGTCTTCTAGATGCATTTCCTGTTGCACCTATTGCTCCATACTCTGTGAATCTTCACTAACTGAGTCTACATTCATACTGGTAACTGTACTTGAGCTTTGCTCCCCTTGACTTGGTCTTGGAGCTTCTGTTGGCTGCTCACTCTGATCATCTGCTGGCAAATCTATGGATCTCCTGAATGCCTTTTCCTCCATGAACTTGACATCCCGTCTAACAATAATTCTTTTAGTCCCTGGAATGAAAATCATGTATGCCTTTGATGTCTCACTGTACCCAACAAAGTACCCCCTCTCTGCAGTCTGATCTAACTTCGTACGTGTATCTCCAGGAATACGACAATATGCCAAACTCTCGAATATCCTGAAGTGACTAACATCTGGCTTCTTCCCTGTGAAAGCCTCCTCTGGTGTCATCTTCCCTAGCACCTTGTGTGGAACTCTATTTTGAATGTAGACTGTTGTATTACACGTCTCTGCCCATAAGTAATGGGGCATGTCCTGGTCATGTAGCATAGCTCTTGCTACATCCGATATAGCACGGTTCTTCCTCTCAGCAACTCCATTATGCTGTGGATTGTAAGGAACAGTCCATTCTCTCTCGATTCCTTCTTTGGTGCAGAACTCCTGGAAGACATTTCCTTTGTACTCGCCTTCATTGTCTGACCGAAGAACCTTTATCTTCTTTCCTATCAAGTTCTCCATAAGAGCCTTGAACTCTTGGTATTGACTAAAAACCTCATCCTTAGTCTTCAAGAAGTATATCCAGGTCTTTCTAGAGAAATCATCAATAAAAGTAACATAGTACTCATATCCTCTGAGAGATTTCATCAACATTGGTCCACAAACATTTGAATGTACTAGATCAAGAACACCCTTAGATCTGGTGTCACTCCTTGGAAAAGATGCTTTCACAAACTTCTCCAACACACATCCCTTACATACATCATCATGCTCTGTGCTCACCTCTGGAACATCTGTCACGGTCTCACGAAGCAATCTAAGTGCTCCATGATGAATATGGCCCATCCTCCTATGCCATAGCTCTCCAAGATCTCTAGGATTATTGTTGCTCATAAGTGCCTTAGGAGTATCAAACTGCAATCTATAAAGGCGACCACTCCTAACTCCAATAGTTATGGGTGATTTCCAATCCTTGTGCTTAATCAACACATGTGTCCCTCTAAAGAGTACATTATACCCCCTATCCTGAAGAACAGATACAGAAATCAAATTCATACCTAAGCCTGGCACATATAACACATCATGAAGTGGAATTATCTTTCCATTCTCCCTCTGAAACTGAACAGTCCCTTTCCCAATAGGGTTGAGTTTGGACAAGTTTCCCATAGAAATCTAGATGTTGGTGTCCTCCTCCTTGTAACTGGAGAAGTACTCTCTAACTCCTGTCATATGAAATGACGCCCCACTATCTATATACCAAACACACTGTGAGGTTGAGCTAACCATACAAGCTATGAGTGCAAACTCATCTTCTATTCTACTGGAGAGTTCTTCTGCACTTGCTGAAGCTACCACCTGCTTCTTACCCTTCTTCCTCTTTGGGCAATCACTGACATAGTGGCCAAACTCGTGACATCCAAAGCACTTGACCTTAGAAAGGTCCTTCTTCTTTTCACTTTGTGAATTTGATCCTTTGCTAGATCCCTTCTTTTCTTTCCCTTTACCCACTAGGGCAACGTTCTCTTGTTCCACCTCATTTTTCTAACTCTTGTTGGCCCCATTGACAAGACTTAGTCTAAATTCCTCCTGAGTGAAATCCGTCCATAGTCGATCCCAACTCGGTAAAGTATCTCGTCCACTGACAAATTGAACAAAGACACTCCATTGTTTAGTAAACCCATTTAGGGCTATTCTCACTAGCTCATCATCATTAGGGCTATCTCCAACAGCTGCTAACTCATCCTTGACAAGTCTGAGCCTGGTGAGGTAACTTGTGACGTCTTCTCCCTGATTCATCCGGGTATTCTTTAGCTTCTCTCTGAGAATCAACTTCTTGTTGGTGGTAGCATTCTGGTACAAATTTAGAATGGCGTCCCACATCTTCTTCGCTATATCTAGCTTTAAGATATGTGGAACAATATGATCCTTGACACCATCAAGGATAATCCTCCTCTCTCTGGCATCATCCTTCCTATATGTTGCAAGTTGTGTTGCATCTGTTGATACATGTACACCACTGGTAGCATAATCCTTGATACCATTCTCTTCCAACAATAAAGAAATTCTAGCCTTCCAGACACCAAAATTTGAGGCACCATCCAATCTATCCTGATCTCTCAAACTAGCTGAAGCCATCTCACGGGTTTAAAGCAATAATAAATCTAAAGAGATGAAAATTTCTTTCCTAGGGAAAAACTCTTCTACCCTTAACAATGCTCTGATAGCATGTGAAAATTCAAACTATTGCAGTCATTAATTATTAATCTCCTATCATAAATGATTATGAAACTGCTGAAAACAAATTCCCAGCTAATATTGAAAAATAACACAACTGCAATAGTTTGAATTTTCACACTCCCAAGGCTGACGTATACAGCTATGGTATTACATTGTTGGAAATTATATCAGGACGAAGAAATATGGATTTAACAGTGGAGGAAAGTAGATTGTACTTTCCTATTTGGGCTTCAACTCAAATTCAGAGGGGAAACGTAGTAGATGTTGTGGATGCAAGGATAGCAAGTGAAGTGAATATTGATGAGGTGAGAAGAGCCGCTATGGGAGCAGGGATGTGCATTCAAGACAATGAGAGTGAGAGGCCGAGCACGAATGAAGTGGTGAAGATGTTGAAGGGCACAATGGACGTTACAGTGACACAAATTCCAAGGTCTCTACAGGTGCTAGTAGATCAATCAGACAACGACGACGGCAATGATAACTGTTGCAAACTTACTTCCATATCAAGTGGTTTATAGTAGATATCTACAACAGTGAGTTAATTCCATGTTTTTTGATTAGGCATATTTATGTAGGATTACCTTAGGGCTGATAAATATATGTGCACAAGTTTCTTCATTATTTATTGTACAACGTTTTGGAACATTTCTAATGATCTGTCATATAATACAAAAAAATATTATAAATTAGAACTTATATATATATGTTTATATGTGTGTGTGTGTGTGTGTGTGTGTGTGTGTGTATACATATGTATACATATATGTATATATATATACATATGTATATACATATATACATATATATACACATATATATAGATATATATATATATACATACATACATACATACATACATATATATATATATATATGTATGTACACATACATATATGTATATATCTATATATATGTATATATACATATGTATATACATATACATATTTGTATATATATATATATATATATATGTATATATATGTATATATGTATATACATATATATATATACATATATATATACATATGTGTGTGTGTGTGTGTGTGTGTGTGTGTGTGTGTGTGTGTGTATAGAGAGAGAGAGAGAGACGTACACACACACACACACATATAAGTTTGATATGAATAAAGAAATATAAGATTAGAAAGAGGGAGAGATGCATGGGTAGAATTTGTTAGTATCTAAGATCCATGAAAAGTATGGTAGTGTGCTTTTTAATTATTCAATATATTTCAAAATATCATATTATTCAAACTTAGGCTTTTGAATAAGATAGTGATTAATATATAAATTAGATGATAAAGAACCATTGAAAAAGGACTTAATCCCAACAAACGTAAAATATTTATATCTATGTTGAACTTTTAAATTAAGTTATTGGATGTCATCTTGTTGCACTGATTTGACATACTTACATGACAAAATAATTTCACCCTTTTTTCTTTACAAGAATTATTAAATACTTGAAAGAGGGAATAATTTAAAAATTCTCCAAGTAAAAAGTGTAGAGAAGATCAAAATGTGTAAATGAAATAACTAATAATGCTTATGTAACCAACTATACAATTATGATAGAACAACTTTATAGGTACTGTGATAACTCAAAAGTACAAGGAAAATGACAATACTAATATTTACAAATCCATTATTGTAATATGACTTAATAGGAATTAATAGATAATAAAGTAATCAAATCATAGTGTTTTTGTGTTAGTACGATTTAGTAATTCTTCCCATCAATGTTAATCTAATTCACTTTTTAAAAAAAACTAGAAAGTACTTGTTTGAAAGTAGTGGTGAAAGTTCTTCCTTTCTTAATGTGATCTAATAATTATATCAAATTATAAAAACTATTCAACAATATGAAGAAAAGTGTAATCTAGATTTAATTTTGAATTAATGAGTTTCTTATGTGAGATGGAGAGGGATATAAAGAGGACGGGAGAGAACTATTGAAAGGAGAGAGTGATGCATAGAAATATAATGTTTTAATTTGTCTCTTTAAGGCTTAGGTCCACTTCCTTGTTGAACCAATGAAAAAACAATGATGAAGGTTTCCTTAGTGTTGCACGCTTTTAGGACTACCCTTCAAAATTTAATTATGTAAAATTTGGTCATGGTTAGTTGGGCATCTTGAACCTTTGAAGTTGAATCTTAATGTTCAAGTTCAGTAATCAACTAGTCATATGTCGTAAGTAGTTGGTTGTCGATGTCTTTACATTCTTTAACTATAGTGTGTGTCTTCTAAGTTAAACCTTGAATCTCAAACCTGGTGGTTCAAAGTTCAAAATGTGTTACATCTTCATCTAGCTTTCACAATATGCCAAGGTATCTATTCCACACACTATAGGTATGTTCTCATCAAACCTTGAACTTGAAACTTAAAGAAATTTTGGTTCAAGCTTCAAAGCCCACACTTCATTGTGTTACCTGTGTGTCCTAGTCATATGTGGTCAGTCCCAGTTGTTACTGAACTTTGAACTTGAACTTTTACATTTCAAGTTTTGAGGTTTGAGCAAGTGATATGCCATATAAGAGTGACATGCACCAACCTCATGCAAAATCTTTTGATATAATGATTGAAAAGACAAGTGGCACACATATAGTTATAATGGTAATGCAATAATAAGGAAAGTACATATGAAATATTACTTTACATTCAATAAGGGTATGAGTGATATTTAATCTAGGCAAGTTTCAATAAATGATGGTACAACAACTGAAGTGAATAGCTTACACTTAAAACATTTATTTTTCATCAGTGTGCATGAGTTTTTAATTTCCATGAAGAAGACGAGTATTGAAAAAGATAAATTTGACTCTTTCAGAATTTAAGGGTCAAAGTAATGGTGAGTTTCCAGCAAACCCTCTTGGTATATTTCATTTTCAATACTTGACCATTCTGTAAATTAGATTTTTGGGTATATTACATTTTCCTTCTACTTTATCTTTGAAATCCCTGTATTTCGGTTGTGTCTTCATCTATATTGAAAACCCCCAAAGTAAATCATCCCTTGCTCATAACTAGTTGCCTCTTGGTTATGGGAGACACAATCTTCGTAGATGAAGATATTGAAGAATTAGTGAAAAGATTGAGTCAAGTAGAAGCAGGTGTCTGGATGCTATGATTGTTGAAAGTGGATGATTAGAGGCCATGGGGTTCCCAGAGGTAATACCATGGACCAAATTAGTGATGGAATGCCATAATAGTTATAATATAGAAAGTGGGTGCATTCTTACTTTCTTTGGTGATGTATTAGTGCATATTAATAGGCAGGTAGTAATGACAGCCTTAAGAATTCCTCACATAGAAACATTTTTGCGATTTTCAATCCAAGCGGTGGCATTTGAAGCATTATCCTCATTACAGCTATGACTGGCCTCGAAAGTTTGGGGATCAACTTCTAAATGAAGAACAAAATTTGGTATGGCTGAAATTATGAGAACATATACGAAAAGCCATGAGAGGTTGGTGTTTATATTTGGGCTTTCCATGATGAAACCTTGTTGTTAAACAATTCACTCTAGTTATCTTTAAATATAGGGAATTTTGTTTAAAAGACTTTGCAGTCTTCTGTGTTGAACGAAATTGAAGTCTAAAGTCTTCATGGTAGTGGGTAGATAGCAAACTAAAACATGATTGAAAATAAACCTCCTCTTAGAGTTGCCATGAATATTCGCCCTTCTATCGTGCTGTGAAGGTTAAATTACTGTTCACTGTCACCTCATGGATTGTTTTTCCAGCACGTTCTCACTAGTATTCTGAATTGAAACGTATTTGAATTTGATTTGTTCAATGGAGCTTAGCTTCAACGAACAGTTTGAAATAAACTTGAAAGCCCCTCTTACTATTCTCGAGTTTAAGATGGTTAAACATTACAATAAGTTCAAGTAAAATTACAGAATTGTCATTGGTCAAATGTAAAAACAACAGAGTTTTGGGGAGAATTAAATCGAGTGTCTTAATATGTAGGGAATATAGTAAGACAAAACTAGTTCACATCTTTCTAATACGGAGAAGATAGGTGAAGTTTACAGATAGAAAGGAAGAAGAGAATCTCTTCGTAGTCTACTATATGCCTCCAGACCAACTCGTGAAACTTTAGTGTAATTTCAATAAAATCGTTTTATTCGAGAGGTTGAAATCTGCAAAAATCCTTGTCGACGAATATTTTGAAAGTTCTTCCTTTCTTAATGTGATCTAAAAATTATATCAAATTATGCAAACTATTCAACAATATGAAGAAAAGTATAATCTAGACTTCATTTTAAATTAATGAGTTTCTTATGTGAGATGGAAAGGGATATAAAGAGAGGATGGGAGAGAAGTATTGAAAGGAGAGAGTGATGCATAGA
Organism: Cupressus sempervirens; assembly: GCA_028749045.1. Lineage (NCBI taxonomy): Eukaryota > Viridiplantae > Streptophyta > Pinopsida > Cupressales > Cupressaceae > Cupressus > Cupressus sempervirens. Next base: position 832,326,668 of record CM053792.1, read on the forward strand.
AATATAATGTGTTAATTTGTCACTTTAAGGCTTAGGTCCATTTCCTTGCTGAACCAATGAAAAAACAATGATGAAAGTTTTCTTGGTGTTGCATGTTTTTAGGACTACCCTTCAAAAAATTACTTATGTAAAATTTGGTCATGGTCAAGTGGGCATCTTGAACCTTTGAAGTTGAATCTTAATGTTCAAAGTTCAATAATCAACTAGTCATATGTCCTAAGTAGTTGGTTGTTGGTGTCTTTACATTCTTTAAATGTAGTGTGTGTCTTCTAAGTTAAACCTTGAATCTCGAACCTGGTGGTTCAAAGTTCAAAATGTGTTACATCTTCATCTAGCTTTCACAATATGCCAAGGTTTCTATTCCACATGCTATAGGTATGTTCTAATCAAACCTTGAACTTGAAACTTATGGAAATTTTGGTTCAAGCTTCAAAGCCCACACTTCATCGTGTTACTAGTGGGTCCTAGTCATGTGTGGCCAGTCCAACTTTTACATTTCAAGTTTTGAGGTTTGAGTAAGCGATATGTCATACAAGAGTGACATGCACCAATGTCATGCAACACCTTTTGATATAATGATTGAAAAGACAAGTGGCACACACGTAGTTATGATGGTGATGCAATAATAAGGAAAGTACATGTGAAATGTTACTTTGCATTCAATAAGGGTACGAGTGATGTTTAATCTAGGCAAGTTTCCATAAATGATGGTACAACAACTAAAGTATTGCCAAAGGTAAATTTGACTCTTCTAGAAATTAGGGGTTAAAGTAATGGTGAGTTTCTAGCAAACCCTCTTGGTATTTTTCATTTTCAATGCTTAACCATTCTGCAAATTAGATTTTTGGGTATATTACATTTGTCTTCTACTTTATCTTTGAAATTCCTCTATTTCAGTTGTGTCTTCCTCTATATTGAAAACCCCCAGAGTAAACCATCCCTTTCACATAACTAGTTGCCTCCTAGTTATGGGAGATACAATCTTCGTAGATGAAGATATTGAAGAATTAGTGAAAAGATTTAGTGAAGTAGAAGTAGGGTGTATGGATGCTAAGATTGTTGAGAGTGGATGAATACCTAGAGATAATACCATGGATCGAATTAGCAATGGAATGCCATAATAGTTATGATATAGAAAGTGGGTGCATTCTTACCTTTATTGGTGATGTATTAGTGCATATTAATAGGCATGTAGTAATGACAACCTTAAGAATTCCTCACATAGAAACCTATGGAGATTGGACCTTTGTCGAGTCTTAGGCATAGTCTGATAAAATAGGAATGTTTTTAATAGTACCATAGCTAATAATTGGATATTGAAATCAAAGACTGGAAGTTCTTGACTTCCTAGGCTTTTCAAGAAAGACCACATAATCAAAGACTTGTAGGATATGGTCATCCTCTTGAATAGGGTAAAGGGAAACCCACATGATATTCTTGGGGAATATTGGATGTATACTTTTATTCAAATTATTCTTGATGGTGAAAAGTATGTGTACTAGGCCAAGATTATATATGGTAGACTACATGAAGAATTATCCTAGCTAGCTAAAGAATCCATATTTTATATGTCTTCATATCTCTTCTATGTTTTGGCTCATTTCATAGAGTGGAAAGGGTTACCCAATGAGCCATCGACCAAAGGCATGAATATTTGTGAAGATGTCCCCCTCCTTAGAAAGAAGTGGAAGGATATAATTGTTGTACAGAGTCCAACATGTATTTCTAGCTTAACTGGTTCTTGAATTGAGAGAAATACAAAATCAAAGAATGTCTAAAAAGGCCATTAACCTAATTAAATTCTATGGAACATTTTACATACAACTTCCTAGATTCACTTACATGAGAATAGGTGGATTTGATAGGGAACCTATGAAACTACCAAAGTATTACCTGGATAGATATATATAGATAGAGGTATGTAGGAAATTGAAGTTATAGACAAGAAATATAAGCCTAACAAAGGAGCAAAATGCATTTGATTATGATTAAGGTGGTCATATGTACACCTACTTCTTCTTCTTTTCTTTAATTTTTTCATACTTTTACATTTCAATTCCAAATTTTGATCAATTAAATTATTCTTTTATCATAAAAGGGCTAGTATTTTAGAAACTAAATTCAATTTACTATAGGTTCTATTCTTACAAGTTTTGGATATAAAGTTCATAACTAGTTCAAGATTTCACATCAAGTTGACTAACACTGGTGTCCTAATTTTTCATTGCCACTTAAGGCCATAGTTTGACCCGCCATGATCCTGCACATGCTCAATAGAAAAATAATCTTTGTAGGAGTAATGGATGGAACTCTTGCATAGACAGGAAATTTACCAGTGGAAAAAATCTTACGAAACTTGGCTCCAAGCTGGGGACAAGAATAAAAATTTATTTCATATGGATGCTAAAGTGAAAAATGCTTCTAATACTATCTTTTCTATACAATCTATGTGATTAGATTCTCTCCTCTCTAGTCAACAATATATTGAATAAGAAGAAATCAATTTCTTCTCTAGACTGCTTGGCCCTACGCCATCCCCACCCTCTATAGCCTCCTCATCCTCTAAAACCTTTCTACAATCCATCCCAAGGATGGTTTCAGTGGAAGATAATGATATTTTAATGAAGGAATTGTTATTGCAAGAAATTAAACATGTTGTCTTCTCCCCACCTTTGGATAAAGCACCTAGTCTTGATGGTTTTCAAACAACCCTTTTTCAAAATTTATTTTATTTAATTGTCTTTGATCTCTTGTTTGCTATGGAGGAATCAAGGGAAAATGGTGTCATGTTGCATCACTTTAATAGAACAGACATTGCATTGGTACCAAAAGTTGACCAGCCACATACAGTTATAGAGTTTAGACCTATTGCTTCAATGCACAACACAATATACAAGATCTTTACTAAGCAATCTACTTGAGATTGCAATGGCTAATTTAAAAACTCATCTCCCCTCAGTAGGGTGGCTTTGTTTCTAGAAGGGAGGCAACTGATGGGGCTATGGTTTCTCATGAGGCACTACATACTATCAAACAACACAAACTTCTAGCCCGTGTCATCAAACTCGATATGCAAAAATCTTACTTAAGGTCCAGTGGGAATTTCTCTTCTCTATCCTTAAAGCCTTTGGATTTTGTCATGAATGGTGTAAATCATTTATGGATTGCATTAAAGGAGCTATGGTTTCGATTATCATAATTGAGCATCTTGTTGGGTCATTCAGGAGAACACAGGGTGTTAGGAAAGGTGATCCTCTAACCTTGGCTCTCTCAATTTTAATCATTGAAGCATTAAGTAGATCCATATCTTTGACCCATGTTCATGGTGATTGCCATGGCATGTCCATCCCCAATACCACAATTGCCCTTACACATTCACTATTTGCAAATGACACTCTTATATTTGCTCAACCAAAAGTAAAGAAATTTGTCATATTCAAAAATACTAACTACGTATGAAGATGTGTTAGGTGAGTATTAATCACAAAAAAAAAAAAAATTCATCTTCCATACTAAATATTCTGCAAAGAGGTCAATCTTCTGCAAAGAGGTCAATCTTCTCCATCCTTAAATTCCAAGAAGTTGTGCTTCCCACCTCCTATCTAGGAGGTATCCTTTCTTTATGCGCACCACTAAACCATTGTATTGGCAATGCGTTCTTGACAGATTGAAAAAAAAAAATCATCCTAGAAGGCAAGATGGCTCACATTGGTGAGATGACTACTATTTGTGAGCAACTATTCCCAAGTACTTTAAATTGTTCAAGTCCATTCTTAAGGAAATGGAGAAAATAATTACTTCATTTGTTTGGAAAGATGATAGACAAGATAAATCCCCCTTAGGTGTCACTCAAAGGCATGTATCAGGAAAAAACTGATGGAGGCATTGGCCTCCATGACCTGCATCTCATAAATTTGGCATTTGGTGCTAAACTTGCCTCGAAAGTGTTCTCGAACTCTCACTCCCTACAAGTCCAAATTATGAGAGCAAAGTATTTGGACGATAATTTAGATACTTGCATCTTCACAATCTTGGATCCTCCATCTGGCTCTGCAATGTGGAATTTCATTTCTCAATCTCAAGAAGTCCTTGTCAACTATGTTACGTGGGAAGTAAATTATGGGGAAAGTGTTAACTTCTGGACAGATTCTTGGGCAGCGTTTCCTCCTCTAATTTCATTGGCTTGAATGAGGATTTTTGCTTCTATTATCTCTACAATCACCAGTGATAAATTATGTAACTATGTCTTGGCTATAGAAAGGATATCAAGACAGGCTATTTGGGTTGACTTCTTGACCTTTCCAATCCCTGTTGATCAGCAAAGAATCTTGAATATGCATCTATAGAAGAAGATAATATTTTTTTATCTAATACAAAAGACAAAGTTATTTGGGCCCCCTCTGCATCTAGTAAGTATTCTATTAGTGAAGGATATCATATCCCATTAACCCTTCATACTCATGGCGCCATATTAAAGCCCTTCAAGTTCTGTTGGAGCCCCTTCATTTCCTCCAAGGCTGGTTGTTTCACTTGGCTTGCTCCTAAAAAAGGAATCCTCACTAGTGACAGGCTGGTCAAACTTCATCTAGAGAACCCATTTCCCTGCCCCCTTTGCTAATCGCAGGATGAAAATGTGGATTATCTCTTTGTTCTTTTCCATTTGCATATGAATTTTGGATGTGGATTCTACAAAAAATGCACATATCATTCCATCTCCCAAACAATATGTGGAATCTTCTTTAGGCATGGCCACTACTATACAGAGGCTCACTCTTCTCTTCGTTGTGGGATGCCATCCCATCTTCTGTTATTTGGGTTTTATGGTAGAAATTAAATATGTGGATATTTAGACAAAAAAATCTTCCTTTCAGACTTTCATTCAAAGATTGGATGCCACTATCACTGAACTTGTCAATATCAATGTCCTCAAATTGATTTTGTTTGACAATTGGTTCACCTCATGGAATGATGTCATGAAGAAATCTTGGCCAAATCTTTGCATCCCAGTCCTAGGCAGCTCCTCCCCACTCTATAAGAAAAATAGAAGTGAAGTAAAATGACTTCCCCCTTTGTGAAATTAAACTTTAATAGCTCAACTCATATGCAGTCATGTAAATCTGGTGTGGGTTTTGTAATTAGAGATTCTTCTCTAAGCATTCATTCTATCAAGTCTAAGTTGGCTTCTAATTGGAAAATCAGATATATTATGCAACAAGTATGGGACTCTCTCCTACGCTTTCAGACTGTGACCATTGGCCACACACTCTAAGAGGGAAACAGGTGGCTGATGCTTTTGCTAATTTGGCATCGAATAATATTCACACCAGCTTAGAAGAATCATCCAATTATCTCCATGATTTCCCATAACTTTCTTGTATCGTAGCAATGGAGATGGTCTAATTCATACCCAAATTATCACTTGGTGTGATTTCCAATCCTATGTGGGTGGATATTTCTTGGGGTTTTTGTCAGTCTAGCTCATCATATGCTTGACATCGTAATAACCAAACCCTGCTTCCATAATTTATGATGCCACTATCATTCCTCTTTTAGTTTGGTGAATTCATTTGGTACACTAACCCGCACGGGCCAAATCCTGTACCATATCCCACCAAAGATCTTGAAATTCTCGTTTGAGTTATTGTATGCCAGCGTTTCTCCCTCTTTTACCTTCCGCATAGCTACATTTCCTTTCTCTTATGTGGGGTAGTATTAATCGCCTGACACACCATTAAATTTGGCATTCATTTCTTACTCAGAACTCCTCTCTCACACGCGCCTTTTATTCTCCTCTTTCCTCAACACTTTGTCTTATGACTATTCCCCGTAACTGATTTTCTGTGCAAGCTTGTGTCACCGTTTCTATATAACAATGAGCTCAGCTACGTCACTATTTGTGGAGCAAGACTTTTCTCTGTGCTTATGGTGTGTTGTTAAGAAGATGGAGAATGTTGATTATAATCATCATATTTCCATTCACCTGCGAATTCCTTGTCGTTCCTTCTCGGGTAATATCTTGGACGATGTACTCAGTGCATTCTTTCATATGGAGTGTAACCAGTGTGCATCAAACCTGCATGTCTTTCTTGGAGATGAGATCCAATCCCCAAATGTGTAGTGCCTGTTGTATCCACACAACCTGATTAATTCCAAGGTGAATGTGCTATTTACTCTCGTGGATCACTCCCATGATGACAGGGTTCCTACTCCTATCCACTGTGCCTATCATGTTCATTGTCCTGCACTTACTTCTGCATTCAGATCGCCACCTCATGGTCTGATGGATGTTCACAACTTGATGACATGCATGATTGAGGCCCATTTGGGAATAATGTTTTATCTCGGCATGTTTACTCTGGATATTGTTAATGTCTGCACAATAGGTACTTTTTGATTTTTTGTTATCCTCATCCAGCTAAATCATAGCCTTCAAGATAGGTCTAATGTAGTAGTTTCTTGGTCTCTAGTTCTATCCTTTTGATAATCCTCATTCCTTGTTCTCTATCTCTACTTACGGTCGAGGATTTTTTCATTTTTGGTGCCTCGCCATCTTCGATATGGTAAAAACTTTATACATATTATTAATAGATATAGACAGAATCACCATCTTTGATATAGTAAAATTTTTATACATCTGTCTTTTGTTTTTTTTTAAAAGAATCCATTTATTTTTTATTTTATTTTTGAAGTTCTTTTTAAGCTGCGAAAAATATAGGCTGTAGGACCTATAAAAAAAAGTCTATGCAAATTGTCTTTTTTTCTTTGATTTAAAAACATGTTATAGATGAAAAATATAGCTAGGGAAGAAAAAAAAGAAACATTAGTTTTTTATGTATATTTTCTTTGTTATATGTACTTGAGGTCGACCTTATTAGAAATCAATTTTTTTTCCTCCCATCAAAACTTCCCTATTAAAAAGGTATTCTTGAAGAGGACTCTATCCTCTAGGGATAAATATATATTTTAAATATGTTTTATATGATTTTCTTTTCTTTTCTTTTTCCCCTTTTTTTTGAAGTATCACCTTCTCAAGTGTTAAAAAATCTACTTATAGTATTTTGAAATTATAACATATTCTAAATAATTAAAAAACTATGAAATTTATATAATGATGATATTAGCTCTGAGATCTATAAAAAGATATTTATAGATTTTGAAAAACATTGAGTTTTGATAGAGGAATGAGATTTGACCAAAACATATTTAGAGGTCCTAAAATGTGACATAGATATATGCTATTACCCATTTTCTTTTTTCTTTGACTCATTCCATCAAGGCTTATAGAGAGAAACCAAATAAACCTATTCTGCACGAAGGGTTTATGGTCTTAATCTTTGGGTATATGGTGAAAAATGTGAAAGAGTCCTCCCCAAGGACTATGATTATAAAAAGGGAATATACCCCTAAGAGTCTGTGTAGAAAGAAAGGTACAAGGGAAAATGTATGAGTGTTGAACTAGGTGAAGTTAAGACTGAATCAATTAAAAGGGAGAAGCAAAATGTGAGTTACAAAGAAATGGAAAAGGACTCAGAAGGAGAGAATGAGGAAAAGAAGAGTTTGGAAATAATGGAAGAGGGGAAATGACTATTCAAGTGGCTCGGTGGAGAAAATGTAGAGGCCTCTTAGTAATTGTCTTTCTATTTTTTTGATTCACTCATAGGATAATAGAGTCCTTCCACAAAATGACAAGAAGGAGGAGGAGAAAGATGTAAATTTAAAGGATAATGTGGAGGAATTTGACAAATAGGCTCCCCATCTTGATGATTATGTTGAGATGATGGATCATGATGTGAATATCTCTCTCAATGTCTTGGTCCAAAAAGAGATAAATGAAAATTTTGACAGTTAGGAAAAAGAAAACAAAAAAGAGGCTTTTTCCTATGACCAACATGATAGACATTGATGAGGTACATGTTAAGCTTATTGAAGATGATCTTAAGGATTTAAGTGTGAAACCTCTTAGGTTTGTGTTGTGCAAATTGCAAAGGTCATTTCTCCCTATTCTTTTCACAAGTAAAAATAGCCCTCTAATGTTATCAAACTCTTGAACATCAACAATAGATACCTTAATGAAAAGAAGGAAGATATTTTGAAAAAACTACATGATCACTCCAAGAAAGACAAAATAAGTGATCCTAATGAAAAGGAAAATGTTATTCTAAATCTAACTGAGAGAATTGAGAAATTGGAAAAGACAATGAATTTAATGACCAAAATCTATCAGGGGATAATGGAGGCCATTGTTGAATGCCTAAACAAACTTGTGGGTAACATGGATCATAATGTTGATAAGACCCTAGTTCTTGAATTAGCAAACCATAAGTATGTAGAGGAATCCCCTGGGAATATGAAAAGAACCATAGTGAGCACAAGGAAGTTAAAGGCTAGGAGTATAGAGCCAAACAACGAGGATATCAAGGGGGCATCAACAAAATCAAGGAGATGGAGGAGTAACTAGTCATGGAGCCAATATAACAGTTGTTGTTTAGCTTCTTTATGTTTTATGGAGTCCTATATTTTTGTTCTATGCCTTGTATTTGTTACTATGTTTAGTTTTATTGAGGTGGTTGTTTCTTTTGTTAGTTGTTACTATTTTGGGGCTGCCCATCTATCACAACACTATGTCTTATTAGTTCTTTAATGACTTTTCTGTTGTATTAAATGTTGGGGTTTTTGGTCCCATGTAAAAAAATTGTATTAACCCCTAATAAAAAACATGGAGAATAATATGGGAAGTAAACAAATAGATATCTTAAATATCAATTAATATTTATTTATCATAGTAACTAATATGGATTTGATTGTTTAACAACCATTATGTTTTCCTTTTGAAGCTAGAAAGAACCTAGTTGTCATGAAAGATTTAAATTCCCCTTTTATAGTAATTTGAGTCTTTAAATTTCTTGGTTATATTAAGAGTTATGTATCAAGTTATTGAAATTTGAGTTAGATTCTTTCAGTAGAAGTAGGAGGTGAGAGGCAATATACAAGTATGTTTGGTTCTAAAGACCACATCAACTACTATGAGATACATATTGTCAAGCCTTCTAGAACCAATTAAAGGGAACCAAGGGAAGATATTTGAATAGTTATGCTAAAATAATCTTGTCATTTTATATTAATGGTCTGATGGTTAACAATTGAAAAATAATAAGAAAAAAGGTTTAGGTTTTATATTGTGCCTCACCATCCAAAGATGTGGGTATTTACTTAATTTTTATATAAAAGTCTATTAGAAGAGGTCTATAAGTCCAAGTCTCGTGTATACTTTAATATCTACCCTCATTTGTTACCTTTTGTATTTAACTCAATCCTTACTTAATTATCCTATCATCTTCCATTTAACTTAGAATTGGTAATTTTATAGCTCATTAATTCATGACATGACAACAAGTTGATATCACAATGTAAATATACAATAGAAAAATATCATTGGAAAACAAAATTGATTTTCATGATCTTGATATTGAAATAAGTTGGGTATTTGAAGAGTAGATTTTCAATAGTATAGTTCTTATAACTAACATTTTCCAAAGTTCACTATCTAAGTGCTTCAAGTTTTTGAGTCAAAGATGTCAAACTTGATGAAGAATGAGTTCCACTTTTATCCAAAAAGACTAGTCATCTTCTTATGGGGACCCCCTCATCCTTTTCTCACAACTTCCTTTCTTTGCGCTCTTTAATAAACTATGCTTTCTTGAAGGTTTCTAATTTTTTTACCAATCCATTTTATGTATATGTTGTAGTCTTTTTCATTCATTTAAGTGACATTTAATACTCAATCTCAATGTTCAAACAACCACTTTCCCACATTTCAAATCTGCCTTTAATCATTAATGCAGCTAGTAGTACGACTACAAATTGGTAGAAATCAATTAAATCTTTCTAAATTATTTTCCTTCCCTTTCTCAATCGCCTTTCTTTATTTTTCAAACCTTTAAGTTCCCTAAAAAAAATATCCCACTAGTCACTTACATTCAAAGGTTTATATAAATATGCCTCTAAATGTACCCAAAATAGTTTTTGAAGTGTTTTCCAACCAATATTATCTACATATGATGTTATCATTGGATATCAAGATAACATTATTCTTATACAAAAATTGTTAAGGAATTCATATGTAGAGATTGTGCTTCCACACTTTCCATACAACTCTGTGAAAATAACAAGTTCTTTCTTTTCCCTTTAAACCTTTTCTTTTATTTCTACTAAATAATCTTTATTTATTCAATACATTCACTTTTAATGCTAAAGACAACAATTCTAGCCCATGTTGTTTTATGTCCTCTAATTATAGTTCTACTCAATAAAGCTCTCTTCAATGAAGTGAAGGACAACCATAGACTTCATGTGGTGCCCACACCTAAGTAAATTATTTTTGGTCTTTTCTACATCCTTTCTTGTCAAAATGGACTTATATGTCTTCATTTTTATTGATTTATCTAATCATATGACACCTAACACTAGAAATTCTTCTAATGGGATGTGACATATGTTTTGGTTAAATATAATGCATCCCTAATGGTTGGCATACCCCTATGATTCATCCTTCTTAGCCCATTTAAACTTCTTATGGACAACTTGAATAAATTGTAGTAATTGTTAAGGGAAAACAACACAATGAGATATATGCATGGTTTCCAAAAATAGTTATGTTGAATATCGAATGTGCTTAATCATAGGTAAATGTCAAGTAATCTAGTTTGTGAGTCTTCTTTTGATATTTTGAGAAATCACATCTACATGTCATTCAAAGAAAGAAAAATATTGAATAAACAATTAAATAATTGGCAATGGAGCCACACATAATTAACTTATTTTTATACACTAAAAATTCCCATGGGGAAAGCAACACAAAAGAGCTCCAATATGGACAAACATATGGTTGTCAACAATGAAATGTGGGTTGAGAAAAAACACACACACACATAGGGATAGGAGTGTCTTGTAGATGCTAAAAGAGATTCTCATTAGAATTGATTGTAAATGTTCAATAATGAATTTTAGAAGGTAATTCAAATAATAGAAAGTCAATTAATGTCCTTCCTTCATTGAAATCTTTGAATGATAGTCAAATTTGATGAAAACTAAAGTATAAATCTGGCTAATTATACACACACACACACACACACACACACACACACACACACATATACATATATATACATATATATACATATATACATATACATATAGATATATACATATACATATATATACATATATATACATATACATATAGATATATACATATACATATATATACATATATATACATATATACACATATATACATATACATATATGTATATGTATATGTATATGTATATGTATATATATATATATATATATATACATATATATATATATGTATATATACATATATATATGTATATATACATATACATATATATATATATATATATGTATATGTATATATGTATATGTATATGTATATGTATATGCATATGTATATATGTATATGTATATGTATATATGTGTATATATGTATATATGTATATATGTATATGTATATGTATATATGTGTGTATATATAGATGTATAGATTTATATGTATATATACATATCTATATATTTACATATATGTATGTATAGATATGTACATATATGTATATGTGTTTGTGTGTAATTCTACTTGCTAAATGCCCTTATAAATAGTAGGGCCTTAGAATAGAATAGTAGGGGCCTCCCACAATAATGAATAAAGAGGGGCTGGGGAACTTTTCTTCAAAAGGGGTGTGTGTGTGTGTGTGTGTGTGTGTGTGTGTGTGTGTGTGTGTGTGTGTGTGTGTACGTATACATATGTATATATACCAATATATAATGCAATAATATACTTTTTTAAATGTAAGTTAACAAGAGACACAATGTGTCAAAGTTCTTGCTAATTGAGTGGGAAGGGAAGATCAGAAGAAATGAAGATAGAAGTAGAGTAGAAAATGGAATGTGATTGGAAGATAGCAGTAGATATGAAGACAATGGAATGAAGATGGGAGAATATGAAGAAAAAGGGAGAGGAACAGGATGAAGAAGATGACTCAAAAATAGACATGCTTTTAACTATGTCATATCCTAGGGAATGATATGCCCTTTACCAATAGCCGATGTTGTTATAAATAAACTTAAAATATGACTAAGAAATAGAAATCTATGATAATAATTTTATGATAAATATATATAAGATTAGTTTATTTATAAATATTTCTTCACATAATTTTTAAAGCATTATAATTCTTGAAGAATTATGTTATTTAAATTAATTATATACATTTACTATTATGTTAATTTTGAATGGAATATATCAAAAAAAAAAATTTATTTGTATAATAGTCAGATAATTATTTTGATATCTTTTTGTGAATGTAATCATTGTTATTTATCATAATAATTATCGTCAACAATAAAAAATAAAATATAAATATATATTTAACATTATTTATTAAAGTTTATGAAATTTATTTTGTAAAATGATTGAGGAAAAATGACTTTTAATTTATATTTGATTAATCTTATATTAATGGAAGTAAATTTTTTCTTATTTTTAAATCATGTATATATCTTTATTTAGTTGTGATAATAATTCTTTAAGCCATTAAAATATAATGTCATTAAATAACAATATTATAAAGTGACTTACTATATGATCCTTATTTCATATATGATTAAAAGTAAATTAGTTATATATTTTTATTTTTATAATATATGTTTTAAAATGACACAAGAAAGAAATATTAAAAATGATGAAAAGACTATAAATTATCATCAATTTTATAATAAATTTAAAATAAAAATTATTTGTACAAAATAGTGTTATGTCAAAATTCTATTATAAGATTTTAAAAATGTATATTTCCACCTTTTACACTGTATTATGCATCACATGATGGAGACTTGAGCAATTAATATAGGACTAAAAATATTGTACAAGAATTTAAGATTTTAATTAATGCACTTAGTCATCAATAATTTTGTGCTATTTATCTAATAGAAAAATTATTTTTCTCTCTTGCATTTTTTGGTGTTGGCCAATAAGAACATAGATAAATAGAAATTTTGACAATCATCAAAATAGAAAATTATATTAAACTATAGAAACTTTTTATAAAACTTTTAATTCTTGATTATGATTGGTTGAAATAATTGACAAAATTATTCGTAACGATTCCAATAGTTTCTTGCCTTTGACAAGAATTAATAATAAGCGATTATGAAAAAAAAAACAAAATCCATTCAACCATTTGATAAGGAGAACCATGTTATAAACTAGTGCCACCTCCAAGAATTTGTTCTTGGCAAATTCCAAAGTCCATTCAACCATTTGATAGGGAGAACCATGTTATAAACCAGTGCCACCTTCAAGAATCTTTTCTTAGCAAATCTTGATAAGCACAACATTCCAAAGTTCAATAGGTGAAGCCTAGAAAGCAAAATGAATGCCAAGAAAGCAGAAAATCTCCCCATACATAACCCATTTCCATTCGAACTGGCTAAGCCAAGCTGGAGCTGGCAAGAATGACTAGTAGAAATAGTTTGTTTTATGCCATTGAATGGCAAATCCAGAGGTTTGATAAAAGGTGTCCAGGCAACTTAAAGCATTGTTGATGTTTTCTTCATCCTCTAAAAGAGTGAGAAAGGAATCATCCACAAAGTGACCATTGACTAATTGGGAAGATGATTCAGGCAAGGAAATGCCACGAACCAATCTAGAAGACACAAAATGACCTAGCAAATAGCCAAAACCTTCAGCAACAAGGATATAAAGCACTGGAGCCAAAGGGCAACCTTGCCTGATTGAACAAAAAAGGCCAAAAGCCTCAATTGCAAATTATTGATGGTAATACAAGCATTAGCATCGCCAAAGAGCATCTCCATGGACTGTGAAAAATGGGGATCAAAACCCAGAGCCTAGAGCATAGCCAAAATAAAGGGTCATTCAATACAATCATAGGCTTTGGCAAAATCAATCTTTGGAAAGATAGCCTTCTGTTTGGACTTGTGAGCCCACTCCAGGCCTTCCCAAACAAAAATAATTTTGTCAAGTATATATCTGGACTTAATAAAGCCAATTTGCTCAAGGCACACAATTAAAGGAAACATGTGCCAAATTTTGAGAGAAAGTGCCTTGGCAATAATCTAATTAGACACATTCAAAAGTGTAATGGGCCTCCAATTGCAGATATCCTCTGGATCATCGACTTTAGGTATGAATTTGATATTTTCATTATTTATAATGGCTCCTAAGCTTTTAAAATGATAGGCTTCAAGATAAACTTTGTGCAAATTAGGACCTATATGCTCGTAGAGGTGTTTGTAAAATTCATAGGAAAACCCATCACACCCAAGGGATTTGTCATTAGCCATGGACTAGACTGCCTCTTTAAGGTCTCGGAGGGAAAGAAGTTGCTCACAAAAAGCACATTGCTTAGCTGCTAAACTTTTTGGAGTAACAGAGATACACTTTCTAAGAGCTTCCTCATGTGCAACCAAATTTCTCTACGAAGCAAAAACTTTCTCATAGTAATGAAAAAATGCTTATAGGATGTCAGGGAGACAGGAAAGAATAGCAATTCCTTGTTTGATCTTTTTAATCCCAACATTGGTATGATGGGCTCGAAGAGCCTGAAAGAACTCCTTCAAAGCTTTATCGTCAACCTCCAACCAATGGACACAGGCTTTGATTTGGGCTTCTTGAGTGGCATAGTTATCAGCAACTTGTTTGTCATGGCAAAGTTTGGCCAGCTAAATTTGTAAATCCACATCAAATGGATTAAGGGTGAGAGCCTCAGAGGCTTTTTTGAATGTAGATGTGTTGGCTTCATATGACCTCTTTCTAAAAAATGCCAACTGGTGCCCATAGATGCGCAGAAAATGAGCAGTTTTGAAAATGGCATCATTCCACCATTAAATCCATCCCTTCTAAGAATGTGGATGTGGCTCCAAATTCCAGACACATAGGATATGTGTGATGGTTGAAGCATGCATCAGCACAGACATGTTGAGGAAGAACTGAGACTTGGCAACTTTCAAGACAATTGTTTGCCATGAAATGATAAAATAAATGGGATAGTGGTAGGATAATGTCACATCTAGTAGGGGAATGACAAGTAAATCTTGATCTTCAGAAAAGGAAAAAATATTGCATTGTAATCATGGCATGATCGAGATGCTTTACAATATGGTCAAATCCAACTCAAAAGTTGGACCAAGTGTGCCAAACCCCACTATCTTGGCAGCATCTATTATTGGGATCAAAGAGGCCCAATTTATTGTGCATGTAGTACCAGGCTTCCCTGTCCCTAGCTGTATAGTGAAAGGGTAGAATTTCATTTTTGTCAGAGGCCACTTCAACCATATTGAAGTCAGCACACATGACCCAAGTAGCTAGAGACAAGTTGTTAACCAGCCAACCCCACAACTGTGATCTTTCCACAACATCATTGGAAGCATAAACATTAATGAATCCAAAAGAATGATTGTTAGTAGAAAGCAAAAGCCAAATAATTCTATGTGTGGGGTCAGAACCATGCAAACTAATAGAAAAATGAAGATGAGGTGACAAAAGAGTAACTACACCACCTCGGCCAGCTTCGTGTTGAGAGGAAAACATAACTCCATCTTGCCAAATGATGCAGCATGCAGAAGAGAGCATGAAACCAAAAATCTTAACTTCTTGCAAATAGAGAAAATCTAAATTATAAAGTCTATGACGAGTATCCTAGACATATTACTTTCTGAAGAGGTCTATAAGACCTCGAACATTCCATGATAAAAAATTCATGAAAATTCTTCCATATCATCCTCTTCCTCAAGAGAGGAGTAGCTATTTTGCAAGAAGGTAGAAACCTGGTTGAAGTCAGATGGAAAATCCTCTGAACTTACAGCCTATCATTTCACCTCTGGTATATCCACACATCCAGGAGGACTACGAGAATGTCACATCACTTGTGGTGCTATGGAAGAAGCAGCAAGAGAGGTATGAACCATAGCTAAGGCAAAAGCCCTAGCGGCTACCTTAATCCCCTGTGTACCAACAGAGTTTGAAACCTAGGAAACACTTGAAATAAGTATTGTGGAAATAGCTTGCATCCCTATGCTGGCTGAAATTGACGCTCCTGTGTGGCTAGGAGAAACCATAGTGATCGTCGCATAGGACTATTTAGGGGGCAAGGGATTCAAGGTAGCCTTGCCCTTGCACCCAACAGTAACCCATTCTTCTTTTTTCTCTTCATTTTTTCCTTTGGTTGGCTTGGTAGGCACTTCTTTAGGCGTGGGCTTAATCCTAGGCATGGCCAAAGGGCAATCCTTGATCTTGTGTTTTGCAAACTAGCACTATAACAAGTATTGGGGAGGTTCAAATAGAGCACCTTCTGAGAGAAGGTTTGAGCCCCAATCTAGATTTTCATAGAATCCTTAAGATCCTTAGAAAGATCAACCTTGATGCAAACATGTCTCTATGGGAAAGTATTAAAAAATGTATCAAGCTCTTTTGTGACAACTTTGCCAAGGGTTTTGGCAATGGACTCAATGAAAGGCTAGCATGGCAAGGGTAAACCTAGGAACTTGACCCACACAGGAACCCTAAGCTTTTTATCATCAGAGACTGTGAAGTCTTGCGACCATTTTTGAAAAACAAGCAGAGACGAACACATAGACCAAGGTCCATTGTTAAAGACCGTGTCTGCTTGTGACAGGTTAGCGAAGAAAAATAAAAAAAACCCTTGGTAAATTTTTGCACAGCTTCAAGGCAGATTCCATGAGGAGTCTAGCTTTTATTAACCTATTCTCAGAGCATAGCTTCAGGAGGAGTCCTACCCACAAAATATCCTATCAAGGTATGTTGTTCTAACCAATCACATGTAGCATCAAATTCTTGTAAAGGAAGGATAATATCAGGATTACCTGGTGAAAAGCCTTTGAGACAAACTCGTGAGGGCATTTTGTTCTACAGTGGTACCATGGCAATCCAAAATAAAAGCGTGAACACCAGTAACAACTGGTTCACTGCTGGCTGGGGCCATTATATCCTAGCCTAAAGGCTCCCATAGTAAATGTGATGTGACAAGTGGAGACTATAGAAGGAAAGCTCAGACAGAGAGCCGTACGTAAGAAAACTGCAAGATTACATAAAGCAAGAAACCCTAGCCCTCTTCTTTTACATTAAATATAACATTAAAGAAAGATTGAATACATGATTAGGAATTATTCTAATCCTTCCAATTATCATAGTACTTAAAGGGATAATATAATGCTAACCAATTATTCAATGATATATTGAAAGAAACGAACATACAAAGATTCCACACTCGACAGATTGAAGGGTAAGAAGCATGGGTTGTACGAGTTGCAAGTTTTTTCCCAGCAATCAATAGAAAAACTATTGAAGCAAAATGAAAGCACGTCCTTTCTTGCTCACTTTAGGATAACCTTTGATTAAAGTAGTGTAAAGAAAAAGCAAGCCAGGACATGGAAATCTGAATTCCTTTTAAAGTAAAATTGGGGAACTGTTGAGAAAAACGTGTCTCAACCTTGCAATCTTTTCTTGGAAAATTCCAGAATTAGTTTGTGGGAGTTTTCCACTTGTTTATGCATTGGAAAGTGGTTAGTGAGTTGTTAAATGAGTCTTGTCCTTAGTAGAATATAGGTAGGCTATTTTTAGAGCCTTGATGACTCATTTTGTGACTTTTATGGGGGTCTAGACTAAGAGACAAAATTGTGGACGGGATTACTATTTTTAACCTAGTTGTTTTTTCATATTGGAAATGTAAATGTCAAAAATGGGTAACATGTGGCATGGTAGTTTTTCTCATGGTTTTGTAAAATCATAAGTGGTTTCCAAGTTGTAAAATCACTATAAAAGGAGGGCTTGGGGAGGTTTTTGTGTAATTGAGTTTAGTTTGCAAGACTGGTGCTAGAAGGAGTCTCTCCAAGTTTGAGTTGTGGTGATGCGCTCCTGTAAGAACTTGCATTGCAAGTGTATTGTAATCATCTTGGTTTGATAATACATTGTGGGAGTTTTGGAGGGTGGGGTTTTTCTCCCGGAAGGGTTTCCCCATGGTAATCACTGTGTTGTGTGTTCTTTGTTATTTTGATTATGTTATTATGCATTTCTTGAGATCTTTGCAATAGTTACTTTGATTTGCATAATCGTCCTCTCAAAGATTAGCGTAGGAAGCGATTCCGCGCACCTTTGTTTCCTTACAAGTGGTATTAGAGCCTGGCCAGTTTTGGTTCTATTTGTTGGGTACAGGGTTTTTTGAGCTAATCAAGGTTTGAGTGGAAGCTTGTGCAAAGCATTTAATTTCTGTGTTGCAGGATTCAAAAGATGACAAGCATGTCAGGGAGAATTGATGTTGAAAAGTTTTCTGGCACAAACTTTGAGATGTGGAAGCTGAAGATGGAAGATCTGTTGACTGATCGGGATCTATGGGATGTGATTGATGAGAACAAGTTGAGGCCCACAGATCCGGCATTAGCTACACAATATGATGTGAATGATAGAAAAGCTAAAGGTCTCATAAGATTGTGTCTTACAAATTTGATTTTGATTAATGTCCATGAAGAACCTACTGCGAAGAAGCTTTGAAAAAAGCTTAGTGAGATCTATCAAGTGAAATCACTTGTGAATAAGATTTTCTTGAGGAAGAAGTTGTATTCCTTGAGAATGGAAGAAGGTGGACAAATTTCTGAGCATCTGGAAAGGTTTAATATGTTGGTGACTCAGTTGACCTCAGTAGGGGTGCCAATGGATGAAGAAGAAAGGTGTCAAATCTTGTTATGTTCGTTGCCAGACTCATGGGATAGTCTTGTGATGGCTATAGGGAGCACTTCAATTGTCTTGAAGATGGAGGATGTTGTTGGTTCTCTACTTTCTGAGGAGATGAGAAGGAAGGTCTCTCTGAATGCCAAAGAGGCTTTGAGTGTTTGTGGAAGACCAAAAGAAAGAGGCAAGAATGAAAAGCAGCATGACCATTCTAAGTGCAAAAATAAGGGGAGATCAAAATCCCCTAGTAAGCCCAAGGCAATCTGCTGAAATTGTGGCAAACCTGGACACTTCCGAAAGGACTGCAAAGAGGAGAAGAAAAAGAAGAAGAAGAAGAAGCAAGATTCTGATTCTGAGTCCAAGAAGGAAGATGGAGATGCTTTCATTGCAGCCTTGGCCACTCATGCAAGTGAAAATGAATGGTTAATAGATTTAGGTGCATCTTTCCACATGACTCCTAATAGGAACTGGTTTAGTAAGTATGAAAATTTTGATGGTGGTAAGGTGTATTTGGGTGATAATTTAGTACTTGATATTATTGGTTGTGGAAGTATTCGTGTCAAATTTTCTGATGGTAGAATTAGAAGATTTGATGGTGTCTTGCATATCCTTGGACTAGCAAGGAATTTGTTATCTATTAGTAAGCTAATAGATGCGGGTGTGCATGTACAATTTTTTGAAGTAGGTGTAAAAATGGTGAGAGGCGCTATGGTAATAGCAAGAGGAAGTAGATTGGGTACATTGTACCAACTTGATACACACACAGTCGAGTGCAATAGTACTTCTGATAAGATTGTGAAAAAGACTACTCAGTTGGAGAAGGAGAGAGTTTCTCTTTCAACAGATGGTCGTGGTTTTTGGGTACCCAAGGGTGCTCTGTCTACCGAATCAAAGTTGCCTGCAGAGAAGACTATGTTATGGCACCAGAGACTTGGCCACATAGGTGAGAAGGGCCTATGGACCTTGAAAAATAAGAACCTTGTTGATGGGTTGAATGACTGCAATCTTGAGTTTGATTTTTGTGAGCATTGTATCTATGGTAAACAAAACCGCATTCAGTTTTACTCGAGTTCTCATAAGTCTTCATGTATTTTGGATCTAATTCATTCGGATGTATTTGGTCTAGTTGATGTTCCTTCTATTGGTAGATCAGTTTATTATGTTTCTTTCATTTATGATTTTAGTAGAAGAACATGGGTTTATTTCCTTAGGAGTAAAGCTGAAGTTTTTAGTCATTTCAAAGAATTTAAAGCAATGGTTGAATTGCAAACTGGAAAGAAAATAAAATGCTTGAGAACTGATAATGGTGGTGAATTTTGCTCCAATATTTTTGACACATTTTGTAAAGATTGTGGTATTAAAAGAGAGAAGAAAACTCCATATTCTCCACAGCAAAATGGAGTTGCAGAAAGAATGAACAGGACCTTGATGGAGAAGGCTAGGAGTATGTTGAGTGGTGCTGGACTAGAACAAAAGTTTTGGGCTGAAGCTGTAGCCACTTCCTGCTACCTAATAAATAGGTCTCCTACATTAGCTCTTGTTGATAAGACACCAATGGAAGTGTGGTGGGGCCACAAGCCTTCACTTAGACATCTGAGAGTGTTTTGTTGTGAGGCATATGCTCATGTGCCAAAGGAGAATCGAACAAAATTGGACAACAAAGCTGTCAGATGTATCTTCATCAGATATAGTTATGGTGTAAAAGGATACAAGCTTTGGGATCCTGTTGCACAAAAGGTATTTTATTCCAAAAGTGTTATTTTTAGAGAAACTAAGCCTTCTTCTATTACAGTGCAGCCAGAACAAATTAAAGAAAAGAAAGATGTGATTCAACTTCCTGCTACACTTGAGAAAGTTGAATCAAGGCCCTTAGAAAGACAAGATGTTGAAGAGAGCTCTACGAGTTCTGAATCATCAGAGGAAGAGGGAGAACCTAATCATGAACTTGAACCTCATGAACTTGAACCAGATCTTATTCGAAGATCTACTAGACAAAGGAAACCGCTTGAAAGGTATGGGTATTCTCCTGATGATTGGAGATGCATATTTGCATTGAATGCTAACATTGATGAACCGAGATCTATAGAAGAGGCTCTTGGTATGAATGATTAAGAGTCTTGGAAAATAGCCATGGATAAAGAAATGGTAGCTCTTAAGAGGAATCGAACGTGGGACCTTGTACCATTGCCTGAAGGACGGAAGCCTGTTGGTTGTAAATGGGTGTTCAAAAAGAAGATGGGTTCAGATGGAAGCATTGAGAAGTATAAAGAATGTTTGGTTGCAAAAGGTTACTCTCAAGTTGAGGGAGTAGATTATGGTGAGATTTTTTCTCCAGTAACCAAAATGACATCCATTAGATTTTTTCTTTCTATTGTAGCAGCTTATAACCTAGAG
This sequence comes from Cupressus sempervirens, assembly GCA_028749045.1. Lineage (NCBI taxonomy): Eukaryota > Viridiplantae > Streptophyta > Pinopsida > Cupressales > Cupressaceae > Cupressus > Cupressus sempervirens. Next base: position 832,347,843 of record CM053792.1, read on the forward strand.
ATCAAGAAAATGGATGTGAAAACTACTTTCCTTCATGGAGATTTGGAGGAAGAAATTTACGTGTCACAGCCAGAGCACTATGTGGTGAAAGGTAAAAGTCATTTGGTTTGTAAATTGAAGAAATCCTTGTATGGTTTAAAACAGAGTCCTAGGATGTGGTACCAGAAGTTTGATACATATGTGTTGAGTTTGGGATTTGTGCGATCTAAATCTGATCACTGTATATATTTCAAATCTGATGGTGATGGTTTCCTGGTTATTGCCTTGTATGTTGATGACATGTTGTTTATTGGAAAAGGAAAAGGTTTGATTGCATAGTTAAAATCTCAACTCTCAATAAAGTTTGAAATGAAAGATCTTGGTGCAGCTAGGCACATTCTGGGAATGGAGATTATAAGAGATAGACGAAACAAAAAGCTTTGGCTAGGCCAAAGTAAGTATGTTGGTACTATTTTGAAAAGATTCAATATGCAGGATTCAAGACCATTGAGTGTTTCGGTTACTATGGGAACAAAGCTTTCTAGCTCACAGTATCCTACATCCCCATTGGAGATGGAAGAGATGAGTCGAGTACCATATCAGAGTGCTATTGGAAGTTTGACGTATGCTATGGTTTGTACAAGACTAGACATTTCCCAAGCAGTGGGAGTACTTTCCCATTATATGTCTAATCCAGGAAGAGCACATTGGGATGCAGTAAAAAGAGTTTTCAGATACTTGCGGGGTACCTCAGAGTACTCAATATGTTTTCATAGAATAGGAAGTGAGCATTCCTTGGATATTCGAGGCTATGTGGATTCATACTGGGCTAGTGATGTTGATAGAAGAAGATCCACCAGTGCATATGTGTTTACATTATTTGGTGGTGTAATCAGTTGGATGAGTAAGCGACAGGCTATGGTCGCTTTGTCCACTACTGAGGCAGAGTATATGGCAGCTACTCATGCCTCCAAAGAAGCCATCTGGCTAAAGAGATTGTGTTCAGATATAGAGTTCAAACAAGGTGCAGTGACAATTTATAGTGATAGCCAGAGTGCAATTTTCCTAGCAAAGAACCCGACTTTTCATGCGAGGACCAAGCACATTGATGTACAATATCATTTTGTGTGATATATGGTCGAGGATGGCAAGGTGAAGCTGGAAAAGGTAGAGACTTTGGTGAATGTTGCTGATGCATTAACTAAGCTCGTGAGCATAGAGAAATTTAGATGGTGTTTAGAGTCTATGGGCCTCTCGGCCCCTAGCAATTAAATCCATGATATTTCGAGTCCCCTGACTCTTGCAAGGTGTTCGCCAAGTGGGAGAATGTTGAGAAACATGTGTCTCAACCTTGCAATCTTTTCTTGAAAAATTCCAGAATTAGTTTGTGGGAGTTTTCCACTTGTTTATGCATTGGAAAGTGGTTAGTGAGTTGTTAAATGAGTCTTGTCCTTAGTAGAATATAGGTAGGCTATTTTTAGAGCCTTGATGACTCATTTTGTGACTTTTATGGGGGTCTAGACTAAGAGACAAAATCGTGGACGGGATTACTATTTTTAACCTGGTTGTTTTTCCATATTGGAAATGTAAATGTCAAAAATGGGTGACATGTGGCATGGTAGTTTTGCTCATGGTTTTGTAAAATCATAAGTGGTTTCCAAGTTGTAAAATCACTATAAAAGGAGGGCTTGGGGAGGTGTTTGTATAATTGAGTTTAGTTTGCAAGACTGGTGCTAGAAGGAGTCTCTTCAAGTCCGAGTTGTGGTGATGCGCTCCTGTAAGAACTTGCATTGCAAGTGTATTGTAATCATCTTGGTTTGATAATACATTGTGCGAGTTTTGGGGGGTAGGGTTTTTCTCCTGGAAGGGTTTCCCCATGGTAATCACTGTGTTGTGTGTTCTTTATTATTTTGATTATGTTATTATGCATTTCTTGAGATCTTTGCAATAGTTACTTTGATTTGCATAATCGTCCTCTCAAAGATTAGCGTAGGAAGCGATTCCGCGCACCTTTGCTTCCTTACAGGAACCTCAAGAGAATAAAGAGAATGCATGATGTGTAATTCGGCTCCAGACTTAAGAAATTGGAATGCAGGTGTGTGTACTGCCAATCAGTTTGGTGTTTGCCTTCGCAGTCCGCTCAAAGTTGAGGCGCCTGAGTTAGAATATGGTACGATTGATTTTCATTATTTAATTATTATATTATTAACATTCTATGCCCTCCTCCCTTTTATTATGCCGATAGGCATCTTCTCCTTGAGAAACAATGGCCGGATTGTTCGGATAATCCGCCTTGTCTTAGGTCGGAAATAATGGAAACTGTGCTGAAAAGGGAGCGTGGGATCTCTGATGGCAGTGGACACGTAGCGGTGAGAAAAGTGAGCAGCGCTGGAAAATAATAGGACATTGGTAAATTCACTGCTTGTGTAGAGTGTTCTGTATATTCAGACCAGAGAATATGATCTTATCTCTGAAAGCAAACAAAAATCCATATTCATATTAAAAGGAAATATGGAAAAGATATAACTGTATTGTAGTTGCCATCTGAAAGACACAAATATATATATATATAGCGAATCACGATAGATTGGTTGGTAGACGTCATCTGGAATCCACTAATCAGGTCTATAGATGTCGTTTGAGTTTCGGTAGCTTGAAAAAGGAGTCTATGCAGCTACATTCACCAAATATAGAGAGTAGACCAGATACATTGACAAGCTTGAGCAATGGAAACAAGCCCTTCACAATGCCTCATTCATCACTGGGTAAGTCTCACTTTACTAAAATTGTTTTCTAGATCTGTATGTTTACGTTTGTTGTCTTTCTCTCAATATCACCATTGGGGGATTTTTAAATAGGAATTGGGGAAATATTTGCCAAAATATTGTGGAATCTTTATTTTGATACCATAAAAGAGGCTAGATGTAAGCTGCAGCTAGAAGTCGCAGAGCATCCAGTTGGGCTTGAGTAGAGTATTCAAGAGCTTGATGCCAAACTCTCAACGATAGGAGAAAATAGGAACGAAAACGGCAGGTTTTGGCAATTGTAGGAATATCTAGAGTGGGAAAAACAACCTTAGCCAAAGAACTCTACAACAGCAAGCATTCCATGTTTTTGAGATCAAGCTTTCTACTTGATATAGGGGAAGCACACATAAATAAGAAAATGGAGGACATGAGACACAAACTGATGTGTGATCCGAATAGGCCTCTGTCACTTTCCTCGGCCAGTTTTCAACCAATCAACTCAAAGAAAGAGTTCAGTGTTGAGAGGCTCAGATCTCAGCTTGAACATTGGTATTCCAAGCCATAGACTATTATAGATGGAGTTAACCGAGCTGATCAATTGGATGCACTGGCTATGGATGAATCTTTCCAAGGGGACATGGTACTTGTTATGTGTCGTGATGCAAGTGTTTTGTAGTCACTAAATGATGAAATAGTGAAAACTTGTGAAATGAGAGGACTGGATCCTAAGTATGGCAGACAACTATTTTTTGGCATGTGCTCCGTCGATCACATCCACCCAATGGATGTGAGAAATTAGTTGAAATCATTCTCAATGTTTAAGGGGGGTTGCTATTATACCTCAACGAGATTTACTCTATGCAAAATGACATAGATTTTGAAGTATAGGTCAAGTTGCTTGACTTCTTTTTTCCCATTCGCTCTTCAACCACAAATAGCATAATACTCTGAAGTATAAGTCAAGTATTTTGACATGTGTTTTTTTCTTGTCGTTCTCTCTTCATTCACAAACAACATCATAATATGCAAAAAGAGGGGTAAAAATTTATTAAGACAGAAAGGAATACAACAAGGAGAGCTCAACAAGGAGCTCGATCCTAAGCAACAAGATCATCAAATTCTTGCACCATCTCAAAGGACAGTTGCCCCCTATCCCTAATATTCCAACCCGGATTATGACTAGAAGCCCATTTGGCTAAACAATCAGCAGGTCTATTCCATTCTCGCGGAATATACTTGAACCTAATGAACTGAAAAGAGGAAGAGAAGAAAAGAATCTGCTTAACAACAGTGGCCAGCTGCCAACTAACATCCTCAAGCTCTTGCGAAGAAAGCATGTTCACCACCACTTGGGAATCAGACTCACAAATAATCTTACTCCATCCCCACAAGCAACACTGTTCCACAGCATATAAAATAGCCCGAGCTTCCATGAGATTGTTAGTATAATCACCCTTATGAATTGAGAATAAAAATTTAACATTCCCAGAACTACAATGAGCCACTCCGCCAATACCAGCCGGACCAGGATTCCCACGAGAAGAACCATCAGTGTTAATTTTCAGAACTCCACAAGGAGGAGGAGTCCGGTGCCCATCCCGGTTAACCCAACCCTTCCTCTGATGGTGCAGCTGCCTGGACATAGAAGGAAACCTATGAGCCGCAACCCCATCCTGCAAATGAAAATTGAGGCGATTACAGATAGAAAGATCAACCGGATCCATACCCCCATCAAGCTCACACTTCACAAGAATAGTTTCTTGGAGAGAATGTGATAGTTTCCACCAAAGATGCAAAACACCAAGCCGAACATCTTGGAATATGCAATGATTCCTCTCCAACCAGATATGCCAAAGCATGAAAGATGTGCCAGCAATCCTAGCAGCATGGAGAGAAGAAGACTTGGAGGGAGCACTACCCAAGCGAGCCTAGAACTCAGGCAAAGAGGAAGCATGCCGACAAGAGCAACCCCAAGCGCTCCACCAAAGGTGCCATATCTGAGTAGAATAAGAGCAATGGAAGAACAGATGGGAGACAGACTCCTCTCCATTACCACACAAAACACAATAAGAGGGGCCCTGAAATCCATGTTTACAAAGATTATCCCAGGTAAGACAATGGTTGTGAGCCACTAGCCACATGAAAAAATTGCACTTGGACCAAGAAACTTTATTCCAGACTTGCTTCCACCAAGGGACCTCAGCATCCCCAAATAATTGTCTAGTTATCTCTTGATACCCAGCAGAGACATGATATTTACCAGACAAGGTACCGCCCCAAGCCAATACATCTGGACCAAGCAAAGAGGAACACTCTCTAGAGGCCAGAATTTGAGAAAGCTCCTGACGATCCATGTCTGTACCTCTAGGAGGCCAATCAGAGGAATGCTTCCATCTATAACCAACAACAGGTCCCAATTGATAAGGAGTCTTGTAATGAGCCACTTTATCCCATCCAGCGGCAAGAAAAGAGTCACAAAGAGGCTGAAGATGAGGGTATATGGATAAAATGGTAGGGAATCCATCCCAAGCATCAGACCAAAACAAAGCCTAAGAACCTCCTTTACATATCCAGAACAGACCCCTCTTCACCAACATTGCACCTGTCTTCAAAGTATGCCAAACCATTGAGCCACGACCTTCAAGAGGAAGTGTAGAAATAGAGCAAGGATCAGCACCATGAAAATATTTATGAGTGATAATACGAGCCCAAAGTTGATGCTGTCCAGAGTACCATCGCCAATAAAGTTTAGCAGCCAAAGCTTGTCTACTCAATAGAGCAGAATGAAGACCAAGACCACCCTCCTTTTTAGGCCTACAAACAGTTGCCCAATTAACCAAGCTCCATTTAGTACTACGCAAATTACCATTCCAAAGGAATTGTCGAGAAAGAGCATCAAACTCCTTGAGAAAGTAAATAGGTGCAGCATGAACCATGCTTCTATAAGTAGGAAGAGCTTGGATAATAGCTTGAAGAAGAGTAACCCGGGCAGCAGTAGAAAGCCATCTATGAGTCCAATTATTTACCTTATCCTGAAGCTTGGTAATCAAATTTTGCCAGAAGAGACGTGGCTGCCTGGAAACAGCAATAGGAATTCCAAGATAAGTCAAAGGAAGTGAACCTATCTGAAACCGTAGGATACCAACAATCCTGTGCTGAATAGAATCAGGAGTGTTAAAAAAGTAAATGAAAGATTTGTGCTCATTAACTTTCTGGCCTGAAGCTGCCAAATAAACGTCCAAAGCATGTCGAAAGGCTTCAGCTTCCTTGATCCTAGCAAGACCAGCAAGAGCAGAATCATCAACAAATTGAATATGGGAAAGAGAAGGTAAGCCATTACCCCACCGCCAGCCTTGAATAGAATTCTGGGACACTTGATGCTTAATGAATCTACCCAAGCCTTCAGCCATGATGATGAATAGATATGGGGAGAGAGGGTCACCTTGGCGGAGGCCTCTAGAAGCACCAAATAGTTGTGAAGGTTGACCATTAATAAGAATAGAAAAAGAGGCAGAAGTAACGCAACTCATAATCCAACTCACCTAGTCAGAGCTAAATCCAAAAGAAAGAAGAATACTCCTTAGGAAGCTCCATTTAACTCTATCGTAGGCCTTACCCATATCCAGCTTAACAAACATGGCTCTCTCTCTCTCAGTAGCCATAGAGTGAATAGCCTCAGTAGCAATAACCACCCCATCCAAAATTTGTCTTCCAGCAACAAAACCACCTTGTTCTTCTGAGATAATAATGGGAAGCCACCTTTTCAGTCTCTTAGCAATTAGCTTAGTAATAACTTTGTAGACCACATTACATAAGGCAATTGGTCTAAAAAACTCCAATTGATTAGCACCCTCTCTCTTAGGAATAAGAGTCAAGAATGTAGAGTTCAAAGCTCGAAGCATCTGCTTGCTAGCATAGGATTCTTTAACCACCTCCAACAAATCATGATTAATGATGTCCCAAAATTCCTGAAAGAATTCAACTGGAAAACCATCAGGACCAGGAGCCTTCCCCTTAGGCATGCCAAAGACCACCGCCTCTAGCTCTTCCAAAGAGATATGACGCATGAGATAATCATTCATTTCTCGAGTGATAAGGGAAGGAATACAGGAAAAAATAATATTTTCTTCATTATCAGTAGGAGGAGAGTCTTCAAAGAAGAGGGTAGAGAAGTACGAAATAGCCTCCTGGAACAAAGCTGGCAAGGAATTCAGTTGGATACCTTGAGAATTAACCAAAGAAGAGATAGTGCTCTGATTCCGGCGAGATTGCACTGTTTTATGGAAAAAGGCAGTGTTTCGATCACCTTCCTGGAGCCAATCAACTCGAGCCTTTTGCTTCCAAAAAATTTCCTCTCGAAGTTCCCATTCTTCTAGAGCTCTAGAAGCAAGGGATTCAGCCTGGCCAAGATCCTCCGAGAAACCTCGATCTCTAATCTCCCTTGTGATGACATCAAGATTTTCTTGAGCAAGCCTCTTCATAAAGTGAAGATTCCCAAAGCATTCCCTATTCCATATCTTGAGCTGCCTTTTAACATATTGAAGCCTTTTAGAAAATGAGAACATTGTAGTACCATATGCAGGGGCACCATCTTTCCACCAACAAAAAACAAAATCATGAAGAGAGGAGTCATGAAGCCACATCAACTAGAACTTAAAAGGAGGATGCTTCGGAACATAAGCCCCTATAGCGGAAAATTTGATTGGCCAATGATCTGAACCCCTCCAATCAAGGATTTTTGAAGAGATAGTAAAGGTGCCACTAAGCCAGAACCAAGAAACAAGAAATCTATCCAGGCGTTCTGAGATAGCAGCAACACCAGTCCTACGATTATTCTAGGTATAGAGGCCATTAGAAGGCTTAACATCAGAGAGATGCAAAAGAGATATGTGTTGCCGAAGAAGAGCAGAAGAAGGCCCCAATCTAGCCAAACCACCATGCTTCTCTTCCAGACTTAAAACTGAATTGAAGTCCCCTGCTAACACCCAAGGATGATAAGGATGACAATTTCTAACATATTAAATATGTTCCCAAAGTTCCTCCTTTCCCACAAGATCAACAGGTACATACACATTAGTAACCATGATTACCTCTCCTGTCTCTAGAGCAGAAGCTACCATAGAGAGAGCTGAGCGAGAAGACATCCAGCCAAGAGGAGAAATTTTTTGAGGATCCCAAAATATAGCTAAACCACCAGCACTACCTGTTGCCCCAACACACTGGCATTGGCCACGAGACCAAATACTAGAGGCATGTTGGACCATAGACTCCACAGAAAGCTTAGTCTCTTGGATACAAAAAACATCAGGACTATGATCAACCACCAAGTTATGAATAGCCTTTTGTCTAGGGATGCTATTCAACCCCCTTACATTCCATGAGAGAATAATCATCATTGGGTAGATTTTGGAAAATGAGAATCCAAAGTTTCACTGAACCAGACTCAATCAATATATCTCCTGTGAGTTTAATCTTCTCTTGGTCTGTTTTGCGCCCACTCCTTAGAGGGGGAGAAGAAGAAGCCCGCTTAAAGGGTCGAGGCAGCAACCCCAAGGGGAGAGGAGATCCATTGCCCTTACCTGATGGTAGCACATCCTTAACCAAGTCAGCCAAAACAACATCATCATCTTCCAACACTACAGGAGTCACCAGAGCCGTTGTCACAGGAGCTACAAGAACCTCACAATTCTGATATACTACAACTTGAGATGCCCCACAAGCATCATTAGGAACAGATCTCTCATCTGGGCAAGCTGGATCAAAAGAGATAGAAGGAGGAATACCCTCCTCTAGAACCATACTATCCAGCTTCTTAAAACGGTTAAAACCTGAGTCAGATAATCTATCTTTCAAAGGCCTCTTTTGACCACGTCCCTTAGCTCGAGGACGAACAGGGGTAAATCCATCCTTATCCTGCATTGGAGCCTTACCCTTACCTGTAGCATCTTGTGGATTCATCCCCTTGGTAGTATTAACCATTTGAGATTGTCCTTTCCCTATAGTATCTGCCAAATCACCAGCATTTCCAGCTATAGACCGATCCACTCCTTTGAAACTCGAGTTACGGGGGCACTGCCGCAGTAAATGACCATACTCATGACAAATCCAGCAACAGAAAGGGAGGGATTCATAATCTAACTACTGCACCCAAGAAGAATCCCCCAGACAAATTTCCAAAGAATCTGGTAATGGGTTATTCAAATTAATTTCAACACAAATTCTAGCAAAAGAAATAACCTTTTTATCGAGGGTTTGATGTGCGATCGCAGCTGGCTTCCCCAACAAAGCAACAATTTGTTGAAGGATGTCTTCACGCCAAAATTCCAAGGGAAGACAAGGCAAGCGAACCCAAACTGGCACTGTTGAAGGGAGATCCTCAACAGAATTAAAACTTGAATGCCAAGGTTTGACAAATAACCCCACATTGTTGTAGAAATAAGGGCCTCCTTCAAAAACACGATCACAATCAGACATGCAAGAGAATACAACAAAAAAATAACTATTCCCTGCCAACATAATCTCCATATCGCCTTCCACCTGCCAAGAGCGGCAGATCCATGCCTCAAGAGTGGATAGGGAAATCCATATTCGAAGAAATTTACATATCAAAGCATGCTTGGTCCAATAATCAATGTCATCCACTACAGCCGTTGGAGGAATAACCAAAACAGGGCGATCATGGCTACGTGGAAGAAACCCATTAAATTTTTCAGCTTGGAGCTCTCCCCTGAATAAAACAATTCAGATCGCATTGCATGCATAGTTGGAGAAGAACCATCTGTTCTCACCAATGGAGAAGAAATCCCAGGCCCTGCCATGCAAACAATAAAACCCCCAATCCAAAATTGACTGCAGAAGATCTCCAAAAACACCGATGCAAATTATGTCCAGTAGCTAACAATCCAAACAGAACAGAAAAATAGTAAAGATCAAACACCAAGAACAGGCTAGGGGAAAAACCCTAGCCCAGCTGGCAGCCAACGCTTCTCAGAGACTCCATCCTTGTGCATTAAAACTTGAAAAGACCTATGATAACAATATCATTCCTTGCCACTTTACCCTAACAACATCATAATATGAAAATTCTGTCAAATTTTAATAATATCGAGATATTCCATGTCTGTAATATTTTTATTATTTATAGTTCAAAATCTTCTTTGGAAATTCACCCTCACAAAAAGTAAAGTCTTCTTGGCCTGCTTGATAGAACTTGGGTTTGATGTCAGTCATGTGATTGCACTACATTTATAGTAGTTCAAACTATAATGTTTTGATTCATTTTATTGTTGTTAATTCTAACTCAGCACATTTACATGTGGAAGGTGTTTTTCTTTTGATGAGGTTTACATTAATTAGGAGAATTATATATTTTAAATTGAACATGGTTGTGGGGTGGATGTATGTCTGTGTGTGTGTGTGTGTGTGTGTGTGTGTGTGTGAGAGAGAGAGAGAGAGAGAGAGAGAGAGAGAGAGAGAGAGAGAGAGAGAGAGAGAGAGAGAGAGAGAGAGAGAGAGATGCAGAAAAGAGAGCCTGCAAACTGCTGAGGAGGAGGTGTTCAAAAGACTCCGTCCACTCCCAATATACCTTTTGATGGTCCTCACAGTTTCTCAAGAAATGTAAACAAAATAATCATGGATCTATTCCATCTGTTGGATCATATGTCCATACCACATTATCAATAATTCAAACTGAATATGTTTTGTTGAGCCAATAATAGATATAGCTTACATAATAGAGTTTTATTTGTGTAATTAATATGAATAGGAATACATATTTCTATTTTGTCTCTAAAATGAACTTATACCCATTCCAAAAAATAGTTGTTATTAGAATAGTCATTCATGTTCCCAATATTGCATTCCTATTCTGCATTCCTATGCCTCTAACCAAACGGGCCCCAAATGAAGGTGCAAACTTCTTAATGTAAAAGAAAGCTTTTCTTTTTTGGTAAGACGTTAAATATTCGCTTTAGAATGTATAATAAAAATTTAAATAAAGTGGTTTATTTTTTTTGTGTTTGTATAATTGTGTAGTTAATGAGATCAATTGACATATCATTTAGCTAATAGTGCTTGTGTACAAAAAACATCTCAATTAAAAAATCATGTATCTACAAATCACTCATGAGATGCAATGAATGCTACATGTTCCATTCATTCATGAGAGATGGGTTCTTGTGAACAACCACTCATTAAACATGGATAAATAAGTTTGACTCAAATTACTATACTATTGAATCTTGATAGAAATAGCACCATTTGAGTTTCTCTAGAAAATATCTCATACTTATCAATTGATGAGCCTCAGAAGCTTTCTAATGAGTGCTTTATAAGACACAACACCTACTAAAGGGTGATCATAATCCATGGGGTCACTAATTGAAGATTAATCAATAATTTTTCTATTAGCAAACACATTGCTTTGGGAACAACAATTGGATAGGGGAATGGATAGAAAAGTGAAAAAGTGTTTAGTTTGTCCAAATAAAGACAATAAATAATGAAAATGTATTTTTAGAGGTGTTGAAAGATTAGATTGAGAGTGTGGATGTTATAGATTGAAGAATGTTTTGGTATAACATCTGAATTTGAAGAAAATAGAGCAAGTAGTCTATGTGAAACACATGATAGAGATTTATATTTATTTTTAATAAGTGAATTGCAAGTATTTTCTTTTGATATGAACGATTTTTTAATACATTTTCTAAAGTGGGGCAAGTCAAAATGGGCTTCTTAAAGCATATTTAGGGGGAAAATTTGAGAGTAAAAGGATTGGAAAGTGGAGAAAAATATATGTTTACATAAATATATAATAAAGGGTAAAGGAGAAATGATTGTGCCTTATTAAAAGATAAAACATGTCTTTCTTATTATCTGGTAATCATCTAATAATTTCACAATGCAAATTTAGTTTTTTGGTCAAATGTGGACCACCAATGAAGAAAATTGTTTTCACTTAAAGGTGTGATTGGATGTCATCTAAAATATTTTTTTAGAGGGGATGAAAATATTCTTCTTATACATAGGTTAAAAAAGTTAGCAAAATTGACAATAAGTTAAGGAAGAAATAGTAAAAAGAGTGTTTAGATGTTTTAAGTTTTATTTGATAATTATTTTTTTAGAAAACTTATTAGAATTTGTCTTTTTGTAATTATGGGAGAAAAGGATTTTAATTAAAGAATGAGTACACACCAACCACCAGGTTATGCATAACAAGAGGAATGGTAATAACATTTCTAAAAAGTCATGCTATAAATATTGGGTAACTCCCCACCATGGACAAATGACTTAGTTGTAGAGAAATATACATCACAGTGAGTTAAAGAAGAAACCAATGTCTTGTATTTTGTTAATTAAAATATTATATCCTACAAATTTTGTGTTTAGTTAGTTTTCTTTAGCATAATTAAATTGTAGATTTTGATTTAATAGATTTAGTTTTTCAATTAGATTTTTTAATAATTTATGGAAAATTAGATTGGTCATTTCAGATTGAAAATAATAGTAATAGTGATAGAGGGATAAAATGATATATTAAATTTTTTTAGTTAAATATATGTATACATTACTAAGATGATTTATAATTTTTAAAGAAAATGTAACAATTTAAATATATGAAAAAAAATTAAAATTTTGATGAAATCAGAAAACTAATAATAATTTAATTGTGTGCAAAATAAATACACTTGGGAAAGTACGCAGCATCCTTTTTTTAAATTTTATTGCAAACTTTATATACTCTTTAATTCAAATATTTTAATCTAAATTTTGTAACTTTTTGGAACCATATTTTTTCCTTTTGTATACTCTAGAGAATACCATGCCCATGATAATACATTTGTCCAACAAGCGCTCACATTCTTACATCACTTGACCATGCTTCTTTGGAGGTATCTTGAAACCAACGTTTGTGTGAAGTGTGATTGCATACTTTAAAGGTACCCTTCTTTTTCATCTTCCTTATACATCCTTAGTGCTAACACTCTCATATGCAACAACCTTAAACCAACTCAAAATTTATACTTCATAGCTTGGTGTTTTAATTTTAACTGGTTTTGTTTGATGGGCTCTCAAAATTCAGAGCTTAGGGATCTAGAGTTAATATGATTATTTTAGCAATGATGCAATGAAAATAAAGATGAGATGATTGGAGGTCCTGTACAGTTTTTTCAAGTATTTCATAAAACAACTATGGATGGTGATGTTGGAATATAATATTTAAAAAAATCATAAAATAAACTTATCTAGAACTTATTCCTCCAATTCATAATTAATAAAAAATAGAGAGTGAATTGTTTCAAATGTGAATGGTTCAAATTCTCAAAGTAGAACTACCCTACAATAATTCCTATGATAATTTGTCTGTTTCCTACTACTTTAAGGGCTAGGTGAAGATGTATCATTGGGTTGGATAGATTGTATTAAAATATAAATATTAAATTTATACAGTATTTTTTTATTGTTATTTCATTCAATTGAAAAATAAATAATTATTATTTATTTATGTTAATTATATTTAAAATTAATAAATTTAATTATCTATAGCTAATTTTGAACAAAAAATGAAACTAATACTTTTACAATTTAGCAACTTTAATGATGTGATATCTACTTCTAATTAAAGTTTTGATATAAGTTCATAAAAAATTAAGTTTTTGATTAAGAAAAGAAGCAAGAGGGTGTTGATCCATGGTACACCAGTAGATAATAGGTAGTATTAAACAACAATAACAACACCTAGTACTAGACATCCATAAACCCAATCATCAAAGAGTTGCATCTAGACCTACCTCTGTCAAAGACAAAGGTCTTAAAGTGACTAAAACCAATGTCAATATTGACAAAGGTCAACTTGGGACAAGCACATTTAAAGGTTGTGCACATTAACCAAAAACAATAACAAAGGACCTAGGTGAGTCCTTAAAACTTCCAACATACACCCTATTGCAGGAAAACAAAAACCGAAAAGATAGTTTCATCACCATAAGATTTGATAACCAAACTTAAGAAACAAACTACCTGTGCATTCTTCTCTATTAGAAACAAAGATCCATAACCATCTAGACCCCTTGTTCAGGTCAACACTCTCAAAAATGTTCCAACCCACTATAGTCTCATTTCCCACCTCATTAGTTAAAGGGTCCACCTCAATAGAAATAGGGGGAAGAAAGATCAAAGTATCAAGGTTGAGGTAATGATGCCACCATTCCCCATCCTCTCCATAGGTGGTAGCCCTAAAAATCTCTCTCCTCAATAGGAGTCTCCTCCACTTCCAAAATCTTGCACCTAATCTTCACCTCGATAGGAGATAGCTTCACCTCCATAAAAGTCATGCAAGAAGAAGTAAACAAAAAAATCCACGTTCACTTGTATAACTACATATTTCTCATAACCAAAGAACTGAGGAAAGCCCTCCCAACAAGGAACCAACCACCCATTAAATAGGGAAACCAATCTTGTGCAACAGGTACAGAGGCACAAGAATATCTAATACCCAAACACAACAAAATGTTGTGAAACTTTACATGTACCTGGAGAAAGGCTTGAATGAGAAACCCAATAAATAAGATCGCCAATCAAAGATTTTCCCCACCAAATCTACAAGGGAAACAAGAAAAACCCTAAAATTATGTGCTTGTAGAACACATGGCCACCATGCAGCATCTGCTTCCACAACCAAGGTTATCCCAAGGACAATAGCCCAATAAAACATCCAGCATAGGGAGGGGGAGTGAGAACCCCTACGAAATCATTGCTCATAGAAAACTATAAAAAACCTAGAAAATAAAAAAACTCACAACAAGAGGAGAGGAAAATATAAGACCCTTCATACTTAATAAAAAAGCCAAGAAAAGACCAAGTGAACCAAGTAGACAAAGATCCATTGGTCAAGCACATGAAAATGCCAATAATCTCTCCATTTCCCATTTTGTAAGTGAAAATGGTGACAACTGGGAGAAACCCATCAAAAATATCACCATAAGACTGACCAAAAGAGGAAATGGGACTCTATCCATTGCAACTCCCTCCTCTATTATATTGTCCACAACCAACATAGCATCCATACAAATGGGAAAACCCCACACTAAGTTGCACCTCACCATCTCATGAAAATGCAACCATAAGACCCATGTATCTAGTTCAGAAAACATAGAGCAAGGGGACACAAAGACCACCAGATCCAAAGGAGATAAGGGTCCCAAGCTCCCCACAAAGAGTCCAAGTACCTTAGCCAGAGAAATCTGATCAAAGTCCAAGCAGGACAAAGCCAAATATGGGCAAGAGAGAACCCATAAACTAGAAGAAAAACCTCCCCTACAGTCAATTGCATCCTCATCATCATCTTCTTCATTATCCTCTTTCTTACCAAGTTGAGGCATCCTTGCAATGCCCCTGGTGTTGCAAGAAACCCTAGGTTTCAAATAGGAATAATCGCTCCCTTTCTTGCTCACACATGAATACATTTGATAATTTAGACAAAGGTTGAGACCATTACAAAATAGTTGAACATCGCATTATTCTTTT
Organism: Cupressus sempervirens; assembly: GCA_028749045.1. Classification (NCBI taxonomy): domain Eukaryota; kingdom Viridiplantae; phylum Streptophyta; class Pinopsida; order Cupressales; family Cupressaceae; genus Cupressus; species Cupressus sempervirens. The sequence goes on from CM053792.1 coordinate 832,363,094, forward strand.
TTGAAAGAAAATTCTTAAGACTTATATGTAAGGTCAAATTATACATTTCATTATCTATTGAATTATATGTTAAAGAAATATTTAACTAGAACTACCTCTTTTTCTATCAGACATTCACACCAAAAAAGAAGACAAATAATCTCAATTAAGCGTCGTGTTGGATGTAGACAATGAGGAGGAGAGCCAAGAAGAAACTGGAGCATCTTGGGTGTAAGAGCAATCTTGCATCACCCAAAAATATTTTTATTTCAGTCTTTTCTATTTTAATAAGGACTAGTAGACATGGGGGTTGCTATTTCTAGGAGCTTACTATTTTTAGTAAGTTTGTCATACGAGCTCGAAATGTTCTCATTTTTTATAAGAATGTTCATTTTAGAGTTATAAGCCTACCATTAAAATCCCATTGCTCTAGCTTAAGTATCAAAGACGTTATTGCTTAATTTTGGTGGGAAAAATTGCAAAAAAATCTCCAAGCTCACCATTGGAGGTCTTAGAGTGCCCAGATGAGGTCTAAACACTCGATAGAATGGTACTTGCATGATTTTGAACTTGTAGATCAAGAGTTGGAATTTTTGAAAAGTGGTTATAATAGCCAATTAGAGCAATGGTTCAAGAGTTATGGCCTTTTGAAGTTGAGCTACCCAAAATTTCTAAAATAATTGTGAAAGATGTATTTGGCCAAATCTATATGTATTGCTAGGGTCTGTTAGCCCTAGGTATTAAGTTTCAATGTCTATAACGTTCCTAGGAAACAAAAAATTGTCTATTTAAGAAAGGCCCAAACATTGTCTAGGATAATTCTGGGTGTAGTTTGCAGCATTGTCTTGTAGATTACTGTAATGAAGGCACCCATGTGGGTTAGCATATTTTACTTGTGAATTTGATAATTCTACATTTGCGGTGATAATAAGAAGTCCATATTTTGTTCTTACATTTGCTATTGTTTATTTATCTCTGTTATGGGTTTATTGTATTATAGGGACCACTCTTCATCAAGTGGTATTAGAGCTAGAGTTCTTGAGTGTGTGAACAAATTGTTGATTGTGAGGTAGTTTGCACCAGGACCATGATTTGGGCTAAGCATGTAGACAGATCACCAATTGTGAGGTAGTTTGCACTAGGGTTTCAATGAAAGCACAAAAATGTCTCCACAAAGAGAGTGTGGTAGAAGAGTTGTAGGTGTTACACCTGAGGGTTTTAGAGCTCTCCAAAGACAAATGCAAGCATTAGAAGAACAAATGTGTAGAGGAATAAATCTTCATGTATGAGATGAAAGTGAGGATGACGAAGAAGAAGAAGAAAATGTCAAACCAAAGGCATTTCTAAACCTAGAGGAAGGGAGGCTTTTTAGGGCCATCTCCAAGATTGGAAAAATACATAAGTTTGATGTTCCCACATTTTCAAGAAATCTTAACCCAGAGGAGCTGATCGATTGGATCAATGAATTAGAGGATTACTTTGAGTATGAAGATATTGAGAATCATAATAGGGTCAAGTTTGTGGAGGTGAAACTGAAGGGACATGCAAAGATCTTGTGGCAAGAGGTTCAGTTGGAGCAAAATAGAAAGGGAAAAGATAAAATCACCAGATGGGATTAGATGATAGCTAAACTGAAGAGACAATTCATTCCCATGGATTATGAGCTTGATTAGTTGAAGCAAATGCAAGGGTTGAAGCAAGCGGGAAAACCTGTTCAAGATTATACCCAAGAGTTCTACTAAGTTATCAATAGAAACAACCATGCAAAAGCTGATTAGGAGAAAGTGGCCTGTTATCTTAATGGGTTAAGACCAAGTATTAAAGATGAGTTGAGTCTAGTTTGAATGAACAGTATTGAGAAGGCATACCAATTTTTCCTAAGAGTTGAGGAGAAACTAAGCAAGAATTTTGACAACAAGAATAGTGGAAGAGGTCACGGTGGAAGATCTGATGGACAATCTTATGGAGGTTGTAATGATGATCAGAAGAACAAGGATGAGGTTGGAAGTAGTAGTCAGAAAGAAAGGGGAAACAATTCCAATAATTTCCATGATAAAAAAAATAGAGATCAAAGAGGAAGAGGTAGAGGACAAGGATCTGGAAGAGAAGGCTTCCATGGGAAATGTTTTCACTATGGAGAAGAAGGGCATAGAGCATCTAAATATTCCCAGCACCAAGGAAGGACAAATCAAGGAACAAAATACTAGGCTCAAGTTTCACATGTTGATGAAGATGTTAGATCCTCACATTCTGAAGATGCTAAAAGACGAGAAGTCCTAGTTAACAAAAGAGTCCTATTTAGTGGTGAGAATGAATCTGATCAAAGAAGGAGCTTGTTTCACACAAGGTGCACATGTGAAGATAAGTTTTGTGATGTGATCATTGATGGTGGAAGTACTGACAATCTAGTGTTAGAACCAATGGTTACAAAGCTAAAGCTGAAGAGACAAAACCACTTGCGCCCATACCGTATTGCTTGGGTGCAAGATGACCATAAGGTCATGGTCAATGAGCAATGCTCAGTGAAGTTCAAGATTGGAAGCTACCAAGATAAGATACTTTGTGATGTCATACCTATGGACATATGTCATATGTTGTTGGGTAGGCTATGGCGATTTGAGAGGCATGTTGTACATGATGGGAAAGAAAATACCTACACTCTAACCAAGGATGGAGTGAAACATAAGCTGAAGCCATTAAAGGATAAAACCATAGCTTTGGTTGCTGAGAATTATTACTAGTCATAGTTGCATCATGATGTGAGGAAATTTGTACAGAGTTATAGAGTATGTTAGATGGTGAAAGGAGTGAAGCAGAATATAGGGTTTTATCAACCATTACCTATATTAGAGAAGTCGTGGGAGGATGTCAGCATGAATTTTGTTCTTGGATTACTGAGGACTTAGCATGGGTATAATTCTATTTTTGTGGTGGTTGATAGGTTTTCAAAAATGGCACATTTTATTCCTTGTAGGAAGATTAGTGATGATGTTCATGTGGCAGAGTTGTTTATTAGAGAAGCAGTGAGACTAAATGGTCTACCAAAGAGTATGGTTTCAGATCGAAATACCAAATTTGTTGGGTATTTCTAGCATACATTGTGGATGAAGTTTAAGATGTATTTGAAGCTTAATTCATCGCATCATCCACAGACTAATGGACAAATAGAAGTTGTGAATTGCAGTTTGGGAAACTTGCTGAGATGCTTGGTTGGAAATAAGCCAAAAGGATGGGATATAATTTTATCATAGGCAAAATTTTCATATAATAATTATGTCAATAGGAGTACTAGTAAATCACCATTCCATATTGTATATGGGAGTAGTCCTAGATATGCTTCTGAACTAAGGCAGTTGGATAAAGGATAGATAAGTAGTGCTGAAGCAGAATAATTTGCTGAACATTTGAAGAACATCCATGAGGAGGTGAGGAAGCACATCATAAAGATGAATACATAGTATAAGGCTAAGTCAAATGTGAAAAGGAGGTATGAGGAATTTCATATTGGAGATGAAGTCATGGTTCATTTGAGAAAGGAATCTTTTCTAGTGGGTACATATAATAAGTTGAAGATAAAGAAGTTTGGACCATGCAAGATAGTGATAAGGCATGATTTTGGAAATGCTTATGAAGTGGAGTTTCCTGCTGAATTGAATATTTTACCAATATTTCATATTTCATATTTGAAAAAGTATTATGAAGGAGGTGATGGAGATGAAGTTGCAAAAGCATAGTGGAGTATTCCAACAGCTAGTTCGGCTACAAAGGAAATTGAAGAGATATTGGACAGTTGTGTTGGCAAAAGTACAAGGAACAAAACTTATGAGGAATATTTGGTCAAATGGAAAGGGAGGCCAGTAGAGGACTCATCATGGCTAGCAAGAAAAGAGGTTAACCATTTTGGTTTTTCTCTGAACACCTAAGATGTGACAGAGTCACCTATTAAATTACCCTAGGTGCCTGATGCAGAAGCACCTTGGGTGTAAATGCAATCTTGCATCATCCAAAAATATTTTTATTTTAGTATTTTCTATTTTAATAAGGACTAGTAGACAAAGGGTTGCTATTTCTGGGAGCTTTCCATTTTTAGTAATTTTATCATATAAGCTCAAAATGTACTCATTTTCTAAAAAAATATTCATTTTAGAGTTATAAGCCTACCATAAAAATCTCATTGCTCTAACTTAAGTATCAGAGAAGTAATTGCAGAATTTTGGTGGAAAAATTTGCAAAAAAATCTTTAGGCTCACCGTTGGAGGCCTTAGAGTGCCCGGATGAGGTCCGAAAACATTACGAAATGGCGCTTGTCTATTTTGAGCCTATAGATCAAGAGTTGGCATTTTCAAAAAGTGGTTATAATAGTCAATCAGGGCAACGGTTTAAGAGTTCTGGCCTTCCAAAATTAGGCTACCCAAAATTTCAAAAATAATTGTCAAAGATGTATTTGGTTGACTCTATATGTATTATTAAGGTCTATCGGCCCTAGGTATTAAGTTTCAATGTCTAGAACCTTCTCGAATAGCATAAAATTGCCTATTTAAGAAAGGCCTTATCATTGTCTAAGATAGCTCTAGGTGTAGTTCACATCATTGTCTTGTAGATTACTGTAATGAAGGCACCCATGTGGGTTAGCATATTGTACTTGTTAATTCCATAATTTTGCATTTTCGGTGATAATGAGAAGTCCATATTTTGTTCTTGCATTTGTTGTTATTTCTTTTTTTTTGTTATGGGTTTATGGTATTAAGGGAAGCACCCTTCATTAGAAATAAAGGCTCAACATAATGGATTTGAGATAAGAGTGGTGCAAATGTTACCAGATGGAAATTGTTTTTTCAGAGTCCCAGCAGATCAACTTGAAGGTGACCAAGAGCAACACTCAAAGTATCATAGTGTGGCAGTGGAGTACATTGTGGAGAATCGTTCAAACTTTGAGCCTTTATTTTTATAAAAAAATGACATAAATTTTGAAGAATACTATAAAAAAAAATGGTTGAAGATGGAACTTGGGTAGACCATTGTGAGATATATGCATCCTCCATGGTGACTTGAACTAACATTCATGTGCACGATTAGAATGGCCAAGTGTCCTAAATCTACAATATTGATAGCTCATTAATACCCACACTTCATGTCTCATATCATGATGGAAACCACTACAATAGTTTGTACTTCATTAATAACAATATCAATGCTCATGTAGGACCTATGCGTTTGGATGAAGATAATTGAAGTACAGGCCATAATGACCAAGATCCTATAAAGTTCATTATAGATGAAAAAGGGTGCAAAGATACTGACAAAAGTTGCATAGAAGATCAATTATTGAAAATACATGACAAACCTCAACGAAAGAAATGTTTAACAATTTCTATTCCATGGTTAGCAATGAAGACAAAATAATAAAGATTTTAAAATTATATTTTCAATGTTCTACTATTTAAAGAATATATTGTTAGAAAACTTTCTATGTCAACATTCAATGACATTATTTGATATATATAAAACTATTAGTGTAACCCTTGCACCTTCAAAGGTGCAAGTGCTAGTATTATTTATAAGTACTTTCAAACTTATAAATACTTACTATGGATTTGAAAGTTTTCTAATGCAATAGGAAGTTGTATAGTTATCATGAGAAAAAATGAAATCAAGAAACTAATAATATGTTTTAAAGATAGAAGATGTAGGTTTTTTAAATGATATATTACTAACCGTGAAACCTTCGGCAACCATTCCTTGCCTTCTGTAAATTGATAAATATTACACAATAGTTCGCAATCTTTTATTTATGAATCTTGCATAAGTTTTTTTTAGGATAATATAAATTTCAAAGTCATTTCAAATTTTTAGAATATTTTACCAAGTGGTTATTTTATGATTATTGTTTGAGTCATTTTCCAGTAAATGTGAATTCATACAAAATAGAAAGATTTTGAGAGCCCTCAACTCACTAATACAAATTTGCATAGATATGACAAAAATTCAGTAAGAACAAATAAAATTTAAAAAAAGACAACATTAAGACTGTAATCACAGCAATCTATCAACTTAAAAGGTGGGTCAAAACCAATAGATACAAGATGAAGCATCAAATGGTAATAAATATATACCAGTCAAGTCAGGGTAGTTTGATGTTACAACATCTCAAAAAGTCTTTCTCAATCCTTTTAATGCACTTACTTTCTTACATCGACCAAAATCAAACTTGAATTCGAAGGAAATAAGGGGAATGATAGGTGTTTTTCTTAGAAGGAAATCTCTTATTAAGCTATAAGCTGGAAACAACCTTAATCAACTCATTGCAAACCTTTGCCAAACAACTAATGTTGGGTTGAGCCATGAGCAAATTCCACCTGAAATAAGCTGTATAGAAGGCAAGGGATCCTCCTTGCAAAATGTTTGATTATAAAGAGATAAAAAATTTGCTTCTTTTCATTAATCTTGCGAGCCACATACTCACGACCCATTTCATTGGGTTTGATGGGTTTGAGACATTAATCCAAAGATTCTTTCAAGTCAATTGTTATAGGAAGGGTTATTCTCCCTTATAAAAGGTACTTAACGAACAAAAAATTACTGTAATTTTATAGATCTAAAAAAAACATATTTATCTTTTTTCTGTCTAATATTTTTTTCTTGGGAGATTAGCCAGTGCCATTGTTATAACCTCTGTTGAAAATTACTTGATGTAAGGGAAAGCAAAGGAAATTGAAATAGCAAAGGACTCCAGTGCCATTGTTATAACCTCTGTTGAAAATTACTTGATGTAAGGGAAAGCAAAGGAAATTACATTTCAATGAAATAGAATTAAATTACATGGTGCTTGACTTAATTTAGTTGATATGACGAAAAACAAGGGAAATGACATTTGAATGAAATAGTATTAGATTTAATGGTGTTTGACTTTAGGAAAATCTCGGTTTCTTCGTTATTATTTTTATTTATGTTTTATTAAGGAAATAGAGGAAATGAAATTTCAGAGAAATAGTATTAGATTTAATGGTGCTTGGCTAATGAAAATCATGACTTTTGTTGCTACTCCTGTGAAGTCAGAGAGGAAATCCAAGGCAGTGAAGAAGAATTCCTTTGACGGAATGAAAGCAAGACGATGATTGACAAAGGAAAGTGAATCATTATGGGCGGAGGAAGTAAGGCACAGGTTTAATGAGGGAGCCTGGACTCGGGCAACAAGAAAAGAAACCCCAAGAACAATTTCCACTCACAAAATTCCAACATTTCTGAAAGATTTGAATGGCAAAGTATACATACCACGGGTTGTGTCGTTGTGCCTTTTTCATCATTAGCCCACTAGAGCATTGTCTGCAATGGACCAGCACAAAGTGGACGCTGTTCTGAGAATGTAGCAGAGGCTGCAGACACAAAAGCAAGCATCTTTAGTCAGCCTGTTCAAGGAATCATTCTCTGATATAACAAGTAGCTACGAAGGTGAAATGGATGCGGGGGACGAAACTATTGCTTGGACTTGCCTTCTCGATGGCTACTTTGTTCTTGAGATTCTCGGAGTTCTCACCAGGCAGGAAGAGAAGAACAATCATCCTGATAATCTTTCTTCCACCGCACAGTAGACGTGAATTCTGATCCCATCTATAAAAAGAATAGGGTCAAAACCTGCCAGTTCGACATTCTGGGTGTTTTTTTCATGATGGAAAATCAACTGCCTATTAGGGTTTTGCTGAATCTAGTGCAATTGGAGATGGATTCGGCTCAAAATGCTCAGAAAGAATTATACATAATGATTTGTAAAATCATTTCAATAATTCATCCTTTCCTTCCAAGAGGATTCCCCACCGAGGGAAAACCAGATTTGTTTGAACAGATTAGGGATCTGGAGAAATATAAACACATTCTGGGACTATTCCATTCCTTTGTGACAGAAGAATACTTATCTCGGTGAGAGCAGAGAAAACCCCAACAAGAAGTGAAAAAAAAACATTCTTCTGATGTTTTCTTTCCCATTAAAAACTGTTTAAGCAGACATCAAGAATAGGGGTGATCGAAAAAATAGAGTGACAAGAGCAAAGAGGATGAAATCAGGGATCAAGAACTAAAGCAATTGAGACATCAGACTGGCAAAGAGACCAAAGATGAGCAGGATCTCAATACATTTATAAAGGGCTCTGCCTCAGAGCTTGTCAATTCTGGTGTGAAGTTCAAGCCTTATTATGGAGTCCCATCAAAGAAGAAGATATGTTTCAAGCAGAAAACCCTTTCTCTACCCACAGTTTTTATCATAGATACCTCAGAGATGATCTTCAGGAATCTGATGTCCATGTAGGTGTGCCGACCAAAAAGTATGAAGCATGTCTCATATTATGTATTGCTGATGAATACCTTGATTGAGGGAGAAAAAGACGTGGCAGTGCTAAGGAGGGAAGGGATCATTCAGAGTTCCATGGGAATCGATGATGAAGTCACCGACTTGTTCAACGACTTGTGCAAGGGACTCAATTTGTAGGATTTTTGGGAAGACCCGTTTACCAAGGTAAAACAGGATCTGAATATGTGGTATAATAATCGATGATTGGTAGGATTGAAACAATTTTTGATCAAGCATCCGAGGCTTCTCAGAAACTTTTATATGTTTTGGGCAATCGTACTTGTTCTGCGAGCTGCTGTACCCACCCTTTTGCCTATAGTCAAGAAATTTTTAGAGAATCAGAACAACTCTTGATCGAAACCCACCTTGCTCTATTTAATTCAGTTTGCTTTCCTTTACTTCTGTTTGGATTGTGTGTGCCTGGGTGTTAAATTGTGTGATTCCGTAAATAGCTCACAAAGGAGATATGAGATACTCTGTGTTATTGCATAGGGAATACCAAATCGCCTTGGAGATCATTGAAGCCCTGTAACGAATGACAACTCCCAATTGCGTTCAGAAATCCCAGGGAGTGGTATATGGCTTTCAGAAATCCCAGGGAGTGGTATATGGCTTTCTGTAAATTAATCAGATTAGTGTTTGGATTTGATGGTCAAGCATGGCTGTCAAGTAAAATTTTAAGGTGTGAATATAATTGTATGGTTGACAATACTTTTTTCTTAAAATGGAGGAGGCACTGCTTAATTTCCTTGTGTTTGGAATAGAGAATATGATGTTTGGTGATCACAAAATATAAACTATAAATACATATAACTTTAATTCAACTTTAGTCTAAGGTACATTTAACTTAGTATTGAACTTAATTATATTTTCTAATATAACATAATTTCAAAAATACAATATTAGAAGAAAAGTATAAGAATATAGAATAAAAGTTCATATATGAATTTTTGTTAAAGATACTTTTGAATGAAGATAATTAGGTACACTTGTTCAAGGTGAAGAAAATGCAAAATACAAATATTGAATCATAATACAACATTTCATCTAAAAATGAGTACTACAATATCGAGCTGAAAACATTATATTTATAACCCAAATGTATAATAAATTTATAGAATACTCTAGATTAATGTTTGGTGATTTTTTAATGAACTGAGTTGGCATGGGTGGCTCGAGGCAGCTGCACATGTTGTTTATGAGATTCCATACATTTCTTGGTCTGTGTGGACCATGGTGGCTAGCATAATAATTAATTTCTTTCAACATGCCCCCTAAATTAATTGTATTAACTAATCTATATATGCTATTAAATATCTAAATGTCCCCACATAATATAGAAATGATGGGTCGCAGCCTAAAACCTTGTAACGTACCCATTTACAATAATTTATTTACTGAATATTATGGTTACAATTCATTAGAATCCCCCTTGAATGACAACCATGAGACACACTTATGTGACTACTCATAATCCTAAAAGATGTCTATGAGATGCAAATTCAGGTTCACAACATTATCTTGGTGAAGATATTAGCAATTTCTTCCTCCATCATGTAATATTGTACTCAGACCACCTTTTGTTGGATGAGATATATGATATAATGATGGTATACCTCAATGTGTTTTGTGCAAGCATCAAAGACTGTATTCTTGGACAACGAGATGATACTTTGATCTTCACAATGAAGCACAGAAGGCCCTGTCCTTTTGACTACAATTTGGGAGTTATATGGAGATATTGGTCTTCAACCTTTCTAATATTACTATTTAAATAAGCATGTAGTTTCTTAAGAGTTCCTTATTGTTCTCCAAAGATAGTTATTTTATCTTCACTTTTCTTGATATTTTATCACAATTCTTGGAAACTAAATTATTTTTCTTGATCAACTAGACCATTATTTCATTTAAAATTGTATATGAGGATGCTCTTTTAGCTTTTCTAATTTATGATTTGAGGATAGCTTTATTTTAAGAGTTCCTAACTTTGTGGCATTTTACTTATTTAGAGGACACACTTGATGAGTGATCTCTCCTCTTTATGGAACTCTTATGTGTGTGTGTGTGTATACATACATATGTGTACATGTACACATACATGTATCTATATATATGTATGTATGCATGTATGTATGTATGTAGGTATCCACATAGTTTAAGTTAGTCAGCTTTTTCTTTTGTTGGGCATGTTCTTGATTAGATGGTTACATCATTATCTCACTTGGCTATGAAGATATATGAATGATTTTTAAAGAAACCTTCCCTCTTTATACTTCCATTATCTATTGGAAACTTGTTTAGTGCTTCCCTTGGGATTTTTGACAAGGGCTTAACCACCTCCTATGTACTATAAGTTGAGTGGTTGTATTGGGCATTGATAGATCCATCTTTTGGTGCAACAAAAACCCCACTCTAACAAGTGGTATCAGAGCTTGGTCACAAATTTGAATTCTCAAACCCTCGAGTAGCACTGAGGGGGAGATTGTTGAAAAAAAATTAAGTGCTCCCCTCGAGATTTCTGACAAGAGTTTAACTATCTCTTGTGTACTATAAGTTGAGGGTGTGTGCACCAAGTTGTGGTGCCAAAAACATGACACCCCAATTTTTTTTTTAGTTTTTAAAAGTGCATACGCACTATAGCATGCAAGTGCTATGGCTTGGGCTGCCCAAGCCATAGTGCATGCGCACTTTTAAAAACTAAAAAAAATTATAAATGGGTTGCAAATGTGTAGCCCATTTCATTTCCATTTCATTTTGCAAGGATTTCATCCTCACAACGTGTACATGAGTTGAAGGAATGGAAGACTTTCACCACCTGCCTCCTCAAAATGCCTCTTCATCACCGAAGTTCGAGATCGAGATCACGTCGTATGTTTTCTACTCTTGTTTTTGCATTGTTTTATATGTTTTTGTATTGTTTTTTAGGTTTATGTCAATTTAGCTTTAAATTTGTTTATTTATTTAGATTGCAATTGGTTTCTTATCAAGAAATGTGGATAATGTACTACCAAATCCCCAACAAGATCAAAACCAAAACCCTCCACAAGATCCAAATGAAAACCCTCCACAATAAGAGCAAGAAATTCCACAACCTACATCGATCAGAAGACCTCCTCTTGGCACATAAGACAACATAATAAATGAAATAAAAAGAGGGAAAATGAATTAGAAGCACTCACTAGTAGGTTGAAAGCTTGTGGACAAACCAATCCAATGAGAGCACAATTGACATCCTCCCTTGAGTCTATTAAGACCCATGTAGCTTTTGTTAGTGGTCAGTTGGATATTTGACATGTTAAGAGGGATGAAAAAAGAAGATATTATGCAAACTAATTATCATATCAAGATGTCAAAAAAAAAAAAAAATAGCAAAAGATAGCATTTGTGCATTGTTTAAAAATCTTGGTGAACAAAATACTGTTAGAGAGACAACTAAAAGGTTCCCCATCCATTGGTGCATACATGATGGTATTAGAAATAATTTTTGGGATAGATGGTGGATGGTCTTTGATGTCCCTCCCTGCAATAATCACAAGGTTCCAATATATTTATTTAAAAAATTGTATTGTGAATTTGTCCTTGGGGAGATTCCCAATTATTTTAATATATTAGAATCTTAGGGTAAAGGTGGGGGGCCATCATTTGAGAGTTTAGGGGCATATTGTGACCCTAATGTAGTTAGGGCACCTATTGTCAAGCCACAAGGTGAGCATGTGATTATTCCTTTAGTTGTGAAGTAGAGGCCAACACTCTAGGGACTATTAATGCTTTGACGCAAACCCTCATTCATTGCATGAGTCCATTAGTTAAGGAGGAGCCTTATGTGTGTTGTGGTCACATGTGCACATCATGTGGATCCTTATGCACATTTGGCAGTCATGTTGGAGATGGTATGGATGATGGGCTAGTCACTTATCAATTCCTGAATGAGACATTTGACATTGACACTTAGGTAAACTGCAATTATAATAAACTAATTTGATCACATTTCGTATATATCGAGTGAATGACTAATTAATTAGCATGTATTGACATTGTTCAAAATTCAGGGTAAGAGTGTTGGTAGCCCTAGTAAAGATCCCACGGCCCCATTTTTTCCCCATCGACGAGTCCAGAGGTATGTATCAATTTAATCATTTAAATTAATACATATATTTATTAAGTAGGGTAAAAGCACAAACCAATGTCACCCTTTTGTAAAGGAAAAGGCTAACAAAAGTATAACTATTCAACTTCAATGACATAAAATTGGTATTATTATTTTGAATTTGAAAATTAAGTAAACTAATGAAATGTGTAGAAATTGATGAAGTTTAGGATTATAATTTTTAATAATTATTCGGAATAAGAATTGACATATTTTTCTAATTTCTATAGATAATTTTTTACCTGTTGAAAAATGTTGAAATTAGGGGTCTAGTTCACACCACAAAACTAGATGGAAACAAACTAATTTCCCTTTGATATTAGACTATGTTATAGATAACATATATTGCTAGAACAATCAAAAATAAAAATTAGCTTTAGACCTATATTTTCTCTTTTATAGTGATTCAAATTTCAACTAACCTAAAATCGATAGTTTTCATCTCCCACCACATTTTTAAAAATAAATATATTCTAACCATGAGAAAAATTATAGATTCTAAAAGAGGATTCTCTCCTCTAGAATATCATATTATCTTTAATTTATTTTTATATAATTTAATATTTTTTTTTTCTCAAATTTGACATCTTTTCAAGTGTTAAAATATGTTCTTGTAGAATTTTTTAATTACAATATACTATATCTAATTAAAATACTATAAAATATATATGAGAATATTCTTGACTCTAAGCTCTATAAAATGGTATTTATATGTTATTAAAAAATTATCGTGAAAAATAGTAAGAGTTATTGAAACACCAGTTTTCTAAAATAATTGTATTTCTTTAGTAATTGGATGCAAACTAGTATAAAATATGCATTTAATAGACATTTCCAATTCGAAAAGTGTGAGACCATATATAACTTAGCTCAAATTAATTTATCTAGATCATATGTTTGGACAAAATTTATTTTTAAATAGAAATACTCAAATTCAGTCATTTTGATAAGTCAACCTGAAAGGTGACACACCTTTGTACTTTTACCCAGTAATCATATGAAATATTTTTAAAATTTTTTTATAAATGTGCATGAGTTCTCTAATGGACCATCAACATTCACTAGGGACTCTGAGTCTAGGAGTGATATGAGCTTCATAGAAGTACATTTGTTTCATATTAATTTAATTCGTTTGATTATATTCATTTCATATTTCATGTTACATGTAACTTCTACTATATGACATGCAGTTCTTGACATCTGAGACTCCTTATCTTCAGTAGTCCATCAATCATGGAGTTGCTACAACGATGGCCAGTTCAAAGCCATTGACTGAGGTATGAAAGAATTTTCTTGGTTTTAGTTGTTGTTTATAATAGTTAGTATCAAAATTTATAATGTTATTTATAAGTGATTATATTGATTGAATTGTCATAGGGCCTTGTTACACTCGATCATCTGCGAGCCTTTGAGGTGGATGTACAAAGTGACTATTTGATGGTGGCAGGAAAATAATTAATTTTTTCTGTATATATATTTGATTTCAATGAATAATAATTATTGATTCGTATCTACTTTGTTCATATCAACTCAAGTTAGAGAAGAGCTTAAACAGGAGGACGAGTGAGCGTGTGAGGAAGACCCCATCATCTCCCTCCACATGATGACTAAAGACCTCTAGGGATTTTTTTCCTTCCCCTCATGGGAAGGAGAAGATATAGTTGATAGACACACATGTATAGGCATCAATGGACATATATGTTGGATTTTATGTCAGTGGACATATTCGATATACATTTGATGTATATATGACATTTTATATTTGATGTATGAAATATATTTGATGCATGACATTATTAGACTTATGAAATTATTGGTTAATATATGTTATGTTTGTTCATGTATGACATTATTGGTTATCATAGTATATTATGTGTTTGTTCATGTATGACATTAGTGGTTATCATTTTATATTATATGTTTGTTCATGTATGCCATTATTGGTTATCATAATATATTATATGTTCATTCATGTATGACATTATTGGTTATCATAATATATTATATGTTTGTTCATGTATGACATTATTGGTTGTCATAATATATTATATGTTCGTTCATGTATGACATTATCAATTTCATAATATATTATTAAGGTTGCATGGGTACTTGTACCCACATCCCTGATACTCATACCCACGTACCCAAGTACTGGGTACATGTATCCCAAGTACTGGATACTCGATAAAGAGCACCATAGCTAAGGACCTTGATTGAGATTTCTAATTATTATTATTTTTGGTTTTTCTTTTGTGTATCAGCTCATTTTTTATCAAGCTTAATTCAATACCTAATTAGTTCAAAACTTTGATAGAATATTGATTATCAATAAACTTTATCATTGTTCAAGCATAAGTTTATCATTTCCAATATGTCATTGTCATATGATTTATGATCTTGTTCATGTTTAAAGTTTTCCTTCTCTATTATCTGTTTATCAAGCTTAATTCAATACCAAATCAGTTTGAAACTTTGATACAATATTAATCAACAATAAACTTTATCAGTGTTAAAGCCAAAAATTTATCATTTGCAATATGTCATTGTCATATGATTTATAATCTTTGTGTTCATATTTAAAGTCTTCCTTCTATGCTATGCATCTAAACATTTATCATAAATTATTATTACAAACATATAACAAATCTGAAATTGAAAATAATACATTACATTTGCAAACTTTATCACTGTTCTTGATTTGAAAAATCATTGTCATGACTCATAAATTCAAGCTTTCTATAAATATAAAAGTATAATTAAAAATAAAGTTTGACTTACCTAAGTATCCTCGTCCCCTATTATAAAAAATAGTTGTACCTGTACCCTAAGTACCCCAAGTACCCTTGTCCCCGTGCAACCTTGTATATTATATGCTTTTTCATGTATGACATTATTGGTTATCATAATATATATCTTATTTTTATTGTTTATATTTTAAGTACATTTGATGTATTTTATTTTAATGTAAATTGCATCCAAAATGATGCAGAGTGCTTACACCAAAAGCTAGTGGATTCCCAGCAAGAACACTTTTAAGGAAAATTTCCTTTCCCACCTTCATGTCTTCAAAGACTCTTTCCAACTTGGTTACAATATTGAAAAAAATTCTACCCAACATCACAACACTACTTGATCACTTTCTCTATTCAAGACTTGGGAAACACTAAGGGAAGAATAAGAAAATTTGAGAAATGGATCATAATCAACTTCTTGCTTCAAACTAACATCTTAGCCACTTCAAGGAATACCTAATAACTATCTCACAAACTTTAGTCTATCATCTATTACATCCTTCTTAGAGATTCTTCAACATCCTATGAGTGAAAATAATCTTCCAACATTCTATGACTATATTTTCTTTGTAACAACATGTAATTTTTTGATTTTCAGACAACTCTTCGCAAAGGGAAGTGGTTATGTTTCAAACTGATGAAATGACTATTAAGACAACCAAAAAGATCATTAACATCTTCCACTAACTCCATTCAGTGATAACATGTGGTTATATAAGGTGTAATGACTCTCAAAACACTTATTGAGTCAACTTATTAACAAAAATAACAAAAAAAGGAAAATCATTAGGACAAAGGCAATTTGGGTTTATAGGTGACCTTAAGTTCCTTAACCTTATAAATAAGGGTTATCTTATTACCATAAAAAAATAACATGTTCAAAATGATGTGTATGATCACCCCTTTACCTTCTATCATGAGTCTCCATCATTGGATGAGATGACATATCCAGTTGCCATAGTAAAAGATAGTTGCCCTATGGCATTTAGTGACTCTTAGGGACGATTTGGTTCAGTGTGCCCAATAATGTTCAAGCGCTCAATATGATGGGAGGACCTTGGAGCTAGTGTTTACCTAGCCACCCAAAGCTAACAGAATAGATAGTTTGATCCCATGACGAAAGGTGAGAGAGATTTGACAATTGGCAACTTTGTATTGGCCAATGCTACAAGTTTCAGAATCACCCGAGATGGTAATGCAAAATAAAAATAGAGTAAGATAACTAAAAAGTGAGAGATTTTATTGTAGCTCTCTACAACACAGTCCTAGAGCACCTAAGATCGCATCCATAACTCGCACGAGCTCTGAGATATGCTCCATCAAAGATCATTGCCCTATGGCATTTAGTGACTCTTAGGGACAATTTGGTTCAGTGTGCTCGAGAATGTTTGAGCACTCAACGGGATGGAAGGAGATTGGGACTAGTGTTTACCCAGGCACTTGGAGCTAACATAATAGATATTTTGTTTTTACGATGAACAGTGAGGGAGATTTGGTAGTTGGCAACTTTGTACTAGCCAACACTACAAGTTTCAGCATCACCCAAGATGGCATCGCAAAATCAAAATAGAGTAAGATCTCTAGAAAGAGAGAGGTTATTGTAGGTCTCTACAACACAGTCCTATAGCACCTAGAATCACATCCATAGCTCACATGAGCTTCAAGATATGCCCTATCAAAGATTGCTGCCCTATGGCATTTAGTGACTCTTAGGGACGTTTCAGTTTGGCATGCCCGAGAACATTCAAGCACTCAAGAGGATAGGATGAGCTTGGGGTTAGGGTTTACTTGGCCACCTAGAGCTAATAGAACAGACAATTTGATCCCACAAATAATGGTGAGGGAGATTTGGCAATTGGCAACTTTGTACTAGCTAACACTATGAGTTTTAGCATCACCCGAGATGGCATTGCAAAATCAAAAAAGAGTAAGATCTCCAAAAAGAGAGAGAGGTTATTTTAGGTCTCCAAAACATGGTCTTATAGCACTTAAAATCACATCCATAGCTCACACAAGGTCCGAGATATGCCCCATCAAAGATCTCTTCCCTATGGCATTCAGTGACTCTTAGGGATGTTCCAAGAACATTTGAACACTCAACAAGATGGGGTAAGCTTGGAGCTAGAGTTTACCTGTCCATCCAAAGATAGCAAAATAGAAAGTTTGATCCCATGATGAATGGTTAGGGAGATTTGGCATTTGGCAACTTTGTACTAGCCAACACTGTGAGTTTTAACATCACCCAAGATGGCATCGCAAAATCAAAACAGAGTAAGATCTCAAAAAAGTGAGAGAGGTTATTGTAGGTCTTTGCAACATGGTCCTATAGCACCCAAAATTACATCCATACCTCACATGAGCTTTGAGATATGCTCTGTCATAGATTGTTTCCCTATGACATTTAGTGACTCTTAGGGATGTTTCGGTTCGATGTGCCTGAGAATGTTCAAATGCTCAACAAGATTAGACAAGCTTGCAACTAGGATTTACCTAGCCACTTAGAGCTAATGGAACAAATATTTTGATCCCACGATGAATGGTGAGGGAGATTTGGTAGTTGGCAAATTTTTACTGGCCAACACTACGAGTTTCAACATCACCAGAGATGGCATTGCAAAATCAAAATAAATTAAGATCTTCAAAAAGTGAGAGAAATTATTGTAGGTCTTTGAAACATGGTTCTATGGTGCCCTCAATCACATCCATACCTCGTTGGAGATCCGAGATATGCCCCATCAATGATCGGTGCCCTATAACATTTACTGACTCTCAAGGACATTTCAGTTCAACATGCCTAAGAAAATTCAACCACTCAATGAGATGGGACAAGCTTGGGGCTAGGGTTTACCTAGCCACTCAGAGCTAACATAATAGACAATTTGATCCCACAACAAACAATGAGGGAGATTTGGCTATCGACAACTTTGTACTGTCCAACACTACAAGTTTTAGCATCACCTGAGATGGTGTCACAAAATCAAAATGGAGTAAGATCTCTAGAGAGAGAGAGAGAGAGAGAGAGGTTATTTTAGGTCTCTACAACACAGTTCTATAGCATCTAGAATCACATCCATAGCTTGCAGAAGCTTTGAGATATGTCCCATCAAAGATCGTTTCCCTATGACATTTAGTGACTCTTAGGGGCATTTCAATTTGGTATGCTTGAGAATGTTCAAGTGCTCAACGGGATGGGACAAGCTTGGGGCTAGGGTTTACTTAGCCACCTAGAGCTAACAAAATAGATAATTTGATCCCATGATGAATGGTGAGGGAGATTTGGCAATTGGCAACTTTGTACTAGCCAACACTACAAGTTTCAGCATCACCGGAGATGGCGTCACAAAATTAAAATAGTGTAAGATCTCCAAAGAGAGAGAGAGGTTATTATAGGTCTCCGCAACATGGTCCTATAGCACCTAGAATAACATCCATAGCTTGCACGAGCTCTGAGATATGCCCTGTCAAAGATCATTGCTCTATAGCATTTAGTGACTCTTAGGGACGTTTTGGTTCAGCGTACCCAAGAATGTTTGAGCACTCAACGGGATGGGACAAGCTTAGGGTGAGGGTTTACCTAGCCACCCAGAGCTAATAAAATAGATAGTTTGATCCCACAATGAACGGTGAGGGAGATTTGGCAATTGGAAACTTTGTACTAGCCAACACTACAGGTTTCAGCAACACCCGAGATGGTCTCAAAAAATCAAAATGGAGTAAGATCTCTAGAGAGAGAGAGAGAGAGAGAGAGAGAGAGAGAGAGAGAGAGAGAGAGAGAGAGAGGTTATTGTAGGTCTTTACAACACAGTCATATAGCACCTAAAATTGTATCCATACCTTGCACGAGCTCTGAGATATGCCCCATCAAAGATCGATGCCCTATGACATTTAGTGTCTCTTAGGGACGTTTTGGTTCGGTGTGCTCAAAAACATTCAAGTGCTTAATGAGATGGAAGGAGCTATGGGCTAGTGTTTACCCAACCACCCAAAGCTAACAGAAGAGACCATTTGATCCCATGACAAATGGTGAGGGAGATTTGGTAGTTGACAACTTTGTACTAG
Organism: Cupressus sempervirens; assembly: GCA_028749045.1. NCBI lineage: Eukaryota > Viridiplantae > Streptophyta > Pinopsida > Cupressales > Cupressaceae > Cupressus > Cupressus sempervirens. The sequence goes on from CM053792.1 coordinate 832,382,412, forward strand.
CCAACACTATGAGTTTTAGCATCACCCGAGATGGCATCGCAAAATCAAAATGGAGTAAAATCTCCAAAACTTGAAAGAGGTTATTGTAGGTCTCTGCAACAATCTCCTATAGCACCTAGAATTGCATTCATACCTTACATGAGCTCTGAGATATGCACCATCAAACATCATTGCACTATAATGTTTAGTGACTCTTAGGAAATTTCGATTCAGCGTGCCCAAGAACGTTCGAGTGCTCAACGGGATGGGAAGAGTTTACCCAACCACCCAAAGCTTAAAAAATAGATAGGTTGATCCCATGATGAATAGTGAGGGAGATTTGGGGTGACCGCAAGAAGTTGGGTCATAATTCCACGGAAGTCAGATCTGCGAAATTGTACTTCTCAAAAACAGGTACCCAATTTTTTAAAAATCGGGTACCTATTTCTAAAATCAGGCATCAGGCTCCCAAGCCAAATTTTAAAAATTAGGTACCTGATATTGAAAACTGGATCGGATGCTCGAGCTGCTCAAATATCGAGCGCTCGCCTTTTACAAATTGGGTACCCGATTTTTAAAAAATCAGGTACCTGATTTGTAAAATTTTATTTAACCGCTTTTTTGGCATTTTTGAGGTCATTTTCATGACCTCAAAAATGTGAGCCCGATTAGAGACGCATACAGGAGCTCGATTTTCAGCCCTACTGAATACCCCCTTGCTACTAGTTTTCAATACACCAGGTATTTTTATATGGTTTATACTATTTTACTTTATTTTTTTCAATTTTCAATTTAATATGTATGTTAATTTATTGTTTTTTCACTTTTAATATGTACGTAAAATTGTAAAATTACATTGTTAGTGAACTTAGATGTTTAAATTTTTGTATTTGTTAATTAAAATATAGTTTTGTAAATGTTTATTTAAAAAATTATTATTACAGATGTTTTGAAATGTATTTAATTTATTTATTTATTACAATTTTGAATGATTAGATTAGATGTAAATTCATTGTTTAAACATGTAATTTTACAAATAAATATAACCTCGACCTAAAACCATATAATCTCAACCTTGTTTTAACTATAACCTCGACCTAAATTCATTGTTTAAACTATAATCTCGACCTAACCATATAAATAAAACCCTAAACATATATAAAGTACTTAATCACATAACAGCCCGCTAAGGGATCCAAACAAAAAACTTATAGTATTTAAAATGAATTTACTTAAATTGTATTGTACTTTTTTTCATGGATCGAAAATGGATGATATGAACTATTTTATAAATGTATATTCTTTCAGCCTTTCATACCTGTGACATGTACAGTGGATGATTGTGCATTCTGAATTAATTTGTGAACTGGCATTCGGAACAACTGTATATAAATTATTTAAATGGATTGAACTGAAGTAGTTAATATTCTTTCATGTGGATGTGTTATTTATTTTACTTTTAGCAGTTTATAATTATTTAAAAATGAAATGTAAATATGCTCATTAAGGAATGAAATCTCTTACGTTTTTTATAAATGTAAATTATTTTATGTATGTTATTGCTTGCTTAGTAAAACTTTTGATTAGTTCTTTGGATCCCTTAGTTGGGCGTCATTTAGGATTATACTATAATGAAAATTTGGATTGAATTTAACTCTAATCATAACCCTTGCTATCATCTTAACCTTAATCTTAATTTGCTAAAACCTACACCAGGTAATATATATAAATAATTAAATAACTTTCCTATCTTACCTTGAGTACTAATTTTATAAATGTCAAACCCTAAGATTGAAAGGTAACCCTGACCCTTAACTAATTAATATTATACTTATAAACCAAATTGAATTAAACCATGATCATAAACCTAATAATATATCCCAACTTAACAGTAGAAACCTTGAATTTAACCTTAAAAAATCCTTTCCCCAACCATTAACCAAATTGAACCATTACCCTAGAAGATTGAACCAAGTTAAATGCTGACCTTAAGACTAAACCAAATCACCCTAAACTAGAACTCAATAATATATTGAACACTTTAAAAAAAAATTCAAACCTAACTTTTTTGAATTAATGTTGGTTTTTAATCTAAAAGCTCTAACTATAATTATATATCTAAAACCAAATTTAGCACTTTAAAACTTAATTCAATTTATTAACTCTTGTCCTAATTGAAACCTAAGAATGTAAACCTAATCAAACAGTACAAACCAAATTGAACCCTAATCCTAAAACTAATTAAACATTGATATCAAGGTCTCAAAATGATACATCATAAAAAAATTAGAATAGACTTGAATGAATCTGGCATCTAATTAAGTAACCCTCCCTGACCATCAAGAGGTGGAGGTGTCCACATCAGTGCAAGTAGGAGCCCGAACTAGACCCTTGGTTGCCTAAGAATATATCTAAAGAAGTGAATAACTTGTGTTTCCACTGGATGCCTAAACCTTTATATCCTAAGTGATTATTCATCATGTAATATCTAATTAGGACGGTATTGAAGCACTCTAACACCCCAATCCCTAACTAGATAATTATGTTAGGGTGGACTTATTTCTATTTATCTTGGGTTGGAAGTGCCTAAATTTTTTTTTGGAGACTGGAGATTCCCCTATTTGTTTCCTATTTTCTTGTATAGGTAGCCTAAATGTTTATTACCTTTGCAGAATGGAAGGCCACATAACAAGATATTGCCTTATTCTATAAAAAGAAATACCCACCCCCTAGTGATATATATAGTAAGATCTTTTTCCTAATTTTACTATCATTTCTTTTGTTTAGAAGATGATGATAGTTCAAAATGATTTAGAAGATAGGGATAAAATGAGAACCATCATTCCTAGAATGAAGATGCATTATTCCAAGTGATAAACCCATTTCTATCATAAATCAACTCCTCCATCCAAAAAATTAGTAATGAGAAATTTCTATGTTAAGTAATCAATGAAGGGCTCATAAAATTGATCAAGTGATCTACAGAGGGCTCATAAAATCCCTAAGTCAAGTAATCAATTGATGCCCAAGGGGAGATAAGAATCTCATTAAAAATTAGAGACATGACACTCCTAAATAAATATCATACAAAAAAATTATTGCCAAGGTCTTAGCCTCTAGACTAGAAGATATCCTACCCAAGATCATTAACCCTACACAAAAGTGTTTTGTTAAGGATATTTATGCATATTGGAGAACTTGATAACCTATTGGAAGACTTTGGATTGAGAAACATTTCTAGGATAGAGTGTAGGCATGCTCAAGTAAATGATTATGAAAATGTCTACAAAAAGGTGGAATGGAGTTTCACTTTGGTGATGTTGCAAGCCCTCCATCAAATATTAAATTTCAAATGGTATCCTCTCTTATGATTGGTGTCAAGGTTTTAGTAAAGAAATTAATGGGGTTATATCATAATTTTTAGGACTCTCTAGATCAAATATGAAAGGGTGTCCTCTTGCATCCTCTTTATTTTTTATTGTTGAACATTGACTCATTACATTATTTCCTTAGAGATAACCAGTTGTCTCTAAAAGTTAGAGGATCTACTCTCCAAATAATTAATAAGTATCTAATGTACATAGTTTGTTGATAATATATTTGTATTCTTTTTAAGCTAGAAGAGTGCAACACGAGTCATTTAATGATCAAATTGGACCTCTTTTCTTTGTATCAGGTAGTAAGATTTATGTCTCTACATCTATCTTATTTGGGGCTAAATATTGAGTCCCCTACCTTGTGTAGTAAATATGGTATTGGATGGAGATTTCATAATTAAGTGGTTAGGTACCTAGGGATTCCATTTGTAGTAAACCCTAACATATAAATGAAATGTGTCTTTATAGATCAACAAGAAAATCTTTGGAAAACTCAATAATTGGAACTCTAATTATCTCACTTTGGTTGGTAGAATTCAAGTATGTTAAAAGATTCTCTCCTTGAATATTGGGTGTAAGTTTCTCTTCTTCCTGCTCATTTTATTTAAATCAATTTGGTCTTCTATATAAATCTATTAGGAACAGTTTGTGGATAGCCAAGGGATTACTCTGGCAATAAAATGGATAGCCAAAGCTTCATAAGGTAATGAATTATGTATTATGATTAGAATTAGGATTATTATATCATTAGGGATAGGGTTCACGTGTATTAGTTCATTACCTGACATGATCTACACTTATAGTTTGCATTAAAAAGTGGATAATAGTTAGGATTCAAACTACAATCATAAATATTTTTTAATCAAATCATAATTCTATCTCTAAGCTTTCATTAGATAATTGTAACCTTAATTATCGTCTTAACGCCATCTATTATATATCCTATAAAAAATAGGACCATAATAAATATCCGAAACCTAAATATAATTTTAACTAAAAGCATAATCCTAGGTAAGTTCCCTAACATAACAAAATTGTAAACAATAACCTTGTCATAATCTTAACTTTGTTTCATCTTGAGATGAACATGTATAATCCATAACAAGTTCATACAATCCCCCAGTGTCACAAAATAAGTGTACATGAAAGAAAAATTAGCTTTGTGGCTCCTATTTTAAGAAAAGAAACCTTGAACTAACCTAGATATATTTTTTTGGACTATTATTTTATGATTAGACTTAAAAATTTAGTATTTAATGTTTAATTTGACTTAAGTGTTTAACTTTATTTATTTAATTGATATGATTTTAATAAAGATATGCGCATTTATATAGATCTAGTTGATAAATTTTAGATTTAAATTTTATTAAATAGTAATTTTGTCATGTATTATGTTGTGGTGTATTTTTGTCATGTTTTATGTTTTATGTTGTTTAAATATATATGCAGATTATATTTGATGAACCCACCACCACCCCCTCCCCCTCCCATACCCCCACCTCCGCCCCCTCCATCTCCACCTCCACCTCCACCACCCACCGTACATGAACTCTGCGAGACCATGAGGCGTAACCTCAACGACCTCATGAGTGATATAGAGGCTATCCGACATGAGAGGCACCCCCCCCCCCATCACCTACTACATCTTGTAGATAGCAAGCAAGGCGTGGTTGACCCCATCCATCATTTTGATTTAGACATTGATTCATTTAGATCATGGAGGGAAAGCATGCATGCCTTCTACTCTGACAGCTTATCATACAGAGAGGTTTATAACCTACATATAGGTAAAGGGAATTTTCAACATTATTTTGTAAACCCTAAAATGGGTGAACCAATTAGTGATAAGAAGCCTCGCATTTTTATTAGGTGGTGTACACATCCACACACAACAGGACATTTTTGGCAGCGGGGGTGGATGGTATTTGACCATCCACCGCACGCTAACCATGAGGTTCCCATATACTTCCTTAGGAATTTATGGGCTAAGTTTGAGTTGGGTTTGAAACTCAACTATTTTGATATGAAAGCATTTCAGGGGGTTGGTAGAGGGACGCCTTAGGATAGGCCTGGGGAAATGCTGAGTGATAGAACGAGAAACCACAGGCGAGCTAAACCCCTTGTACCTCTAAGCCCCTTGTACCTCTTCCTGTGCCTGTTTTGCCTACTCCTCACCATCATCATGCAGTTTCATCTACTTTTACCCATTTGAGTGCCCTTTCGGGCAATTTAGTATAGTAGTGGACGCAAGCGATACATGCTCCTCCACTTGGACATGTTTGTACTAGCTGTGGAGGCATATGCACAAGCCCCTAGAGTGATCCTGGTGTAGCACACAATGGCCATTATGCTGAGGGTGCAGATTTTGATGATGATGTATACGCTGCCCGTGGTGATGGTAGTGATGAGATAGATGTGTCATCATTTGTTGATCTCATGCAGCAGGGAGAGCCTAGAGAGAGTCAAGAGCAGTAGGTAAAATTTTAATTTCAATATAAATATAAAGTGCACATAATTATTTACTTTCTACATACATGTGTAATTGTATTAACTATATTAATTTGTACTTTTCAAATAACAGAGAATGGATGATACGATTCCTCCTAGCATGCAGTATAGTCTTCTTTTGAGACCTACAAACGTTGGCATCCCTTATATGGTATGCACTTTGAATTACACTGTAAAAATGTACATTCAAATTCAAATTTAATAACATGTGCTCATATGTTCTTTTTATTTGATTTTGTAGGGATTGTCTGCATCTACACATATTGATGTTAGTACAAGTCCTACTCCAGTTACCACTGAGGCACAGCCTCAAATACATGCAGTATGAACTTTTGACTAAAGACAAATAATTTTTATTATTTTTATGTATGTACATTATTATTAACTTATAATATGAACAATTTTGACTCACATGTATATATATTTTATGTGTTTTGATTTTACGAATAGGAGCCATATCATACTCATCCATACAGGCCTCGGTATAGTCTATTTTTGACTCCATCTTATGATTATCGTGCTAGCATACCTGTAGACACGTTTGTGACATTGGCTACCACTCAGGTATGATATATACATTATATATACATGTTAAATTTATAGTGTATAAAAAATGTAGTGTACAAATTATGTACTTTGTAATTATTCATGTATATTTAATTTTGACTAAACGTTTATGTATCCATAATTTTAGGACTATATCACCACGAGTGTTGCTGAGACCACAAGACTTAGCTAGATGGAGGTACCTACATCATCATTTGAGGTCAGTATTGTGATTTATGTACATAATTTATAGTTCATTATGCTCTAAAATCAAATTAAAAATATGTATGTATTGTAAATTATAGGACCTCACCACTGTTGCATTTGGTAGCTTTCACAGTGCACCTCCTCCCATTACTGAGGGACACCCATCTCATGTGGTATAATTTATTTTATTATGTAGTGAATATTAATTTATTTGCAAGCTAGATTTTGAGACCCATTTCAATTAAGCATGTACATGATGAGACGTGCCTCATGTTACACAAGGTGATACATCTACCTCACAGGGTGTCCAACATGATGAGACAACTCATATTAAACATGTTGATCCATCTGAGTCCTCTTCACGTGGAGCAAAGAAGACATTTGATCAGATAGATTAGGTCTTGTTGGCACCTATAGATTATGTTTTTATGATGTATACACTTTGTGTTAGGATAGTTAAAACTGTATGTTAGACCATGTATTTTTTCACTTCATAGATCATGTTATGATGTATGTTAGACCATGTACTATTTTTTTATGACTTTTTATCATGCTTGTGTATGTAGTACATATATTACTATGTTTCACCATGTTTTAAGTATATTCTAACCATTTTCTTTATTCTAACATATTTTATTCATGAACATATGACACATTTTGCAAGTATATATACAAGATGAACAATAATTTTAACTATCTATAGAGTATTATTAGATAAATATCACATCAAATTTATGCATTGAGATTCATACAAATAAAATTGACCTACTAGATTAAAAAATGTATTGATAACGTACCTAACAATGTATCATAAGTGATCTTAATGTGTTGTTTGGTAATGTAAGACTCATTATCACCTAATAAGACATATTTTGTGGTAGTAAACATATGAATACCTATCATAACCTATAACAGACATAATGACCTTTTAGGACTCCCATGTCCCCTTAAGACACACATGTATGGATAACGTACCTACCAATGTATCATAAGTGATCTTAATGTGTTGTTTGGTAATGTAAGATATAATCAATACAATGAATACAATGAGTAATGATCTAACATATAATCAATACAATGAGTAATGATCTTTAAATTATTATGTGCAAGTGACTTGTTTTTAATATTACAATCAATAGTAATTTGAAACTTCAAACAAACATTAATTTAAACATGCTTGAATGTAAAAGTAATGGAACAAAATAGGAGGTCATTACTTAAATTGACAATTAATTTATAATTTATCAAGTGCACATACCTTCAACTTTCAAATAGAAGTAAACTCTCATTTTTGAATTAGTTTGTACAACATATTTCACAATATATGTAAGACAATGTCAATGATATATTTATAGTTCAGTGAACTCATTTGAAACATAAAATTGGTTCAACACATCTCTTCAAATGAGGTCCTATAAAATAAAAATGTAAAACAAAAACACACATGTTAATAAACACATAAATTAATATTCAAGGTATCTGAACTATGTAAATATATGTGTAATTTGTATGTACTTACTATATGAAATTGCACAAGATGTTGATGTTCGATCCACTTTAACATTTAAATTTGCATAAATTGTAATTGAGACTTGACTAAGAGGTATATAAGTTCTCTAAATTGGTATTGACAACACAAATATACATGTAATTAAATTATATAAGTACATATATATATATATATATATAAATAATACAATAATGAAAAAATTTACATGTGTTTGATTTAAATGTAGTCATCCCACTATACTATCTGCATCCTCTCTCTTTTGCAATGCATCTATGATTGTCTCATGCTCGTCCATTGAAATTGTCCATAATACCTTATTGGCGGGTCTCCCTTTGTATCTTTCTAATTTGATATTTGTTGCCACAACCAAATGAGAATAGTGTAAAATCTTCTTTTCAATTTGGTAGTCTTCAAATATTGGCAAACCATTTCTTCTTGTTAGGTATCTACGTAGCCAAGTGCCAGCTACAACAACAAACCCGATTGGATACTCAAAACCATCATCGTCTACTTAATGACATGTCAATTTTTTCTTAGGTTCCACACATCTAGCTAGCCAATACTCAGTCTGTTCATCATTATCACTAGGTGCAATAACAGCATAATCATGTCCTACAAGATAAGATAAAGTATAGAAACACTTTAATCACATGTACTAGAAAGACATGCATTGAAAAGAAAGTATTGATCATTAGGTGGCTTACAAAACAAACCTAATATGAAATCTTTTATAGTTTGAGGTGGTATTTTTATACCTCATTCTTGCAACATTTCTTTACTATGAATGGTACCACATATAGATTGAAATACATCATAATGGTAATAAAATTGAATATGAGTTTTACAACAACATGTGATTCTTTCCTTGTTAATCCTTACATACCATGGTTTACACTTTTCAAAAGATCTTTGACTAATGGTAATATTTAATACCTTACCATCTACAAAAAAATTTTCCATTCAGTTTGAGTCATGTCCAAAAGGTTTTTAGGATGTGGATCACGTATTTTTTACCCAATTCTCAATTTAAGAACATCTCTTGAATTAGGTGATACTCTTGTATTATCATGCCAAAAATTTTCAATCAAACTTTTGATTTCACTAGTAAGTTTCATATCACATCTCGGGAGTCTACCACTAGAAGTCCATAAAATATTTGCTAGATCACATTCAAAGTTAACCCTTCTCTTTACAGCTCTTTCTAAAGTCTTACGATTCACATTAAGATATCCACTTATGTTGGTAATCAATCTTTTGCCAGATGTTTATTTGTTAAATAAAGCTGTTGTTATTGCTCGTCGTGCTGCTTTCTTATCTTTAGACTGACTTCTCTTTTCAATAACATCAAAGGCACTAGCAACAGTGGATACAACTTGTTTTAAAGACTCATTTTTATTCTTGGGTTTTGCATACATTCCCAACCTTCTCATTATTTTGGGCATTTTAGACATTTTAATTAGTTGCAACATTAGCTGACATTGAAACCCAAATTTCTTATTATAAAAAAAATGCCTATACAATCTATTAGCATGTGTCCTAATTTGTCTCCATGAAACCAATCCCTCAAGATTATCTAACACATAATTACGAATATGAAAATTATGTTCAGATACTTTACTATCATCCTAACATGTTTATTCAGTAGTTGGTGTTTCTATGTTTACATTGATGCAATTTTTATTCTCAGACACTTTACTATTTTCACTATTATTTAGAATTTAAATATCATTTTCAAATTTTCTTGGTATTTCTTTTAGGGAAGGCATTTCAATTGGAGTGTTTTGTGCATGATCGTTTGACAATTGTTTCTCATGAAATAAATCTAAATCGTTTAAATCGTAACCTGCTTCTAAAAAATCACCAATTTCATCACGAGAGAAAATTTGAAGGTTTGGAGACACACCTGTATTGAACGCATGATTAGAATGTGCACCTAAATTTTCTTGTATTGAGTTCTCTTCTTTGACCTCTTCATCCATCGTGGTATCCTCATTGTCTTTCTCCTTTGAAACATTGTTCAAGTCTCTAATCCTCTGTCTTCTCTCTCGTTGATGTTGTGCTTCATTCTCTTTATTTGCTGCAATCTCCTTATCTATCAGAACTCTTGCTTTCTTCTTTCTTTGTTGTTTGATCCCATGTTTGCACCAATTTTGAATTTGAATCAGTAGCTTGCAAATTGTTTAAGAGGACAAGAAAATAGGATAAGCGTGACAAAATTTGGTGTTGTAGATCAAAACTGTTGTTCAATCATTTCAATCATTGAAATTGGGTTGGTGGGGCAGCTTTTGGGCCCCAACGGGTACATTAGAAATGAGTACCTGATTGCTTAAAAATTGGGCACCTGATTCTTTAAAAATTGGGCACCCGATTCTTTAAAAATTGGGTACCAGATTTTTAAAAGAATCGGATACCCAATTTTCAAAAAGTCGGGTACAACGGTTCAAAGCAATCGAGCACCTGATTTTTGAATTACAAATCGAGTGCTCGATTCGTGAGACATGAGCAAGAATTTGGTATGGCTCCCAACTTTTGCATGGGGTTTTGCCTTGGGGAAAGGCATGGCATAGGCTTGGTCCCACCAAGCGATGCCTTTGTGATTCGTTTTTTTTCTAAAGCATTTAATTGACAATTTTTGGTATTGTCGTAACTTTTTTATAGTCATTCCTATTGAATTTTTTGACGAGACAAAAACCCATTATAGGTCTTATTGTTTTGATTTCAAAAATGTAAATTTTATAGTGTTATTAGTTTATTTTCTATTTTTCCATTATTTATTAATCAAAACTATCTCCTAAACGTTAAAAAGTGACATTCACTAAAACTTTAATAACTTTTTTATTTTATAATTTTTCTTAAATTAATTTATATGTCATCAATCTACATACAATTCTTTTGATGTTTAAAAAAAAAAAATTGAAAAAAGGGAGATTTTGATCAAATTATGTGGTCTGTACACGAGAGGTTTTAAAATTTACCTTTATAGCCAATTAATAATTAATAAAAATAATTATTCAATAAAAAATTAAGGAAAAATATTGTCATCAATCTTAGGTGTATTAGGTAACTCTCTTTAAAAGGATTTGCAAAAATTCATTTATTTGTGTCAAATTATGGTGTCCATACACAAGCATGGTATGGTCCTAAAACAGGCATTTTGAAAAGTTGGTTTTTAAAGATCCATACCAAAAAAATAATCTATCATATGGGTGCACAAATAAATTACATATTCAAAAACTAGATTCCAAACACTAAAACTTTTATTTCTGGAGTTTTTTAATATTCAATCTCTAAATACCTCAAATTTTGACATCAATTGACAAAAAATTTCAAAAATAGGAAAAACACTTCCACTTTTTGGCCAAAAGTGAGACCCAACTTCTTGCACTGACCCTTTGGTAGTTTGCAACTTTGTACTGGCCAACACTACGAGTTTCGGCAACACCTGAGAGGAAAGCTTAATATATAGAGGAATTGCAACTACATCTATTAAATATACAAAGGAAAACATAGAGAACCTGCTTAATAGAGAGATTAATCTAAGAGAAAAGGACATTTCAGAAGAAAATGGTTATCTTAGTGCCATCTAGGGTATGCCAATTACTTAGGATGAAGAGACAAAACCTATAGCTATTGGGAAAAAGTGCACATGTACACAGGCACAAAATTTTCAAATAGAGAAGTAACAAGTGCTATAGAATTGTCCATAGAGTAATGTGAAGTGAAGCCTCAAATTGGCTCATTAGTAAGCAAAGAATCTGGTCACGCACTTCATTCTAGCACCATAGATGTTTCAATTAGAAATGCCTATTCATCAATGGCCTTGCATTTACATGACTTGGGAAGCCATGATAATCACTTTGGGCATGATCCCTCAAATTTCTCATTGAAATATTTTAATGATCTTAACAGAACAATAAAAAGCTCATTGCCACCTTTAAATGGAGACTTGAGTTTAAATGCTGATTGTTAGTTCCCAAACATGTCCCAATCAAGTAGATGACTGGTTTACAAAGTAACCAGTAGGAAATGGTGTTGTTGAAATATACTCAATGCTCATGAAGGTTTTGCAACACTAAAATAACTTATTTCCAAATGCTCAACCCTTCACCAATTCCTAAACTCCTGCTATTCACAAATCAACACGTTACAAGAGGTCAAATCCTTCATGGTACTTGACCTAGAGCTTGATTTGAAAAATTTTAAAACACATCCTCCAATCTTGAAACCCTGGAATCTTAAAAAGGACCCTACTAACTACCATTTCCCAAGTGGCCATCAAATTTCAACCAATGAAATTGTGGTTAGAGGCCCATTTTTGTTGTGTGCACCAAAATGTTGTCCTAAAAACCTAATTTCAGTAAAAATGCAATAACTTGAGTTAGAAAACACGTAGAATGATGAGACTAGAAGCAAGAGAAAGCTAATTAAAATCTCTATCTTAAAAATCCATCACATCTAGTTTTAAAGTCCATACACTTTATGTATCATGCAAACAACAGTAAAAATGACTCCAAAACTAAATTTCTTTCTTTGCAACTTCTTCCAATCTTTACATTAATGCCCTCCAGAGCTCAAAAATGAGGTATATATATCTCCAATGTCTATTTTAATAGTTACCGCCAATATTTAAATAGTTATAAGCCTTTTCTCACTAAGTTGCAAATTTGAGCAACTTTTACAACTTTCAACAATGCAACTTTGCTCAAAAAGTGCAATTTTTACATTTTTCACTTGATTCCACTTCTAGGAATTGGAAAAGGTTCCAATATACCTAAAATCAACTAAAAACAACTAATCCTAGGATTTCTTGACCAAGATCATTAAAAATCCTGAATTTTCCTAATGAGCAACTTTTGCTTATAAATTGCATAAAGTGCCTTAAGCATACAAAATGGTGTCTTTCTTTTACAACCATGGACTTCTCATCCAAGGGTTGCTTATTTTATCCTAAGCAGGTTAAAAAAAACATGAAAACCAAACTATAAACCAAGTTCCTTGGTGCTCTACACTAGGAACATACCCCCAAACATGAATGAAAAGAGAAAAATGACCATGGAATGGAATACAAACACACCTTAGACCTATTAAGGTCTGTATATAGTAGATAAAGTAATTCTATTGTCTCCAAATAGCACTGATATATAGTTACAATAGTTTGCCATAGAAAAGGCTAATGGCCCTTCAAACTATAAATTGAGCATAATATGGAAAAACCCCACATGAAGACACAATTTAAAGTGATCTACGCCTAGTACGGTTGGATGCATGCTTAAATCACATTTGTAATGCAACTAGTTTGAGGTTCTAAGACTTTGTAAAACTCAAGTTATACCTATTTTTTTGCAAACAGCCCAAATTTTGAGGGTTTGTAGGGTTTTGAATGAAATTGGGTTATAACTCTAGATTTTACCATAGGAAATTTATGGCCTTTGGTGGAATCCTTGTACTTCTAATGCCCTTTGAAATTTTTTTTTTTTTAGGTTTTCATATGCAGGGACATAGGAGAAAGGTGATGCCCTAGATGCATATATCTTGTCTGCATTAGCACATAGTCCTACTATAGCAGCATTTTGTGACTCCAGAACTTGTTCCTAAGACCTGTAACTCTGGACTTAAGCCATTTGAGATGCTTTCCATAACCTAGTTGGTCTAAAGTTTTACCACATGTTTAATTAGTACGTTGTTTTAAAAATTTCCCTAATTAGCCTTTAGGCCTAATTGTTGATTTCAAGTGTCTGGGTAGCATCATTGATGATAGGGTCTTATAACTTGGAGATCTTGAAGTACATTAGGAATAACAATTTTTAGGTGGTTATTTTCATTATTCCAATCCTAGGTTTTCAAGTTGCAAGCCTTAATCCACTTTCTTGGGCTACTAGCAATCCAAGGGAGTATTAAAGGAACTATGAATTATTTTTGTTTTGGAGTCCTCAAATCTAGTAAACATGATCCTATTGGTGTAAGAATAATATCTTCTAAGTCTAGTTTCATGATTTCATGTTGGTAATAGGTTTCATGTATTAAGCAATTTTTGTGATTAAGGTGCAAGTGTGGGGTCTTGAGCCTTGTTTGGGCTTTCAAACTTTGTGAGGGTGTTCTTGTGGTTGATCTCTCCCAACCTACCTTGTCAATACCCTAACCATTTGCATCAAATCTAAAATTAGGTTCAACAAGACAATCAGGGGATAATGCAAATTAATTGGGAAATACTAAAGCCTATAATGGCTTTTTGATTCTACAAATCCTAGAAATTGTTAAAAGTCCTAATGGGACAAAATTTGCTCTATAAGGGGGACCAATAGAGTTCTTGGGTTAAATTAGAATGTTTGGGGTCTAGGAAATTTTAATGATCATAAAAGATAAAAATGAGTAAGTTAGTGGTCTTTTTGTTTAAAAGAATTCGATAAATTGTATGTTGGAATTTTGAATTTTCAAAATCCAGTGGCTAGTTTAGGATTTAGAGGGAAGTTGGAGTTGTATTTTTTTAAAGCATTAAACCTTCAACCCAACTAATGAGATTTGGTTGAAACAATTTGGAGATAGCTTTTATATATGTGATAATCGGGTGTATGGACAGACACAGTGAGTTTGGTGAAATGCAGCAATAAAACTCTTCATTTTTGCAAGTTTGTTCATTCTTTAGAATCTCATTATTTAAAATAATTTAGGGCCCAATATTCATGGGATGAACAAATGAACTTGTATTATTAAGCGCTAACTACTCCATATGAAGATTAAGACAAGTTTTAGGTCATTTCCTTGGAGCATTTAGATTGTTGATAGGCCCAAATGCCTAAACCACTAAAATTTCTAAAACTTATTGTGTATTGAAGCCCACCACCCTAGCTTGTTGCATCATTTTCCCTTCAAATATCATGATATAGCATGCTAACCATACACAATGATATTAAGTTCTCTCATTTTAGGGTTTGGAAAGTCTTTCTATCTCCTCCTAGGTCTTTCTCCTTCATCCTTATGGTTTGCATCAGCCTCCTTCAAGTTTTGAAAGAAAAATCCACAATTTCTTACAAAATCAACATTTTGCAAAAATTGCAAAACTGTAATATAGCAAGTTTTAGATTTTCCACCTTGCTCAAGTCTTAACACTTCTAACTTGTTATTTAGGCTATCCCTTAACAATTCCATGCTAGGGACCCTTCCCTAAGCTAATGACTCATCCCTTAGTTTACTCATTTCCCTATGGAAATGTATGCCTTGATTTTTAGGCCAAAATAGTGACTCTTCTAAGCACATTAAATGATATCCAATACCCTAACTACCACACCTAGCTCCAATGATGCTTATTCTACTTACAAGGCTCACTTGGAGCATAATATGACAAAAATGAAAAGGTGAGGGCCCTATGATTGGTGTAGGAGCACCCCTTTTATGAAATCATTTAATCAAGTTGTTTGGGTCATTTATGACCTCTTTTCAGTTTTCTTTGAACCATATTTTCAATAAGGTCATGATTTTAGACTCCTAGATTTTACATTAACCCTTTTGTGTGATCCATTAGAAGTATTGGGTTTTTTATAAGTTGGTTGCTCAATGAGGTCATAAGGGCACTTTTTTTGTATTTTGAATGCATATGCTTGTCATCTAGGGTGTAATAGTTGTATTTAGTCAATTAGGAATCATTTACATAGTTAAAATCTCTTTTAGGCACAAAATTGCAAAAATGCAATAAAAGTTGCAAAAGTTGCTATGCAACTTTGCAACTTTTTGTAACTAACTTTGACTTTATAGATTATGGTAAGCAGGAGTGGGAGTGGTTAGGGGAGAGGATGGGGAATACCCATTCAAAATTTGAATTCGAACCTAGGTGGGAATCTTCAAGGTGGGGGCAATTAGAATCCAAGATTGAAGGAGGAGAGTTTAGCAGAGTGTGGAGATGCAGCGGAGAATGGGGATGGAGACCCACGTGACAATGGCAAAGGATCAAACAAGCCTCTTTCGACACCCAAGATGGATAGCTTAGGGAATATTCTAGACAAGAAATGGTATTCCCTTTTTGGTATCAAACTATTTGGTAAGTCATCTTTCCCTGCAGTTAAGACTTTATCTAGTTTGGAAAAGGGGTCGTGTTTGATTGCTATTCTGGATGAGCTTTTTGATCATAGTATTGCATCTATGGCCTCTACTTTAGTTGGGAAGTTCATTCCACAAAGACCTAACATAGGTGTGGTGAGAGCTTTAACTATGAAAAAATGGCATCTTAAGGGCCAGGTCAATGTTATAGCAACGGAAAAAGGTTTTCTATCTTTTGATTTTTCTTGCAAAGAGGACTTGGCTAATATTCTCTGTGAAGGACCTTGGATTATAGGTCATTCAACCTTGGTTCTTCAAAAATGGTCTTAAAAATTGGATCTCATCGAATCTTTCTATTAGCAAGCACCAATCTGGGTTAGACTTCCATAGCTTCCCTTGGAGTTCTAGAATGTGGATGTTTTTATAGGAGTAGCTAATTCTTTTGGTGAACTATTATCTGTTGATCTTATTAATACTTCAAAGACTAGATTAACTTATATTAGGATTGGCATTGGTGTTAGGGAAGGGGATGACATGCCAAAAGTGGTGTGTTTTCACTCTAAGCTGGGTACTCATATTCAGAAGTTAGATTATGAAAGTATCCCCTTTGCCTACTTTCACTATCTGAAAATAGGGCACAAGGCATATCAATGTCTGAAGGTTAAAAAGGATAAGAATAAGTTCCCTTCTTCTTCTAATCAAAGGGACAAGTTGATCTGGAAAAAGAATATTTTCAAGTGTGGTCAGAAGGAGGAGGTTATCAAGGACCCAATGGGTGATAAGAATAAACCTTCTACTACTTCTGCCAGGAAAGATAATATTGTCTTACCTGGACTAAAGGTCATTAATTAGGGAGAGTCACTTCCTAAGCCAAATGTGGCTATAGCTCCTGTTAAGGATAAGGAAATTCTAGAGAGAGTGGTAGTTATAGATATGCCACTTCCAAAGCCTAATGAGGTTGTAGCTCAAGAAAAGCCAATGGAGAATCCAAAGAGAGTGGTTATATTAGATGATGTTGGGAATGATGCCTTACAACTCGTAAAGCCAGTGGTTGAATTTGTGGCTTTTGCTAAGGATGGGAAGGAGCTAGCTTTTGAAACCAAAGAAGATGAAACTAAAAGTGGGGAAAAAGATCTTTGTCCCAACAACTCAAATGTCATAGATGTTCTTTCTAGTCAAGGTGCAATCTTGGTTTTGGATGAGTTCATTGAGGATAGGATAGGTAAGGTTGGGATCTTGTAGGTCTCAGAGAAAGAGAATCAATCAGATCTTAGGGGGAGCTTGACTTCATCATAGATGATGAAGTAGTGAAGGAAAAACATGTAGAGCCATTGAATATTCCTATGACTCCAAGGAAAGCCATAACAGTATCTTGCTCCCTGGATAAAGAGTTGGAGAGGGAAAATTCTTTATCACCTAAGCCAAGAAAGAAAAGCTATAGGGAGCCATTAATGGCTTCGCCAGTTGAGACAAGAAGCACTAGCAAACCAGATGTGGGACCTCAATCTAGAAGAGGAAGAAGATCTGAGAAGCAAGCCAAAGAGGAGGAGACCAAAATAAGTGTGGCGGATGGGTGCCAGAAAACTCTTTTGGAATGTACCATGAATGTAAAATGAAGTTAATCTCATGGAATATAAGGGCCCTTAATGGTGCCCATAAGCATGAAATTATTAGGAACTTGATTAGAGACCAAAGACCTGATATTTTGTTAATTCAAGAAACTAAGATGAAGAAATAAATTTTGGGGAAAATCAAATTTAGTAATACCATGAGTGGGGAAGCCTCGAATTTAGAGGGTGCATCTGGAGGCTTGTTAATTTTGTACAACATCAAGCAGTTTAAGATCAACACTATTTATAATGATGGCAATATCCTTTTCTGTAGGGTGTTTCATATGTAATGAAAGTTGGTTTTTGTTGAATGTTTATGCTCCCAACAATAAGAGAGAAAGGAGGAACTATCGGTCTAATGTTGGGGAGCTGGTGTAGACTAGTAATTTAAAGAAAGGCATTATCATGGGGGACTTTAACACTATGTTAGTGGATGAGGAGAAGATGGGTGGGTTGGCGCCTGATTGGGAAAGCAAATAGGATCTCTCCAGTTTTATAAATAGCCTAGCTTTTTTGGATCTACATCTTTCTGGAGGAACTTTTACTTGGTCCAATAAAAGAATAGGATGGGAATGTATTCAGGTCATATTGGATAGAGCTTTGATTTCCCTTGACTAGTTACAATCTTTCTCTTGTAAGTTATCTTTACTCCCAAGAGTTGGCTCAGATCACTCTCCTATTTCCCTTTCGGTTGTTCCCATTGAACCAAGAAGGAATTTTCATTTTAGGTTTGAAAAAATGTGGGCTTCTCACCCTGACCTTTTAGACAAAGTGAAATTATGGTGGGGAATAGATGTGGAAGGTACTACTATGTATAGAGTTGCTAGAAAATTGAGAAATGTGAAGAGAAAAATTAAAGTATGGAATAAAATGGATTTTGGTCATATTTTTCATGAGAAGGAGGATCTTTCTATTAAAATTTCCTCTATTCAAGATAATATTCAATAGGAAGGCTATAATGATTTAAATAGGGAGGTAGAGCTAGCTATATTATCTGATTTGTAGAACATCATTAGTAAGGAAGAGAAATTATGGAAGCAAAGATCAAGAATTAATTGGCTATTGGAAGGGGACCAAAATAAAAAGTTCTTCCACTTATCCACTCTAAAACATAGAGCAAATGACAGAATTTTAGGGATTAAGAAAGGGCAAGAATTGTTGACTCAAGAGAAATATATCTCTGTTGAGTTGATATCCTATTTCTCCTCTTTGTTGTGATGGGATCCCTTGTTATCCAAGATGGATCAAAATGATATTGTGTCTTGTATTCCTCAGATTATCCAATCCCATCACAAAAAAATGCTTCAAGCTATCCCTAATGCTTAGGAAGATAGGGAGGCCTTGTTCTCTTTGCCTGTTGATAAATCCCTAGGACCGCATGGGTTTCCCACCTTCTTTTTCCAATTTTATTGGAAATTGGTAATGGATGATGTGGTGAAGGTTGTTCAAGAATTCTTTGGAGACAGGAGTATCCTAAAGGAGATAAACTCCACCTTTTTGGTCCTCATTCCTAAATCTCCAAGGGAAAATTCTTTTGATAAATTCAGACCTATTAGTCTTTTCAATTCCTCTTACAAGATTATTTCAAAGGTGCTAACTTCTAGGATGTTGAATATTCTCCCATTGATTATCTCTCAGTAGCAAATGAGATTTGTTCCTGGAAGACATATTTTGGACTCAATAATGATGGTGCATGAATTAATTCATTTAATGGAAGTTGGTAAAAGAGAAGGCGTGCTTCTAAAACTAGATCTCTCAAAATCTTATGATCGATTTGATTGGTCTTTTCTTAATTTGGTGCTTCAAGCATTTTGTTTTCATCAAAAATTTTGTAAGATTATTTTCCAGCTTGTATCTATTTCTTCTCTTTCTATTTTGGTTAATGGTGCTCCTTATGATTTTTTCAAACCCTCAAGAGGCCTTAGATAGGGAGACCCCCTCTCACCAATTCTTTTAATTATCTTGGTTGAATGTATTGGAAGGTTAATTGACAAAAATAAGAATGAAGGAAGGTTAAAAGGGCTAATACCTTCCTCCAAGTGTGCTCCCTTCTCCCATCAACAATTCATGGATGATACAATTATGGGAGGGGAGGC
The DNA here is from genome assembly GCA_028749045.1 of Cupressus sempervirens. Lineage (NCBI taxonomy): Eukaryota > Viridiplantae > Streptophyta > Pinopsida > Cupressales > Cupressaceae > Cupressus > Cupressus sempervirens. The sequence continues at coordinate 832,402,276 of CM053792.1, forward strand.
ATCTATTAAAGAGGTTAAGGTAATGAAGGAGATTCTTGATTTGTACACCAGAGGTTCAGGACAGCTCACTAATTGGGAAAAGATCTCAATCTTCTTTGTCAATACTCTTGAGGTCATGCAGAGAAAAATTGTGAGGATCCTAGGTGGTGGAGTGGGAAAGCTTCCTTCCACTTATCTTGGCCTCCCTCTAGGTTCTAAGCCTCCTTACTCTTTCTAGAGTGGGATCATTGATAGGTTCAGCAAAAAGATGGTGGGGTGGAAAGGAGCTTTTCTTAGCCAAAATGGAAAATGCCAATTGATCAAAACCACTCTTCAGAATTTGCCTATGTATCCTTTGAGTCTTTTTGGGATATCGGTTAAATTTGCTAAGAAAATGGAAAAAATTTAGAGGGACTTTATTTGGACTAGTTTGGAAGGGAGAAAAAGGTATCCTCTGGTGGCTTGGGAAAATTTTTGTCTTCCTAAATGTTATGGAGGCTTGGGCATTAGGAAATTAACCCACCTAAATAAGGCCCTCCTAGCAAAGCAGATCTGGCATATTTTTAATAGTACTAGAGAATGGAGAGATATCTTGGTTAATAAATACATCAGAAGACCTTCTCTTCAGTTTTCTCTCAATAATGAGGATATTTCAAAGGGATCGGTCATATGGAATGGCATACAAAAGGCCAGGGATCTAGCTAAGACCAAGGTTATCTGGAAATTGGGTAATGGGGAGGATATGCAATTCTGGTCTAATAATCGGCTTATCCAAGGTCCCCTTAATAATAATCTCATGTTTCAAATCTAGGAAAATGTTTGTATAAGAAAATTTGGGTCAAAAGTTATCAATTATAGAATTGGTTAGGAATGGAGAGATCTTTCTCTCATTTCTGGGGACCTTAAACTGATAATGACAATGTTAAATTCTATGGTTTTAAGCAAAAAAAATAATGAGGTTATTTGGGGGGATAATCCCAATGGTTATTATACTGTTGCTTCGGGCTATAATTCTCTTTTGATTTTAAAGGAGAAACCCCCATGGGCAACTACCTGGATTCTTGGCCTTATTCCAAAGATCAATATCTTTTATTGGTTGGCTCTTCAAAAACAAATTCTACCTTAGGATAACTTTATTAAAAGAGGCCATATTATGCCAAATAGATGTATTTTATGTAAAAGCTAGTAGGAAATAGGAAATCACTTGATCATCCACTATCCTTTTTCAAGGGAGGTCTAGGTTTTTTTAACTAAGGACTTTGGGATTCGCTGGTGCATGCCGAAAAATCTTTTTGATTTCTTCTATTAGTAGAAAAGTTTGTTCAAATTTTCTATTTTGAAGGAATTTGGTACCTATATTTTGCCTCATTTTGCTTGGGCAATGTGGAAGGAAAGGAACAATAGAATTTTTAGAGAAAAAGAGGATCCTGCCTTCATTCTTGGGGAAAAGATTTATAAGAGCATCAAGAAAACTACCAGGTGAGGAAGGGAGGAGAAATAGAGAAGGGAGGAAAGAAGATGGAGAAAGAAAAGGACAAGAAGATAAAAGGATAGGAAGTTAAATGGCTTCTTCCCCCGAAGGGATGGCATAAAGAAAACTTTGATGGTGCTTCAAAAGGCAACCATGGGCCTTCGGGTTGTGGAGGTGTTATAAGGAACAACTTTGGACAAGGTGTGGTGGCTTTTTCTCTTCCTTTGGGAGTCCAAACCAATCACTTTGCTGAAGCCAATGCTGCTTGTCAATCTGTTAAGATGGCCTTTGATATAGGCATTAGAAAACTTTGGTTAGAAGGGGACTCTAAAAATATCATAAATTGTATTGATCAAATTTCCCAACCTTCGTGGTCTATTGCTAACTTATTTGAAGAGACTTGTGCTATCCTTGATAAATTTGAATGTGTCCACATCACACATGTGTTTAGGGAAGAAAACCCCATGGCGGATTGGTTTTCCAATGAGGGTGTCAGGCAAGAAAAGCTGATGACATGGCACTCAAGAAGGAATATTTTGGTAGAATCCAAGAGTCTCATCAAATTGGAAAAAATCTAGGGGTGTATGGTGGAGATCTAATTTCCATTATGATTATTTATAGATATTGGGGGATGAGTTTGAGTAATAAATGCATTCATGGAAAATGCAAGCGAATGAGGTTATCCATGTCATTTTGACACGTATTGTGGGTTTTCTTTTTCTACTTTTTATGGGGTTATGTAAAATAATTTGACACTTTTCAAAGGAATAGTAATCAAAGTTTCCAAAGGTCTCAAAAGGGTCTGCAGAGAGTAGAGTTTATGAGAATCACTGGTTTTAAGAGTGAAGAGATGGTGAGTGAATGTATTAGGAAGGAGCCTATGGGGGATGTGAAAAAGTGGAGAAATAGGGGTAAAGTTTGGGAAAAACTAGAGAAGGGAGGTATTGCTAATGTTAGGAATAAGGTGTCTCAACCTTGGATAATTCCTATTCTTATTATTTGTTTTGTAAAATGTATTTCTTGCAAATAATGTTGATGTGTCGACATCTTGAATTGTGTATAAGGAGATCATAGCTAAAATGGTTATGACGGATTCCTATGACATGTAAGAGCTATGTTAGGAAGATTCAATGACAGGTGAAGACATGTGGCAACTGATAAATTTGAGTACTATACACTCTACCCCAATAGTGGGGTTCGAGGCATTGGCCCAAAAAAAATTTTAGGGTTCCTATTTTCTTGGAGAATGGTAAAACCCTAATACAGTTACCTTTGGGAGTAGCCCTAAAAGTGAAGCGCATGTTATAAGCATTTTTAGGGTTGTGAAGAGGTGTATGTGAGAAAGTGTATTGTGGTACTGTGAGTTGCTAGTGCAGTCTTCTATTGTCACTGTTGAACTTGCATTGCAAGTGTATTGTAACCTTGTGTTGAAGATAATACATTGTGCAGGTTTTGGAGGGGTGGGGTTGTTTTACCGAAAGGTTTTTCCCCACCGAAAAATCTTTGTGTTATGTGTTTCTTTCTCTGTCTATTTTCTTTATGCTTGCTTGGCTGAAATATTGTTGTTTACATGATATTGAATCTGTAAGTGTAAAATATTTTAATAGGATTTTCTCCATACTTCTCTTAAGAGATTAGTGTAGGAAGCTACTTCCACACCTGAGTTTCCTTACAAGTGGTATTAGAGCCTAATCAACTTTTGACCCTAGTTTTTGGGTAGGGTTTTTTGAGCTAATCTCAAGTTGAGTGGGAGTCTTGTGCAGAGCATCCTGAATCTTATTTGCAGATTGAGATGGCGAGTTCATCATATGGAAGATTGGAGGTGGAGAAATTTAATGGCACTAATTTCAAGAAAACTCAAGATGGAAGACATGTTGGAAGATCGTGACCTATGGGAAGCAACTTCAAGCGCTACAAGACCAGTAATAGTAGCTCAAGAAGATTGAGATATCAAAGACCGTAAAGCTAAGGGTCTCATAAGACTCAGTTTAATCGATGCAGTTCTTCTGAATGTTCTAGATGAGAAAATTGCATATAGTTTGTGGGAAAGGCATGGGGCCGTGTATTAGGCCAAATCTTTAGTGAACAAGTTATTCCTAAGGAAGAAGTTGTACTCTCTACGAATGGAGGAAGGTGGATCCTTAATAGATCATGTAAATGCATTTAATTTGCTGGCTGCACAGTTGACATCAGCTGGTGTCAAGTTAGAGGAGGAGGATCGTTGCAACACACTTTTGTGTTCTTTACCGGATTCATGGGACCATCTTATGATGGCTCTCGAAAGCACATTAGTCACTTTCAAAATGAATGAGTGGTATCTTCACTACTATTAGAGGAGATGTAGAGAAAGGCTTCCATTTCAAAAAAAGAAGCCCTTGCTATTCGTGGGAGATCCACAAAAAGAGGGAAGAAAAATGACAATAAGTCTGACAATAAGGGTAGATCCAAATCCTGTGAGAAGTCAAAGTCTTCCAATAAGTCCAAGGCAAAATGTTGGAATTGTGATCAACCTGGGCACTTCTATAAAGATTGCAAAGAGTCGAAGAAGAAGAAGAAAGGTTCAGATTTAGCTTCAAAAAGATCTCAAGATGTTGGCGATGCATTCATCATAGCTTTGGTAGCCCATGCATCTGATGATGTGTGGTTGGTTGACTCGGGTGCATCATTTCACATGACCTCTCATTGAAACTAGTTCTCAAAATATGAAGAGTTTGATGGTGGAAAGGTGTATTTGGGTGATGATTCTCACCTAAAGATAGTTGGATGCAGAAGGGTCACTATCAAATTTCCTGGTGGATGAGTAAAGGGAATCAATGGAGTTATGCACATTCAAAGTTTGGCATGAAACCTATTATCTGTAAGTATGCTGAATGATGTAGGTGTGCAAGTTTTTTTTATGAAAGAAGGATGCAAGATGATGAGAGGATCGATAGTGCTTGCAAGGGGTACTAGGAGAGGTACCTTATTTCAGCTAGATGCATGTATTCCTCTATGTAATAGTTCTTCATCCTCACCATCTGAATGAGCAGTGAAGAATACTATGGTTATTGGTTTCGATGGCAATGCAAACACTTGGGAAGGTAAGCTTCCTGCAAAAAAGACAATGTTGTGGCATTTGAGATTTGGTCACATTGGTGAAAAGGGTCTCAGAACCCTGAAAAATAAAAATCTCGTTGAGGGGTTAAATGATTGCAATCTTGAGTTTGACTTCTGTGAACACTGTGTCTATGGTAAACAAAATCGTGTTCAGTTTTACTCTAGTTCTCACCAATCATCTAATGTTTTGGATCTTATTCATTCTAATGTATTTGGTCCTGTAAAAGTTCCTACAATCTCCAAGTCTGTATTTTTTGTATCTTTCATAGATAATTATAGTAGAAGGACATGGATTTATTTCCTTAAAAGTAAGAAACAAGTCTTTAGTCAATTCAAGGAATTTAAAGCCCTTGTAGAGAATCCAACTAGTAAGAAGATTAAGTGTGTGAGAACTGACAATGGTGGTGAGATTTTCTTAGCAGAGTTTGAAAAATTTTGTAAAGAACAAGGTATCAAGAGGCATAAGACAACTCCTTATACCCCACAGAAAAATGGAGTTGTAGAGAGAATGAATAGGACACTGATGGAGAAGTTTAGGAGTATGCTTAGTGGAGCTGGTTTAGAACAAAGGTTTTGGGCCGAAGCTGTGGCCACTACTTGCTACCTGGTTAATAGATCTCCTACATCAGCCCTTGTTGGTAAGACACCCATGGAGGTGTGGTCTGGTAAGAAGCCTTCAATTAGACATATTCATGTTTTTGGTTGTGAAGCTTATGCACATGTTCCAAAGGAGAAAAGATCTAAGTTGGAAATAAAGCTATTAAATGTATTTTCATCGGGTACAGTGCTAGTGTGAAAGGATACAAGCTTTGGGATCCTATGACTAATAAGGTGTTGTATAGTAGAAATGTTATTTTTAGAGAGCTAACATCTTCTCCTATTGTGCTACAACCAGATGAAAAAGAAAAGGAAAAAGATGTTGTTCAGTTGCCTCCTACCCCTAAGAAGACTGAACAGAGAGACCATGTTGGGTCTAATGATGAGGAGAGCTCTAGCAGCTCTGATAGTTCAGAAGAAGAGGAAGAACAACCTCAACCACAGCCCTTGAGGAGATCCATAAGAGAAAGAAAGCAACCAGAAAGGTTTTGTTATTCTATGTTAGATTCCAATTGTGATTTTGCTTTGATTACTAACACTGATGAGCCTAGATCTGTGAAAGAGGCTTTGGGCATGGAAGATGCAAGTTCCTGGATTGAGGCTATGGATGATGAGATGGCTTCATTAGAGAAAAACAAAACTTGGGACCTTGTACCTTTTCCTAAAGGGAGAAAATCTGTTGGTTGTAAATGGGTGTTCAAGAAGAAATTTTGTGCAGATGGCACTGTTGAAAGGTACAAAGCTAGATTGGTTGCAAAGAGGTATTCACAGGTAGAGGGAATAGATTATGGTGAAATATTCTCTCATGTTGCAATGTTGACATCCATCAGATTTTTGTTATCTCTTGCTACATCATATATTTAGAGATAGAACAGATGGATGTGAAGACAACTTTCTTTCATGGTGATTTGGAGGAAGAGATTTATATGTCACAACCTGAGCACTACATTGTTAAAGGTAAAGAATCCTTAGTTTGTATATTAAAGAAATCTCTATATGGTTTGGAGCAATCTCCTAGGATGCAGTACCTTAAGTTTGATGCCTTTGTGTTGTCAATTGGATTTTTAAGATCAAAATCAGATCATTGTGTTTATTTCAGAGTTGAAAATGATCACCTTCTTATTGTTGCATTATATGTTGATGATATGTTGCTGTTTGGGAAGGGTAAGGGTATGATTTCTGATTTTAAATCTCAGTTGTCAGCACAGTTTGAGATGAAAGATCTTGGGGCAGCAAGGTACATCTTGGGTATGGAAATTAGTAGAGACAGGTCTAACAGAAAACTTTGGTTGAGTCAAAGTAAGTATGTGAAGTCTATGTTGGATAGTTTCAACATGGCAGATTGTAGACCACTATGTGTTCCTATTTCTGTGGGAATAAAGTTATTTGTAGATGATTTTCCAAAATCTCCTGGTGAGGTGGAGGACATGAGTAGAGTACCTTATGCTAGTGCAATTGGCAGTCTTATGTATGCTATGGTTTGTACTAGACTAGACATTGCCCAAGTAGTGGGAGTCTTGAATCAGTTTATGGCTAATCTTGGACGGGTACATTGAGATGCAGTTAAGCAAGTATTCATATATTTGAGGAGTACATCAGATTACTCCATATGTTATCATGGTAACTATTCTAGATTTCCACATTCAGTTTGTATTCATGGGTTTGTGGATTCAGATTGGGTAGGTGATATTGAGCGCAGGAGATCCACCAGTGCGTATGTGTTCACTATGTTTGGTGGTGCCCTCAGTTGGATGAGCAAGCGAAAACTTGTGGTTGCTTTGTCCACTACAGAAGCTGAGTACATGGTTGCTACTCATGCTTGTAAGGAAGCCATTTGGCTTAAGAGATTGTGTTCTAATGTTGGTGTTGATGCGAAACATATTACTATTTGGTGTGATAGTCAGAGCACTATATGCCTTGCGAAGAATCCAACTTTCCATGCCAGAACAAAGCACATTGATGTGCAGTTTCACTTTGTGAGAGATATGGTGGAAGATGGAAAGTTAAATTTGGAAAAGGTAGATACTGTGAAGAATGTTGCAGATGCATTAACGAAACTAGTGGTAACTGAGAAGTTTAGATGGTGTTCGGAGTCTATGGGCCTTTTGTCCTATACCGATTAGTTCCTATTATGTTGTTGTTGCTCTTACAAGATGTTCAACAAGTGGGAGAATGTTAGGAATAAGGTGTCTCAACCTTGGATAATTCCTATTCTTATTATTTGTTTCGGAAAATGTATTTCTTGCAAATAATGTTGATGTGTCGACATCTTGAATTGTGTATAAGGAGATCATAGCTAAAACGGTTATGATGGATTCCTTTGACATGTAAGAGCTATGTTAGGAAGATTCAATGACAGGTGAAGACATGTGACAACTGATAAATTTGAGTACTATACACTCTACCCCAATAGTGGGGTTCAGGGCATCAGCCCAGAAAATTTTTTAGGGTTCCTATTTTCTCAGAGAATGGTAAACCCCTAATACGATTACCTTTGGGAGTAGCCCTAAAAGTTAAGCACATGTTATAAGCATTTCTAGGGTTGCGAAGAGGTGTATACGAGAAAGTGTATTGTGGTACTATGAGTTGCTACTAGGGTCTTTTGTTGTCACTATTGAACTTGCATTGCAAGTGTATTGTAACCTTGTGTTAAAGATAATACATTGTGTAGGTTCTGGAGGGGTGGGGTTTTTTTATCGAAAGGTTTTTCCGCACTAGAAAATCTTTGTGTTATGTGTTTCTTTCTTTGTCTATTTTCTTTTTGCTTGCTTGGCTGAAATATTGTTGTTTACATGATATTGAATCTGTAAGTGTAAAAGATTTTAATAGGATTTGTACCATACTTCTCTTAAGAGATTAGTATAGGAAGCTATTTCTGCACCTGAGTTTCCTTATAGCCAAATACATTGCAAAATGCCACAATTTTGACCCAGATGTTACAAAGAATATGGTGAATTCGTGGAAGGAAGGGAAGGTGAAAGTGAATAGTGTTTCTTTCCAAGTCATTGAGGAAGTGGTTGGTATTGTGTTTGAAATCCCAGAGGAGGGTTTCAAATTCTTCAGAGATAAGAAACTTTCAATGAACACGGTGAAGGATTTTGTGAAGAGCTCAGAGGAGAAGAATGACCTAGTAAAATGCAAGACATACTATGAAATGGAGTTCATTAAGAAACTTTGAAGGTATGTCTTACGAGCTGTTATTGAGTACATCACTCTGGATCCCAGATCTAATCATGTGAGAACTTACCATTTTATTCTTCTTAATCACTTCCGCGATGATGCTAAAATTTCCTTTCTGTACTATTTATTTACATCTATGGACAAAGCTATTTCTAGTTTCAAGAAGATACCCTCGGTGAATCCTACTCTACATGAAGGACTTTTATTGTTAATTCATGAGCATTTCAAGGCTTAGACAATTAGCAATAACCCTTTGCATGATGCAGATGCTACTGAAGTCACAGGTAGCTCTAGATTCTCTTCTGATTCTGATGATATCCAAAGTATTAGCTCTAAGGGGGAGGAGAACACTTCCTTAGGCAAGAGAGAAAAAGGAAAGGAGACAAAGTCTCCTTCTACCATTATCCCTTGAAGGAAGAGTCCTAAAGGTCATGGGCAAAATTTTTTTGGTCAAGATGATAAGGACTATAATGAGGAAGGGGAAGACATGGTTTCTAAAGAAGAGGGAAAGGATGAAAAGGTTATCAAATCAAAAGAAATGAAAGAGAGAAAAAGGTACAGATGAAGAGAGGGTTTCAAGCTAGGAGCTCGATATTTTGACTATCCCTCTTTCCCCAATTCAGCCCCAGTTTCAACCCTAGGAGCAAAAAAAGGAGGATATTGGGGGTGAGGGTGGCGAACTAGTTGTGAAGGATAGGAGAAAAGCATGGAAGAACTTTAAAGTTAGAACTATGACTATGGGTATTGTAAGAGAGGTTATGAACCCCCATATTCTAGTTGATAATCAGGAACAACCCATGTTTGAAGACCTCATTGACCTTGCAATTGTGGCAATAACTAATAATGCAAGGGAGACATGAATGAATCTATTGAATAATGATCATAATAGCATGATTGAAAACTTTAGATCAATCAAGTGGCTTTATCATGATTTGGAAGAGTTCAAGGAGAAGATTGGACATATGGAGAGAAATAAGAAAGAGTCAGCTCAAGGTTATCAAAAGGACTAGGAGGAAAGATTCAGCTTGGCAACGTGAAGAATAAAAAACCTGAAAAACTATAACCATTACTTGGCGAATCAAATGATCTCCATACTCAACTTGATCAATGAAAATAGTATGTCCCTATCTGGTGTGTTAAAAGCCAGAGGTATGCTGGAAGTGAATGATGATAAGGATAGAGGTAGAGCCAAAATTGATGAGGATGTGGCTAGTGATATTACCTTCACTAGTATGGATCAAGCTATACAGAAGACCAATGAGCAGAAGGCAGAGGAGTCCCACGAAGCCTATGAAGTAGCTTAGACTATGCAAGAGCTCGAGAGGAAGACAGAAGAGTTATTTTCCTATTATGTCTTTTGTTGTTAGATGTTTGCTGTTTTTTGTTGGTTTTTGCTTGTTGTAGCTTTCTGTTTGGATGTTCTACTGGCCTTATCATTGGCCTTTGTTTTAGGCTAGGATTTATGCTTATTATCAGTCGAGAGACCTATCTTTTTTTTCTTGGGCTTTAATTGCTTATTATTAGCCATAGTTATGTAATTACTTTTTGGTTTTAGGATCCCTGTAAAACCTATTTATCTAATAAAAAACTTTACAACTTTTTGCATAGCTAAGTAAAATTGTTTGTAATCATTCCCCCAATGGTCACAACCTTTCAAATTTGGTTGGATTAGTTGGGGAAGACCTTCATATAGCCCTTTTAGGCAAGTTGAAGGTATAATGTAAGATTTTTCTTTGAAATCAATAAAATATACCTATTTTGCTACATTATGGGCTATTTTTCTACATGGTACATACCTGTATGGACAAGAGGTTTTTGGTATTAAGAAAAGGGGTGGGTTGATAATGTGCTACAAATTTTCAGCTTTTGTTCTTGGGTCAGCCCCCATCTTTTTGGTTGCTTCTTAATATCAAAATTATGATTTTAATAGTATAGTGAAGGGAAATGACCAAAAGATTCTTAAAATGTAGATTAAATTTTTTAAAATGAGCTACTAAAAAATGATACATTTTTTATTTTTCAAGTCTTTTCAAAAAAAAATTTGTCTCAAACTAAAATTTATTACTTTCCATTTTCATCTTACCAAAAATCTTAAAGAAGGATACTCTTAAAAATACTTCAACAATTTAGTATCAACAAATGAATAAAATAGAAAAAATATTTCTTATAGAGATTTTTCTTAACTTGTTTAAATACTATAATTCTAGCAATAAACAAGGTTTCTTCTTCTTGTTTTAAATCATGCAATTGAATTTCTACTATACATGTTACACAAATAGTTTTCTTGAAATTGGCTAGAGTTCTTTATCTCTTCCTAAAAGAAAACGTTAAGTTTAGAAAAAGTAAATCAACTTTGACTATTTAACACTTATAGTGGAGAAACAAAAAATTAAATTTAGAAAAAGTAAATCAACTTTGACTATTTAACACTTATACTACAGAAACCAAAGTCTAATATATGATAGTTGCCCACATTCTCAAATTAGAAATCAACCCTTAACTTAATGTACAATGTTTAAGTTGTCTAAACTCTCAGATATGAAACCACTCAATACCAATGCTTGTTGATTTAAATCATCACCTTCATTAGCTTCTAGAACATATGGGTACCAAGGAATTTGTGGCACAAAAGCTTCCATCATTCTTTCCAATATCCTGACCACTTCAACCATGCTCCACCTCTCATTCTCATCCTCTTGAATGCACAACCCAGCCACCATAGCAACTCTTCTTACCTCTTCAACATCCACCTCATTGGTTATCCTTATGTCCACAAGGTTTATTATATTTCCACTCTAAATCTGAGATAGAAGCCCATACAGGAAAGTACAATCTACTTTCCTCTACCCTAATATCCAAATTTCTTCTGTCAGATATAATTTCCAACAACATCATGCCAAAACTATATATGTCCACCTTGGGAGTGATAGGAAGGCCAGAGATCCACTCCAGAGCCAAGTACCCTCAAATTCCTTTTGTGGTTGTCAGTATGCAACTGAAATCTCTACCTACTAGCTTAGCTAGCCCAAAATCTCCCACCTTTGTCCTAAAGTACTCATCGAGGAGAATGTTTTTAGGCTTAATATTGTAGTTAGAAGAGAATTATTTTAAGTAGAAAATAAAAAAGCTAAGCCATAAGGGTCTATTTTTTTGTCGGCATAGGAATAGAAAATTAGAATAGGAATCAAAATGTGGAATGGGAATGGAAAAGAGCAATCCCATTCTTGTTTGGTTAACCTGGTATTTGATTGGGAATATGCTACTCCCTTATTTGGTTGTACAAAAATGGAATGGGAATAAGGTGAAGTTTTATATTTTTAAAAATAAATATAATTTAAAAAAATGTTTTAAAAAATTAAAGAAAATCAGGAAAAAAAATTTAAAAATTCAGAAAAAAATAAATAAATAATTTTTAAATTTTTAAATTTTTAAAAAGAAAATTTAACAATTTTTTTAAAAAAAGAAATTAGATTGGCAATAGGAATGGCACATTCCAATAAAAACTATTTTTTGGAATAGACATATGCTTATTTTAGGGGCAAAATTGGAATACCAAATAGAGAATACATTTCCTATTCCTATTCCAACAGACAAATAGGCCTTGAATGAAATTAGAAATTAGGGTTCTTTCCAAATTCATGTGTTCTCTCTGAATAATTAGCGATGATGAGTGGACATAAATAAAGTCTATCATAAACATGTACGGGAGAGTTCAATCAAAGGGGTGGGCCACATCTTCTTAGAGCGACTGGCTGAGCTAATGCTCTTAAAAATAGGATCATATATAAACTATGTACTCCAACATATTTACGTCGATAGGCTTCACTCCTTGAACATCTTTAAATTGTTTATTCAAATTTTTTGGTAGTCAGCCATTGGGGAAGAAGGAACAGTGACTAGAAATGAAAAATAGAAAACTCGATTAGATATGCATTGGGATGGTGAGATACAGGTGTTGTGTGTTACCAGCCTAGTGATAGCATGTTGCATTGGATATCTAGCCTGGTATTTACTTATTTAGTCAGGGAAGAGATTGAAAAGGGTCGAAACAAGGGCAACTATTGCACGCTTATATATGAGCTCAGAGCTATTGATTTGACTTCACATTGTTTGTATGATTTGGTTAACACACTCATGAATATCAAGTCTATCCCTCCTAACGAAATCTACGCATTGGAGTTGAGGAAATCTATGCAAACTTTGAAGAAATGTATCTCATATTTCAAAAATGGTATGGCACCTTTGAAAGATAGATTAATGAGCCTTCTAGAGTTATGGTTAGCAGCGGGATGGCTCTTGTGGATATTCTTAGCTATTCATAGTGTGGAAAACGTGGGGTTTTGCTAATGTCAAATCTGGTGGTTGTGTTTAACTTGCTAGTTGCTCTCATTTTTTAATATAAAGTTCCCTATGTTCACTTTAATCATTAAATGTTGCATTCCCTATCTTTGCCTTGTCAAGATGTGTATTTTCTTTCACCATAAAAACAACCCAAGGGATGACTCTATTATGTAAATAAGATGTACATTTGATGTAATCTTCCATTTAAAAAAAATTTAATGTCTATAAAACTCTTTGAAAGAGTGTAGTTGTAATCGACTTAGAAGAAAAAACACTTCTAACTGTATAGCAAGTTTTTTTTGTATTGAAGAATTTTTCATCATGGGATCAAGAAAGGATAATTAGGTCAAAGCAATCAAAACTCACTTACATTACATTGATACTTGTATTATATCTATAATTAAATATTTTTTAAGACTTCTTATCTAACATCTTTCTTTAAGAAACTTTCCACACCTTATTTCTACAATATTATATTATCTTTAGTGTTATAATAGTTATGTTGTACTTCTTGATAGTCTTTGGTTTAAATAATTATACTAATAAACTAATAATACAAGAAAAGTTGATGATGAATTATGAGAATGTTGATTTAATAAAAATAGATGTTATATTTGAATAGTTGACTATAGTTTCCAATTTAATCATTTTTCCCTAACTATCTAAAATGGATGCTAACATTGATAAGTAGGAGATATTTCTCATTGTAAAACTATCAAAATTCAATTGTATAGTTTCTTAAGTCAATTTTGTCAATCATTTTTCAAAGCTAACTTAGCTATGTAAACATTTTAACTTGATCAACAATCAAACTTTGAGGTTCTTTTTTAGATTAAACTCAAATTATTGAATTATTTATTTCCTTAACTTCCCCTTAAAGGAAAATTAATCCTTGCAAGGTATAAATGAATACCTACATGATTGGATAAGTTTCTCTTCCATTCATTTTTGTTGTTTCCAATTTAATTATTCTTTCGTGACCACATAAAATGGATGGTAGAATCCAATTGTGTGCAAGATTTTAACATCAATGTTTCAATTAAATTCTATGAGCTACAATACCTAGAATCATCTTTAGGAAATATTTGCACATATAGTCAAATTATAAAATTATTACCAAAATTGAATTGTATAACTATTGGGTCGTGAGACCATCAAAATAAATTTCCACAACCCATATGAATTTGTGGGCTCACTAATTTTTATATTCATGTATTCAAAGGATTGTATGATATTATTGAATTTCATCATACTATGAATTTGAGTTTCTCTTTGTCTTGGATTGAGCAAGGATTCTATCCATTACAAATGTGCATGCCCCCATTCAAAGTTCTATGTCTTCATTCACCTTTTATTTTGAAGTTTGCAGTGATTAATCATGAAATATGATCTAGAATGCTCCAAACTAATAATTTATATTGATTTGAAATTATCTTATGCATTAAATTCAAAAGAATTTCTAACCATGGTGCTATCCAAGCATGGAACTAGCTCTTAAAATTTAAGTTGAAATGGTCATTTTCAGCTTGTATAGATGTGTAAAGTAAGTTGAATGCTTCTACAAAAAAGTTGTTTGTGTACCTTCACACCATGCAACTAAAGTGAAGACCCACTCATTGACTAATCATTTTTATATTGATAAATCAAAGATATTTTTACTTTCTTTATTACACAAGAGTCCTTATAATATTGATTAGCCAAAAACAAAATATAACTTTTCAAGATTGTGAGTTACTGAACATGATATTGAGAATTGGTAAATACTCTAACATCATCTTATATATCAAACCTATTGACCTTATCCTTGCACCCTTCAAAGGTGCAAAATGTATTTCCATTATGTTCAAAGTGGAATAAGAATTTGGATTTAAAATGAAATTTAGATCTACGTCACTTGTCTGAGAGCATGATTAACAATGAAAAGATGGTTTGATAGTGCACTGAACCCATACGATTATTTCTAATTAATCTTTGACAGCTGAAAAAGAGCAATTTAGTCTATTCCTCCCGTAACGGGTATATTATGCAAGACTAGTCATTTTTACTAGACGAGTGACGAACACAGTGCAGTGAGACATTCATGGTCTACCTTGACCATCTTTGGGAATTCACACTCACTGACAAATCGGGTCAATAAGATAGAAACATGATGTACAACTAGATGTTCATAACATAATGAAAATTTTGTGCTAATTACCATTAGTTCTTGTCATGGTAGAGAACTATTTCCAAGGTTAAAACTTAAACCATGATTAATCATTTCATTGGCAACTAATAGAATTGCTTTTGTTTTTGTTTTACTACATTTATTTTAAATGTTTGCTAAGGAAAGATGATCAATTTTTAGCCATTTCCTATCTATTCTGAACATTGGCACATTTTGTTTGGACAAATTGGAGACTACACAAGTTTCTATGGAAGAGAATGCACAAATATCAAAATGAAGGTGTTGGTTTCCGCAGATGTTCTTAATAGTTGGCATGTTTTTCCAAAATGTAGGGAAACATCAAAGTGTTCAGTTGCGATTGACTTTAAGTTTAGGTAGGATTATGATGTTTACTGAGGAGTGTTGGCAGATTGTGTGCAAAAATATTAAAATAAATTCACAACTTTAATATTTTCACTCAGCACCTTAATAAGCCAAGTGGTAGGAGTGTGCCAAGTGAGCTCAGCAAATGAAGAACAACTTGGCACCAATGGATGTTGAGTGACCTCGATAGTGTGGATGTCGAGTGAACTCAATAGCCACTGGAGGGTGGAGCTCGGTAGTGTGGATGCCGAGTGAACTCAATATCCACTGGAGAGTGGAGCTCGGTAGAAGAAGGTACCTAGTGAATTTGGTAGCCACTGTAGAGATAAAAACTTCAACAAAACTTGACCGAGTGAAGATTTATAACGTGAATATTTTCACCATTAAAAAATAGAGAGCCAAAGTATGAAGCTTCTAAATAAACTTTTCAAATGCAATGAATAGAAGAAGAACAATGGATTCTAGTATGCCTCCTTGCTTTCTATTCAACTTTGATTAAACCATTACAAAATTTGGGAGCATTTGGCTTCAACCAGAAAACTCTAAAATAACCCTAAAACTAGTAAAAATTCAAACTTTAAAAACTTTAAACTTACAACTCTAATGGCTACATACAACGATGCCTAGAGCAATCATTGCTTCACAGGTCAAATCAAACAATAAACTATGAACTTACAGAATGACACAAAGGAGCATGTGCAACTGCAGTCATATAACAAGCTTCCTTCTATCTCTACAACGACTGGATTTGCTAATCACTTTCTTTCTACTTTGCTCTACTCTGCAACTTCTCTCTGATCTACTGAACACACTAAATAAATCTAAAACATTCCTTTTGTCATCCTTCCAAAATCATTTCCCCCTCATTTTAAAATTGGAAAACTCACCTACCTGTATTTAAAAAAATTTGGCTGTTGTGCAAGTTGTCAAGGGTGGTAGGTGGGCGTTTGGCTCCAGGGACAAACTAGCTACGCATTAAATATTTCAACACTCCCCCTTTGTCTTGAGTCAAACAAACAAGGATCACTACTGATCCAAATCAACTACACCAAGACACTCTCTTAGGTGTACAAAAATTTCAATGCCTAATGGCTTTGTGAGAATGTCTACTAGCTGCTGCTCAGACTTGCAAAATTTTATTTTGATATCCCCATTCTCCACCAACTCTCTGATCAAGTGATATCTAATCTCAATATGCTCACTTCTACCATGGAAGACTGGATTCTTGGACAATGCAATTAAAGAGATGTTGTCACAATAAATTATGGTTCCATCCTCTTGCCTTTCATTCAAATCTGTCAAGATCCTTCTTAACCAAATAGCTTGACATGTTGTTGCATTTGCTGCTATGTATTCAGCCTCTGTTGTAGATTGAGAAACAATAGGTTTCTTCTTGGATGCCTATGAAATTGCACCTGATCCTATATGAAACATGTATCCGAAAGTGCTCTTCCTATCATCTATACTTCCAGCCCAATCACTATTTGTATAACCTACCAACTTGAATTTATTTTCTATGGTATACAAAATTCCAAATCCCTTGGTACCTTTCACATACCTTAGGATCCTCTTTCTCACTTGCCAATGGGAATCTTTTGGTGTTTCCATAAATTTGGAAATCAAACTTACTACATACATCAAGTTTGGCTGAGTTGTTGTCAAATACATTAAACTTCCAAGCATACTCTTATATAGTGTTGGATCCATTCTCTTGCTAGAGTCTTCCTTGCTCAACTTCAAACCAATTGTTGTTGGTGTGGTGGCTAACTTACTATTTTGCATTTTGAATCTCTCCAAGATCTGTCCTACATATTTTTCTTGAGAGATAAAGATGCCATCATGCATCTGTTTTACTTCTATGCCTAGAAAGTACTTCAAGAGACCAAGGTCTGTCATCTCAAATTCATTTTTCATGGCCTCTTTGAACTCACCAATTAGAGCCTTGTCATTACTAGTAAAAATCAAATCATCTACATACAAGACAACAATCAATACATTTCCATTTGATGCCTTGATGTAGAGAGTAGGCTCACCATTGCTTTTGCTAAAGTCATTGCTTATTAAATATGAGTCAATCCTACTATACCATGCCCTTGGAGCTTGCTTGAGCCCATAAAGAGCTCTCTTCAATCTATATACTTTGTGTTCTTCACCTGCAACTTCATAATCAGGTGGCTGCTCCACATAGACTTCTTCCTTCAATACACCATTCAAGAAAGTGGACTTCACATCCATTTGAAATATCTTCCATTTGTGCTGAGTTGTAATTGCTATGACAGCATGCACAGTTTCCATTCTTGTAATCAAGGCATATGTCTCATCATAATCTCTGTCATATTATTGTTTGTAGCCCTTGACTACCAGCCTTGCCTTATGCCTATCAATCTTGCCTTCAACATTGCATTTGGTCTTGTAGACCCATTTCACTCCAATCACTTGCTTTTTGGGAGGCAATTCAGTTAGCTCCCATGTCTCATTCTTTTCTCTAGCATCTATCTCCTCATCCATGGCCTTACACCATTTCTTCTCCTTAACAACTTCTTCAAAATATATTGGATCACTATGAGAAAATAGTGCAAAATTAACACTCTCATCATAATCTTCATACCTTTCATCTTGGTATATCTCCCTAAGACTCTTGATCTTTCTTGGTAATAGGGAGGAGAGTGTGGGATCAAAATCTTCACTACTGCTTGGCACTGACACTCGGTCATGCCTTAAGGAGCCAGCAATGATTGAGGCTGCTTGCTTTTTTTTCTATCTACTCCTTCTTCTTGTTATTCATCAGCATCCTCTTCACTCATAATTGGCACTTTACTTGAGGTGCTTGGTGATTCATCAGTCCATCCATACCATGACTGGTTTTTAAGAAATTCCACATCTCTTGAGAGAATCATCTTACTGTTCAATGGGTCATACAATCTGTATGCCTTTGATTCTAAGTTGTACCCTGTGAAGATGCACTTCACATCTTTTTCATCCAATTTCTACCTTTGCTCTTTAGGCACATGTGCATATGCAACACATTCGAACACCATTAGGTGTTCAACTATCTATCTTCCTCTTGACCATGCTTCCATTGAAATTCTATCACAGACTGCCTTTGTAGGACACCTATTAATTAGGTAAACTACTGTTGCTACAACCTCTCCCCAAAATTCAATTGGGAGACCTTTCTCTTTCATCATGCTCCTTTCCATTTCAACAATGGTCATGTTCTTTATTTTAGCCACTCCATTCTACTGTGGTGTATAGCTGGCTGTGAGCTCTTTCTTTATGCCATGTTTCCTACAAAAATTTACAAAAGAATTGAAAGTATACTCCCCTCCTGTATCTGATCTTAGGACCTTGATATAGTGTCCACATTCTCTTTTAGCCTGGTCTTTGAACTCAAGAAACTTATCAAATGCTTTAGATTTAGATTTCAAAAAGTAAACCCATGTCCTACAACAGAAATCATCAAGAAATGTCATGAAATAAGTACTTCCCCCAATGGAAGTAACTTTCATAGGACCGACTAGGTCAGTATGCACTAACTCTAATGGATATCTAGCCCTTCTAGAATTTTCAGAATTAAAGGGAAGCCTATGTTGCTTACCCAAAATACAAGCCTCACACTTGTCATATGAATCTCCTATTTATAGAAAACCTTCTACCATTCTTTTATTTGACAACAAATTTAAACCAGCATAGCCAAGATGACCATACTTGAGGTGCCATAACCGTGAAGGGTCTTCAATCACACTCCTTAGAGCTGATTGTGTGGGAGGTGCAACACCAACTTGAGATGAGAAACATGTTTCTATCCTCAAGGGAAACATTCTGTTCTTTGTCATTTGAACTGCTGCAAGTAAGTTCTTGCTTCCATCTTTTTCATGAATGACACACCTATCATTCTCCATCAGCACTTTGTATCCATTTTGAATGAGTCAATCAATGCTCATCAGATTGTGCTTCATTCCATGGGCAAAATACACCTTTTGTATTTTCTTCTTCTCACCTTGCTTGGTGCGGACCATAATAGATCTTTTGCCTACTACTGGTAGGGTTCCATTGTTACCTATTTTAATCTCAGATTTGAAACTCTTGTCAATAAATGAAAATAAAGTTTCATTACCACTCATGTAGTTGCTACATCCATTGTCGAGGTACGAAACTTTAGGGCTTCCTTCTTCACCAACATTACACATGATGAAGGCAGTCACTTTGTTTCCACTTCCCATGTTCACATCAGCCACATTTGCTTATCCTAACTGATTATTTTGCTTCTTCCAGCATTCACTTGCATAATGCTCATATTTATGACAATAGTAGCATTCTACATTACTCCTATTTGAATTGTAGTTTTTCTTACCTCCTCTTGAAGTATTCTGTGAACTACTTGCTCCATCTGCTCTTCCTAAGCTTTCTATTGCTGCATTTCTTTGTCCTCCATTACCTCGGCCTCTACATCTAGAGTTTCTGCTTGAGCCATTTCTTCCTCTCCCCCTTCCTCTTGGATTTGATTGAGCCTTGAATGCTTGCTCTTGGGAAGAAGAAGATGTAGATCTGTTGATCCTATGCTCATGGGTTTGAAGAATACCCATCAACTCATCCATTGTCAAAACAGTGAGGTCTTTTGCCTCTTTTATGGTCATAATCAAATTGTTATATTTATGAGGTAAACTCCTCAATATCTTTTCCACTATCCTCTGCTCTTGATAGTCTTCTCCATTTGACTTCAATTGGTTAATCACATTGGAGGTCTTTGAACTGAAATCTGCAACTAATTTATTTTTCTTCATATGAAGGTTCTCAAACTCCCTCCTTATATTCTGTAGCTTTACTGTACGAACTTTATCAATCCTCTTGAAGTTCGTCTCAAGGATATCTCATGCTTCCTTTGCATAATTTGCTACTACAATTTTGGGAAAAAATCTCTTTGTCATTGTTGCCTCAATCAAACTTAATGTCTTAGCATCCTTCCTCCTTGACTCTTTCAACTGAGTCTTCTATGCATTTGTGAGAGTAGCATATTGAGTTGGGTCTGTCACATCATTGAATCCATTAATCACAAACTCCCATAAATCATTTGCAACCATTATGGTCCCCATCTTCTTTTCCCATGTATCATAATTTTGTCCATTGAAGGGTGGTAGCTACTGCCATATCTTTCCTGCATCTCTTGTCATGTTAAATATCTCAAGAAAAATGTGCTAACTCACTTTGGATGTGGGGCCTCAAAGCTCTGATACCATGTGAGAAAATATTAAAATAAATTCACAACTTTAATATTTTCACTTGGCACCTCAATAAGTCGAGTGGCAAGAGTGTGTCGAGTGAGCTAGGCAAATGAAGAACAACTTGGCACCAATGGATGTCGAGTGAGCTGGGTAGTGTGGATGCCGAGTGAACTCGATAACCACTGGAGGGTGGAGCTCGGTAGAAGGTACCGAGTGAACTCGATAGCCACTACAGAGATAAAAACTTCAACAAGACTTGACCAAGTGAAGATTTATAACCTGAATATTTTCACCATTAAAAAACAGAGAGCCAAAGTATGAAGCTTCTAAATAAACTTTTCAAATGCAATGAATAGAAGAAGAACAATGGATTCTAGTATGCTTTCTTGCTTTCTATTCAATTTTGGTTAAACCATTACAAAATCTAGGAGCATTTGGCTTCAACTAGAAAACCCTAAAATAAACTTAAAATTGGTAAAACTTCAAACTTAAAAAATTTTAAACTTGCAACTCTAATGGCTGCATACAATGGTGCTTGGAGCAATCACTACTTCATAGGTCGAATCAAACAATAAACTACAAACTTACATAATGACACAAAGGAGCACGTGCAACTACAGTCACGTAACAAGCTTCCTTCTAATGACTGGATCTGCTAATCACTTTCTTTCTACTTTGCTTTGTTCTGCAACTTCTCTCTGATCTGCTGAACTGAATGAATCTAAAACATTCCTTTTGTCATCCTTCCAAAATCATTTCCCCCTCATTTTAAAATTTGAAAACTCACCTACCCGTATTAATTTTTCTGGCTGTTGTGAAGTCATCAAGGGTGATAGGTAGGCGTTTGGCTCCAGGAAGAAACCAGCTTCGCATTAAATATTTCAACAGATTGTACAACAAATTTTGATTACAATCTCCACAAGAATTTAATTTGCAATCCTCGAAATCTATGTACAGGTAGAGCTCGTAATTAATCTTCTTAAAAGATTTAATTTCGTTTTACTAGTTTCATAAGTGAAGATCCACATTGTTTAGCAGATATATCATTCAAAAGTTTTTTAAACTCTGTTATTTTCTGATTTTACGGCAGCAGGATGGAAGGTAGGTTCCCAAGAAGCAAGAAGGCGCGTCCCTCTAAGAACTTCTATTTTCGAAATTTGCTTGAACATAGTGTTCCACATTTAACAATATCATAGTAGATGTGGTGGCAAAGAAAATCTTTTCACCCGTGTTTATTTCTCTATGGCCGAAGTTGTTTGTGCTGCCACTTATTTGGCGATGTGTCTGGTTACTAAATTGTAATCAAATTTGATTTTGCTTGTCATTTTGAATTGTCTTTTTTTTAATGTTCACTTCTATTATGCTAAGAAGAGTGATGAGATCTTAGGTAAGCTCAGGGCTACTCTCATGGCTGACACCGAATTTTGGCAGCCTAGGCTTCCATACCTCATGCTTTTCATAGGCTTTAAACTCGACATGAAACTCTAATGTCAGTTAAAATAGCTTATGAGCCCCACTGTACCTTCTTGTCTGCAGCAGAAATGTTGGTTCTCAAAATGACTAGCAAACTTGTAAGATTTTTTTCAAAAAAAATAAAATCGCACAATATATATAGTTTAATATTTTGGTCAAGCCATATTTTTTTTCAATATACTTTGTTTTAACAGATCCTATGCCTAAGATGTTTTGTGTTGTCTGATGGTATTGCGGTGAAGAATAATGACCTCTTTAGAAAATGATTAGTATAGAAAATTTGGGACTATTCAATTCAATAAACCTCATTTCCTGCCCTGTTTAATCCCAACAACCTACTTTTGTGTTGTTAATGTTTGTCAACATCGCTTGGTTCTCTTTCATTTCATTACTTTTGATGCATAATGTTTTTTTTTAATTTGAGCATTGTAAACATGTGTAAACATATGTTATAAGATTAACTTTAGTTATTTTTAGTTTCTTCCCTGGCAGAAACTATTGCCAAGGGCTAAGCATTAACTATTTATCAAACACACAGCAACAATCAATCAGGATTGAAATTTTTTTAAAAATTTGTTTTCCATACTATACGTTTATAGTAGAGTTGCATACCTGTTAACAGAGATAATATTTTAAATATTTTTGGCATTCTTTTATTGGTTATATAGACCGCTGCAGGATGTCTCAGAAAAAAATTTAGGTTTACAATGCAAGAGAAGGCATGGCTTTCAAGAAATTGCTGATATTGGAATTATAGACTGCACATTTATCAATGTTTTATTGGTTTTATCTATATGACTAATATTTCTCTTTTAATATTATTGAATGAAATAGGCTGCACCTGAGAGCAATACAAATTCCTAGACTATAAAACTCACACTCGGGAAGGTTGTGGCAGTGTGTTGCAGGTCAAGAAGAACACTTGCTATATATGAAATTACTTTTGCATGCTATTACAGGTATAGCCCACGGGCCTTGTTTGTGCTTCTACATTATGCATGCATTATGGACGGACACATTTGTTTTTGCAAGGTCGTTACTGCTAAATTTGCACAGCGGTATAATTTTTGTGCTGTAATGGTTGATGACTCCTCCCTCTCTACTGCTGATACTGTTTTGGATTCTTTTCATTTTATGAATTCAAATTGAAACACTCAATTGATTTTTGTGGCTAGATTAGTTATTTTGTTTTGTGTATTGCCTGCAGCTTGCTCTCACATTTTGCATGGTCGCCTACGCTTCGCTATTGTTGAGGAAATATGGAGGCGCATATGTAGGCCATCAGTTATGACATTAGAAATAGCTTTCATCCTTGTTCTTTCTCTATTTGTGGCTTCATTTTAGCTAATGGAAAACTCTGTTAGAGGAAGAAAAAATAAAACTTTAAAGGGAAAGCCACCCCATCCTCCATAGTAGAAAATACTTGGGCATATTCATCTTTTATTTACAAACAAACTAGACATTCACAAATTTTTATCCTCCTTCTCAGAAACATATTGCCCTCCAACTTGGGGTACGCCCAGTTCAGATTCTTCAGATATAGAAAAAGAATGTTTCACAACAAATGACAAAGCCTTTTCTTACCGCCCACATATGTCTGTAGGCAATCATATTGGTTACGACCTCAAAAGATTCTGTTTGGCTCTTTATGATTAATGCTGTTGCAACATCAGGAAAATATGCAGCTTCAAGTTGTATACAACAGACGAAATCTAATCCTTCAACCACATCTGCGAAGAGGGAGGTTCCGCGCTCATTCAGAAGCTAAAGGAGCCCATGAAACCAAAGGGCGAGAGAAAATCTAGCTTATGGGCGCTGTATTTTGAATGGTACTCTTTCTAAACCTAGGGTAAAAAGAGATTACAGAGTGACTGAATCTCCGGCTTTGTTGTCCAAAGGTTAGACTATGGAGTTTACAATTTCAGTCTACGGTGGCAGTGTTGGCATCTAAATTCTTAGTCATCCAGAATTACTCTTACACATGTTCCTCCTTCCAATGTCGTAGGTGCTTGATTGGCTAAATCTTTTCCTTAGGTTTTCCTTTGGAGAAGAGATGATCAGATTGACGTAGGGTGTCAAGAATTGGATCCAGGTGATTTTTAACAACTGTTTGCTATTTCTTTAAGCTTGCACGTCCAAACTAGTGTTTGGTTTTCTTTGAAGGTTTAATGGTTGTCAATTGTTTTTTAATTATTAATTTAAGAAAGACAACATTTTAAGCTATGTTTTTCCATGGGTTTATAAAACCGTGTTTAGCTTTGATTTTTGTGGATTTATAAAATGTGACGGCTTGATACCATTGCTTTTATTTAGGATTACCATCGGGTTTGTTGATTTGTAGTTGATTATAATATTTTATTTAGGTTACATACTTCAATATGTCATTTCAAGGGTTTTATATATATATTAGTTGTGGCAAAATCTGGTTAAGTATGACATTGAAAATTTTCATCAGGGATGGTTCTGTCCCAGTTTTCTTTCAGGACTTTAGATAGACAATCGTTCAAAATCTAGTGAGCCAGGTATTTTTCTTTCCCATATCAACAAGACATGCCATGAATTTAGTTATGATGTGTATAATCGGGAATTACACTATATAAATGTTATGGTTGCAAAGATACTAATTCAGGTAATAGAAGAATTCAAAGGTTTACCACTTCCTATAAAGGTGATAGGAAGCTCTCTATGTGATAAGTCTCCTTCAGTGTGGGGTTTCTCAGGGATAATCAATATCAGATTATCACAAAGATGGGCTTCTCAGCTGTCTGAAGACAAGTATAGATATTTCGATATTTTTGAAGGAGAAGTTCATGAATGCTTTTTAGATTTGGGAATAATTCAAGAGGGCAACTTTTTTTTTGTCTACACTATTGGACATTTGGATTTATATTCATGAGTTGGATTGGGAAGTTTCTTATAGAAATTTGACACAACTTAACATCTAATCTATTGAGTGTTGTGAACAATCCAATGTAAGTCAATCTTCACAATTTCTTTGATCTTTGTTTATGCTTTTTTCCTTGATCATGGTCCAAACCTATTCAGTGTTTTGTTTTATGTTGGATGCAAATCCATGCCTTTTGTGCAACTCATATATTCAAGAAACATTGTTCAATTTTTGGCTTGAATAGAATTAAAACATATTATTAAGTTGCTTGTTAGCTTTCCATTGTTCAGTATTATAAAATGTTTAGCTAGACAAACATAGAAACATTGAATCAGAATGACAGGAACATGTGTGGTAGTAGCTTTAAACTTTTTGTTCAGCATGACGTCCTATGAGACTTGGCTTTAAATTTGATATGTAAAAAGATAAGCATGGCTCTTTTAACTATGGTTATTCTAAAAAATCTTAGAAATGCACTAAAATGATTACTCACATAAAGTTTGCTTAGATAATAACACTAACTATTAAATTTAATTTTCTTTCAATCTACTGTAAAATTTAATGATAAAGAAGGGAATGGAAGGCATACTATACAATGGAGAATTACAACTCTACCAAGGGAAAAGATTTACCCTAGATTTAGAGTCATTTTATAAATCTCTTTTCTCTTCTTTGTTTGCCTTAATAAGAAATGATTAGACTTTCTTCAAAGAACACTGGCTTTATCAACTTAGTTTATGTTGATTTTTACAAAATTATAAGCTAATTTAATTGTATCCAGAATTCTCAATAATTGATTAGGCTTTAATCATTATTAGAGAACAACAGTTTAGCCAAATCAATTTCACGAACAAAAGATTTCTTTCATACAACATTTTAAAAAGGATAGAAAGCTAAAAGCAGTTTAGTAAATATTTGTTGCTATGAAAGATTTGTTAAGACCAAGTCATTTTGACAACAATACCAAAATTGTGTACTCAAAAAAGCCAAATTTTTTTCAAGATACACATAAATCTTACAGCTGCTATCTTTGTAAAAGATGAAAACAATAAATAACTATTACAAACACGTTATTCAATACAGGTTTACTCATTAAACATTTAAGCTACCAAAACATTGTGGCTAGATTCCTTTCTACTTGGCCCTTTCATTTGTATTTACAAACTTAAGAACAATGTTCTAACTTCTACTGTTTATATCCCACACAGTAACTATAATAATAATATTATTGTTATTACTTGCATATGTCAAAACGGTCTCTAGGTACCCAGCAAAATCCAATACCCTCTCCGCAATGGTTAGTTTCGATTCTGAAGCATACCATACCATCGTCGCACATATCAGAGTCACTGCAAAGATTATTGCATTCAGGTTTCTCTGCCAACGTAACAAAATTTTCATAATCGAAATAATAATCATGATAATCATAGTGAATAGTGAAGGAAGCCATACCTTTAGCTGAAGCGATATCTTCCCCGCCCACAACCAATGCCAATGCCAATATCACCATGCAAACAAGCTTCACTGCCTTCGCCATTTTCCCTTTAATGAATTGGGAAGCCTAATGCAATCCCAATTTAAAGAGCGCGATGCAAACATTATCCTTCCAAACATTTGTGAGATATAATCAGGAAATTTGTTAGTTTTGTCTGTGAGTGTAGTACAGATGTTCGTCCAAACAAAGCCTAGGAGAACATAGATCTAAAATCGACGAGGAAATCTTCTTTACCATATTAAATAATAATTTAAAAAATAATAAACAATTTAGTAAGTTTAACTTGTGGTAAATAATAATTTAAAAAGTAATAAAGATATCAATAAGTCTTATTTGTAATGTGCAATTTATTTGTATTAGAGTTTCTAATATTATTGTTCTAAATATTTTCATAGATTCAGTTAATAAATTTCTTAGTTTTGTCTATATTAGTAGATAAGGAATATTCAACACAAGGTATAAGTAGCCTACCAACAACAAAATTTCAATCTATCATTGTTTGTATTAAAGTTTCTTATATTATTGTTCTAAACTTTTGTATGGATTCAATAAAAAAATTTCTTAGTTTTGTCTATTAGTAGATAAGGAATATTCAACACAAGGTATATAGATTACCAACAACAAAATTTCAGTCTATCATTGTTTGTATTAAGGTTTCTTATATTAATGTTCTAAACTTTTGCATGGATTCAATAAAAAAAATCTTAGTTTTGTCTACTAGTAGATAGAGAATATGCAACAAAAGGTATATGGATTATCAACAACAAAATGTCAATCTATCATTGTTTGCATTAAAGTTTCTTATATTATTGTTCTAAACTTTTGCATGGATTCAATAAAAAAAATTTAGTTTTGTCTACTAGTGGACAAGAAGTATTCAACATAAAGTATATAGGTTACAAATAACAAAACTTCAATCTACCATTGTTTGTATTAGATTTTGTAATATTATTGTCCTAAACATTTTCATAGATTCAATCAATAAATTTTTTAGTTTTGTTTGCTGGTGGACAAGGAATATTCAACACAAGGTATATAGATTACAAATAACAAAATTTCAATTTACCATTGTTTGTATTAGATTTTCTAATATTATTGTTCTAAACATTTTCATAGATTCGATCAATAAATTTCTTAGTTTTGTCTGCCAGTGGAGAAGGAATATTCAACACAAGGTATATAGATTAGAAATAACAAAATTTCATTCTAACATTATGTTCCAAATATTTTTCAGAGATTCAATCAATCAATTTCTTAGTTTTGTCCCCTAATAAACAAGACCTATTAAACAAAAGGTATATACATTACAAATAATAAACTCGAATCTACTATTTTTTGAAATGGAGTTTGTAACATTTTTGTTCCAAACATTTTTATGAGATTAACTAATCAATAAATTTCTTAGTTTTCTTGTCTAAATATTTAGTACAACTTAAATATAGATTAATTCAATAGAGGTCACCTTGAACTACACGTCAAAGATGGTGACTCGCAATATGATATGGCCTCGATAAATGCTTTCCCTCTATTTATTCAAATTTCTCCCCATATTCTCACTTTGGACTAACAACTTCTTACCTTCCTACTAATAACTAAATTCTATATTTGTAGGTGCACATGCTAAGTAGCTATACAAATTTGTGGGCTCCTCTGATCTACATGATCTCAATAGTAGAGATTCCCTTACTACTCTTCAAAAAAATTGTCAGCAATACTACTCAGGGTTCACCAATCATTTGCCCATCATAGTCTTCATTTGTCAAACAACTTAATGACAAATGGACCAAAAACCACCTAAAAAGTCTTGCCAGATCCAATCTACAAGCAAGTACAAAGTGCACATTCTTTTATATTCCAAATTCCATGAGACTAATCCATTCTTCATATAACTCATGCTTATGCCCTTCAGTTTGTAGGTCATCAGCACGCTGAAGGCTAGGAATACTCATTTGGAACCTTATGAGATGTGTTGCAGTACATGCCACCATCCCTTGACATATAACAGCTCTATTGATCTTGACTCTCTTGATTGTACTCACTATCACAGACCTGCAAAGCCTACATTTCACCACAATCTATTATGCACATTGCATAGACATGAAGGAAACATTGATTGCACCTTACAAGGGGATCTCCTAAAGCAGCACTTTCCAGAGCTTGCTTCCATTACATATGAGGAGTACGAAAACAAAAATTTCAAAAATGGTATATGCCCTACGGAAATTGCAACTATATGGCACATTCACAATGGCTATCAACAACAATATTGTAAAGATTGTAAAGCAATGACTTTTAGCTGAAATAAAGCATTGGTAGTTGCAGTCCATCATCAGTATCATGAATCTTTGGTTCGTTGTTTTTGTAGTAGTTGGGAGCATGTTAGCAAGAAACATTATAATAGTACTATGAATAGGACTGAAGAGTGTGGTACTAGAAACTGTTTTTTAATTTTTTGTTACCGTTTTAGACATGTTTCTTGTGGAATGCTACTAGCTTGACTATTTTTAATATTCTTTCGTATGCATCTACAAAGTGAAGACATAGTGCAAGTGTTAGTTTATAGAGGGTAGTAAAGAATAGGATAATGATACAATTGGGAACATGATTTTGTAATATATCTAGGTTTTCTTTTTTGAGTTAAATTCATACACTTTACCCTTTTGATGGTGAGCTTAGTCCAACAACAATACCATGTGGAATTGACATTGTGCTTTTGGAGAACCTATGAATGTAGGAAATAAAACAAAATATTGTTAGAACAGTTTAGTTGAGGACATGTTAGAAATCATGGTTTAGTTAGAACAAGGAATATGATTTCACAAGCTAGCTAGAATGAATATAAGTTATGTTATTTGTATTATAGATCTTCTCTTTCATACCTATACCTTTCTTTTGCTTGCTTCTGTTCTGTATAGATGTTGTCAGCCATTTGTTTTTTCTTTGTTAGTGCTACTTAGTTGGCTAGAAAAGAGTGTAGTAAATATGTTAGATATTGATTAATTAAGAAATGGAATAGGAGGTGATGATTAGAATTAGGTGTGGGAATGATAAATTAATGTAGAAAGTGACAATGTGTTGTTGATACTTAGTTGTGTGTCCTCTTCGAGGTATTGCTTGGATGAAACCGATCCAAATAATGTATCTTGAATTGCACTCATGATGATAAAAGAGCCTGCAAGTTTGTTTCTTGTATATTGGGGTATTATGTTTAAGGATAGGCTTAATTTTTGGAGCAAATTGCAAGGAGAAAATTATTATAGGGACATAACACTTAAATAAAAATAAATTTGACTATATTGTTTTTATTTTTTTAAAGCTTTGAGAACCTCAATAAAATATAATGTAATTTTGACTTTTGAGTGCATTTATGATAAAGGAAGAAACTAGTAAAGATATGATGTTGGTTAAAATAGAGAATGAGCTAGGGATCATTTGGTTGCATGCATAGGAATGGAGAATATGAATACAATATTGGGAAAAGAAATGGCTATTCCAGCAACAACTATTTTTTTGGAATGGGTATGCGCTCATTTTAGAGGCAAAATGGGAATATGTATTCCTATTCCCTATTTCAATTGATGAACCAAACAGAAAATAGAAAACGTATTCCAGATTTTCTATTCGCATTTCAGCAACCAAATGGGCCCTAAGGGAAAATGAGTTGCACTAAGTCAAACATGAAATAGATGAATAATGCAAGTATATATTTTGGTCTCCAACAAGGATTGAGAACAATTTAAACATGATAATTGTTAAAACAAATCATATGTTAAACATGAAAAAGATAAACCAATTTATAAGTTAGATGTGAAAAAAGATGCATTTGGGCACAAGACAATCAAATTCAACCAAAATGTTCACATGGTCTTTGGATCTTGTCTTGTTCTAAAGCTAGAGTGAGATCTTTAATTTGCATGATCTAAAACATATATAACTCCCCCACACATTAAGACTGTGTATAATTACATTAAAATGTCTCATAGCACAACCCAAAGTATTCTCATTATTTGTTGATGTTACTCTCAAGTAGTACAAATACTTTACTCAATATTGAGCCCCAATAAAAAAAACCCTCCATCCATCATTCAATAGAATTAAAAGAGAAAAGAATTAGTAATAGTAGAAATATTACTCTTATAAATATCAATTTAGAGTTAAAAATCGGTCCATTTACTTTCATATGTAGATATCTTATCGAAACTAAATCCCAAACACATAGGAACAATACCCATAATAGCAAAAAAAATAAAAATAGAAGTCATTAAAATCCTTTAAAAAATATAAAAAGAAAAGTGCATTCAAGTTTGGCACAAATTATCTTCATTACATTGCACTATAAATCCTCACATGGGTATCTCTTTAAACTATGCACTCTCACTCAAAATACACAAATCCAACATAAACCCATAAATTAATTTTAAATCCAAATAAAATTGATCGATAAAATCAAATCCAAAACCCACATAAAGAGTACCCATACAATAAAAAATAGAACTCATTGAAACCCTAAAACGCCATTTATTATAATCTTAAAAGTATTCAAATAAAAAAAGTCCATTAAAGTTTGGCACGTGTTTAACTTCTTTACACTACATTATAATTCAATTATAAACTATTTTTTGGTCAACTTATCCTAAGTCTCTTATTTAATGAAAAGAACTTGCTCCCTTAGTTAAATAAAATCTCAAAGTCCCACCTATCCTAAGTGTTCACATGAAGAGAACAATTTCTATTTTGAGAATAAAAGAAAGGGCATTTTTATCCACACATGAGGGACACACCTTTATTTTTTAAATGAATCTTTATTTTTAAAATAACTTTAATTCTCCTCCACACATATTTTGCCTCTTAAACATCATCACTAATCTTTCTTAAGTGAGATCCTTATGCACATGGATCACTCAAGGCTCATTATCCACCCTTGATTTTGCCTCTTAATCTCTACCATCTATTTTTTTTTCTAAAAGTAGACTCTCTCCTCACTTCTCATATCCTGTTCACTTATTCTATTGTTATGTTGCAAGTTTTATTGTTGATTTTGGAGCATTTGGAGCACTTGTCTTGCATTCACTTAGCACCCATTTTGCATTCACTAGATTTGCTTGCATTGAAGCTTCATGGCATTCCTAGCTTAGTTTCCTTTTTGTTCTAGATTAACTAGGAGGCTTTGTAATACTTTCATTTTTGTTAGCTTTATCTTGCATTTGAATGTCTTAGTTTAGCTCTTGCACCTCTCATTTATCTTGCTTTTTTATTTTATCTCATCTTTGATTCTTGGATACTAGCATAGTTTCTCTTGCCTTTGAATCTCTCATTCTATGTGCACCTTGAAAGGGTTGAATACTAGGTTCATTTAAGAGCCACTATACTACTATTTTCACTCTTTCATGTAATAGATAGAGAGCTTTAAGTTGCCATTCAAGGTTCCTAATCCGTTGGATCCCTTGGATATAATGTCTTGGAGAAGTATAATAATATTTGGTATACTTGATACATGGTATTTATTGTTATTAATTTCACATACTTTAATTACACCATCATCAATGATATCCTTGACATCATGTTGTAACCTCATATAACTATGGTCTTATGTACTTTAATATCATGGCAGTCACAATGAAATGTGAGTCAATTTCCCATGGTGGCTTAACTTAAAGTTCATACCATCTTATATCTATTAGACCTTTTGTATTTTCACATGAAATTTGGTTTCTATAAATAAATCCTCTTATTGGCGATCAAGTTCCCTTTTATAACCTCAACTACTACCACCTAAGATAATGTTCCCATATTAATACAATGGGTGAAGTCCCCTTGACTACTACTGATTGAGGGAGACAAAGAACAATTGTGTGCATATGTTTAGGGAGACTAAATTTTTTACTATGAGTAGTATTTGAAATTTAATACTCTTACATCTTTAGCTATGTTTTTAATCATTTATAGTGTCCATACCTTTAATATATGTGCAGGCTCATTAAAGTGTTCATGAGTCTTTTTCACTTCTCAAGGTTCTTAAAGTCCATTTCTTTTTATTCTTTGATTGATAAACAACTAAAGCCTAGAGCATTTATTTATTTATTATTATTGTTTGTTGATATCAATTATTATTAGGTGTTAAGCGCAAGTATATTAGAACCCAAGACCTCCCAAATGAGAGGATCACAATTTAACATTGTGTTGTAGGCTCTTTCCTTTAATGTCCCTTTCTTGAAACGACCTTTTTGTGTCATTTTTGTGCTATCCTAGTGTTTTCTTGTAACTTGTCATTTTTTGGCATAAATTATCTAGACACTACCATGCATTTCTAGCAACCTATAATATTTTATTATTCAAAAGGCATTCTTGATCATTTTCCATTTCTTAGCTTGTAATGTTAGAGAAAATGCCTCTAATCTATCTCATAATCTATAATGAATTCCACATGATTAAGCTTGTATTATAAAATTATAATTCAATATTATAATTTAGAGGACTAGATTTTAGTTCATTCTTCCCTATGCAAAGAGTATTCCTTTCTATATATTTTTATTTTCAAATTAGATATAACTGTTAAAATTATTAATTAAAAAATCATAAAAAAAATCTAATTTTCTACAAATATATTTAGTTATAATATATTAATAACTAAACTATTTTATGCTTTCTTATAATAACTCTACAAAGGGAGACTCTAGAAATAATGGTAGATAGGTTTCTTCTTCCAAATAACATTATATCCATATGAAAGGAATAATTAAACTTTGTTAAATGGTAAATCTTTATTAAATGCCCATTAACATTTATGCATTAACTTTTGCCACTTTTTTTGACTTTTCAGATTTCTGATGCTCGATGTTGGAGAGGATCTATCCTCCCCCTAGATATTATGGCCATGTGCCTTTGGGGTCATCCTTAGACCCAATGTTGGCTAAAGAAGACCATGGTCTGTCACATGCAGTGTCAGTGGAAATTGGGGCACATAATGTGGGTTCTGAGACTGTAGGGTCAGTGAACCCCACCAAGAATGGTTGGAAAAGAATGCTTATGAGGTCTTCCAACATAATTCTTGAATTGATCTTGGTTAACATAAATACCATGGATGATGATA
Source organism: Cupressus sempervirens (assembly GCA_028749045.1). Classification (NCBI taxonomy): domain Eukaryota; kingdom Viridiplantae; phylum Streptophyta; class Pinopsida; order Cupressales; family Cupressaceae; genus Cupressus; species Cupressus sempervirens. The sequence continues at coordinate 832,435,637 of CM053792.1, forward strand.
TTGAGATTGGGCTCCCTAACTTGATCGTAGATAGAACCATGGTAGATTTTCATCTAGCAGTGATGGGTAGATTCCTAAACTTTGGAATTTCGATTGGAATGGTCAAGAAATGGGTTATGGGCCAATGGAAGTTGAAAGGCCATTTTTGTAGCTTTGTTATGTCAGGTAGCCTTTTCCTCTTCATATTTACGTCTACTAACGATCTCTCTATGGTCCTAGTGGGTTCATGGTTATATGATAAGAACCTCCCCACTTTGCTTAGAAGTGGAAGCTAGGGTTCAACCTAACCAATGACCTTTTGCATATGGAATCAATTTGGATTAGGTTACAAGGACTCCTATTGGGTTTTTTTGATGAGTAGATATACCGTTGGATTGGATACTCCCTTGAGAATTTCATTGTTGTGGATGGTGTTGCGTTGTCTAAATCCAATCTTGTGTTCACATGGTTTTGTGTTAATGTGGAAATAAATAAAACCCTTCCCACCTATTTCATACTAAGGTCAAGGTTCAAGAAGCATATATACAAGCTCTAGTATGAGAAAATGCTTCCATGTTCTGCCAAAACTACAAAACTATGGGACACACTACGAATACTCATAAACCAAAGGAGAAAAAAGAAAAAGAGAAAGTCTCCTCCTCAGGGATTGTGAATATTGTTTTGGGATAAAGTTCAAAAGATAGTGAAATCACCATGCAAAGTAAGTTAAATATAGATATCTCAAAAGGGGAGAAATCATACAAGACGCAGAGGTCTAGGAAAGTCCTATAGGAGAGGAAATGAACAATAAAATCTTATTGACATGGAGGCACAAACTATTTATATTGATCACCACTAAAAGAAGGTTAAGGTCTTACAACTTGAGGACCCCCACTTGCAAGGAGCAGTGAACCAACTTGCATTGGTTGATGTAAAAAATACCTTGGTTTCTTCTTTCTAGCATCAAGCAGAAGGGAAGACCCAAAAGAGGGAACTACAAAACTCAAATGATTCTCTAGGTGTTACCCCTGAGGACTTGGTTAGTATTATAGATCTCTCCAAGTCTTCAACACTCAACCCCCCATGGAAAGGTTATTCTAGGAGGATGACTTTGTTAATATTACAGATCTCTCCAAGACTATAACACCCAACCCCCTATGGAAGGGTTACACCAAAGAAAGACCTAAAGGAAGGGTCAAGTGTAAGAAAGTCATTGCAAGTGAGATTTCTACTAGAAGGAAACTTGCCTTACACACCCATCGATGAGGTAAGAAATGATCTTCCTATCTTGGAATATAAGAGGGTTGGACAACCTTAAGAAGCAATTTGCTATTAAATAGTTCATCTTTTAGCATAAGGTGGATATCCTGACCCTAGAAGTTAAAATGACTTACTTTAACTTCTCCCAAATTGTTAAGAACTTTTGGTTGAGGGCCATGTATTTGTATTCCAAATCCAATGGTGCTTCAAGGGGTATTGCTAGTCTTTAGAACCCAGATAGACTAAAAGGTTCTCTCCTTCCATTTTTCCAAAGCTACCTTTTGAATTCTTTTGTGAAAGACTTGAACTCTTGGCATCTTTTCAATGTGTATGCCCCCAACACTAGGGTCATAAAAAAATCCCTATGGAAAAAATTACATAATTGTTTACAATCTTTCGCCTCTAATAATTACCTATTCAAAGGGGACTTCAACTCCCCTTTGTTCTCATCTAAAAAAGTTGGAAGGGTAGGTTCTAACTTGACCATAACATGGTTGATGATGATCTAAAGGAGGCTAACAAAAGAAGAAATGGGAAAATATCAAAATTTATTTTTCCAATATTTCTATACTTTAGTATTTTGCATTTTTGGAGGCCTTCAAAGCTTTTATAGGCCATGAAAGCTCTCTTGATTCATGTGTCTTTAATTTTGGAGATAGACAATTTGATTACCTTTCCAACAGTGTAAGCAGTGTACATTTTTGAGCTATTTGCTAAAAGTTATGACTTCTACAAGTTGACATAAAATTTGGAATATTTTTTAAAAAGATTTCATACTTTTAATATTTTATTATGTAATAAACATTATGTGAACTGTTCATTTCTTTTTTAAGAAATGTTGGTAGCCCTTTAGATTCATCAAACATTTTATAAACTTGAGTTTTAAATGAAATGAACTACTTTTGTCTTGCATAATCTATTGTACTGAAATTGTTCTATTCGCATTAGAATTAACAGTACTACAGGTATCACACTAGGTATTGTAATTCGTAATCATAATTGGATCATGACTATAATGATAACATGGGGGACCTTGTTAGCTTCATAAATAACACCAACCTTGTGGATATAAATCTCACTGGAAACCCCTTTATGTGGACTAATAATAGAAAAGGGGCCCATTTGATCCAGGTTAGATTGGATAGATTCCTTATTTCCTCTACTTGGGTGGCTTCTAATGATTCTCATTTGAATTCTCTATCATGTACTATCTTTCATCACAACTTTCTAATGTTTTGATGGAAGGATACTTTGTTCTGTGGCCCTCCCCCATTCAGATATGAAATCATGCGGTCTTTCCATCCATCTTTCAAGGAGATGGTTAAAAGGTGGTGGAACACCCCTATAATGGGTACTACTATGTTTAGAGTCTCTTCTAAACTAGATATGGAGTAAGCAATTTTTGGGTACATTTTTGTTACTAAGAAAGATCTTTCTTGTTGTCTTTCAGGGTTCACTTTAATGGTGAATATTTTCCATTTGGTGAATGTTTCTCATCGACCAATATCAATTTGGCAAACAAATTATGCATATGTGGGTTGGTGCATCACCCCAAGTTTACCAAATATAAGTCAAACCCCTAGGGCCCATAGCTAGAGGATTTATGCCATTGGAGCTCCTTTCAAAACGAAATAGCCAATCAAAAATATTTTTTGCACATTGCAAATTAAACACATTCACCTATGATTTCTATGATTTCTAAAGTGGAACTTCTTGGACGGCCTCAATTTGCCCTTGGTTTTAAAAAATGTTTTAGGAGAGGGACGCATTCGTCCGCCAAATATGTTAAGGTGTCTCACACACTAATTCAATTTTTCCAACTATATTATGCATGGTTGTATAATGGATGAACCATATTCACCTTGGAAATTCTAGAGTACGTATTTTTCTAACATGAGCTTCGACAATATTTTTTATGCACTAAAATATTCTTATAGAATTCACAAAAAAAGAGTGGTATAAATACATTCATAGATCAATAGGTTGTCTCAATTCAAATCAATAGTGAAGTCTGAATTTCTCATACCATCGAGAACATTATTGCATGAGTTGCAAGTCTAACAATTGCATTTTAGCCAAAGGCGAGTAACTCAAATGCCTATCTATCTATTCTCTATAATTTTAATTTGTTCTTATATTTAGTAGATACAAGTTAGACTATTAGTGGTTAATTATCCACTAGGACCAGTGACCAGTACCACTGAGTCATGCAGTAACCAAGGAGACCCATGACATCTAAATTTTACAATATAGGTTGTACAACCAATGAATATTATTTCAATAAATATATGTAATAGACTATAGTTGACTACCACTTCTTAAGCAACTTGAATTTTATTGTAGCCTATATGTCTTGGGAGATGTTGAACATGAACAAGGGTAAGAGTCCTACATGTGGTGGAAGTCAATAAAGGCCAATAAAGTGCAAAATCTTGTCATCATATTTTGGTGGCCAAAATCAAGAAGCTACATCATCACAAGTACATTTATACAAGATTCCCAACCACTGCCACTACCAATTCTACTGGCACATATTGAAGAAGTTGATGAACTTGATATCTCTGATTATGATGAACTTGAAGAAGATATTTAGGTAAATATCCAAAGTAGCCAAAATAATATAATAGACTTGGATGATAATTCCAAAGATGGTGATGGTCCACGAGAAGGAAAGGGAAAAAGAAATACAATGAAAAAATTGATGTGAAATCCAAAAAATATCAGCATTGGGATCTATCAATCATGAATTTTCAAATAGAATGAGTCTCAAAGTAAATATTCATTGAACCTATAAGAAATCCAAAAGAAGGTGAGCCTCTAGTAGAATGTAGATGTATGATATACAAAAGGATAAATAAAAATGAAAATAGGTTCCAGCTAAAAATTGACACCATAGAAAAGAATATGGGTAAAGTTCATGAGAAGAAAACTATAGATGGAGTGGAAACATCAGTGACAAGATGGAAAACCAAGGAAAAATGTCAACATGTTATGAATGTAGAAATCTTAGAATTTTAGGAGAAAATATAGATGAAGCCTATTGAATTAAAGGGCTCAATTGAATCTCTTCTTGGAAAAGCAATGGAAGTTCAAGAAATGGGTAAAGTTCTTCAGTTAAACGTTGTCTTCTATATTTTGAGTAAAGGGTGTATCATAATAAACTACCATCATCGAGTGGTTTATTACACTTTTTGAGAGTTCATTATTATGTGAGGAGTCACTAATCAATAAACAACTAATGGGAATGGGCAAGTTGTCTTGTTGAGGTTGAAAGGGAAAATATCAAAGAAAAAATTAAAGAGTCAAATTTCATTGCATTATTATTTATTACTGTTACTTTTTATTTTCATTATTATGCTCATATGATATGTTGTTATCGTACAATCGTTGATGATTTCTATGAAAATATAGCAATTCAAATGATAAAATTCACAGTCACTCTCATTACTTTTTTTACACATGATAATAGATAAAATTAAATGAATTTAGTTTTCAATTTAGTTAAATTTGAATACCCAATTTCATAATCATGAGTTAAAAGTACTAAATTTACAACCACTAAATTTAGCAAATGGCCCTATATTCCATTCTATATAAATAAAAAATTTAGAAATAAGGGAGCAAAAAAAGCTCCAAGTTGTTTTGCCTCATGGGAATAATCTTAAAGTAGCATAAAATTTAGTATCACAAACATTTTTTGCATTTGCATTTGATAGGCCTAGTAAGAAAAAAAAGCGTTTGGATTCTGCTACGTTTATCATGTTCAAGAAACTAAGTTCAAACTTAAAAATCGTATCAAATAATTACATATAGAAATAAAGTAAACGCTACAAAGGTAATTAAAATCACTTTCCAAATATCACATACTCTGATGCCTGATGGATGTCTTATGCTATGATTGAAGATTTGGTTAGCTTTTTAAGGATGTTGAATTCTATTTTGTTTGGAGTTTGAGCATCTGTTATGTTATAGTAGATGACCTTTAACTTTGTCAAACTTCCATATTTGGAAGATTTACTTGAAAGCCAATAATGCATTCAAATTCACCAATGGTTTGATGCAATTCAAAATGCCTTCAAGAGTACAATCCTAAGGAAACTTGACTACTTCAGACATCATTTTGGCCTCTAACTCTTTTTGGTAAACTTCCTTTCCAATGAATGTCATTGATGAATTACTAGAACAAAAATTAGGAAAACCAAGAATTATCATTATTTTTCCTCTATCATCCATCTTGGTGATTTTTCTCCCAATTGAGTTAAAATATTCCTCTCCTTCCCTTATACTCTAGCATTTTTGAATGATAGCTGATGACTTTACTGATGCACTAACGTGGTCATGAACTCCTTGACTAGCCAAATACCTATCACTATGTGTATAATCAATCTTGCAATCTTCTTGATCTTAAAAAGGTCTTTTTTCTTCTCAATCTTCTCTTTTATACTCCCATAATCAGCTCAAAAACTTTGATGCAATTCAAACCAATCACACAACTTATCAATATTGTCCATAATTTTCCCCCACTTTTTTTCTTTAATTAGCTTAACTAATTTTTTTTTTTTTTTTTTCATTTGGCTCAACCAAATTTTTCTCATAGGTTGTGATTGTTTTATTTTTCTTATGTACCTCTTGTACCATTTGTGACAACTGATTTTCACTTTGTTTCTTTATTTCCTCAACTTTCTCTTCCCATTGTTTTTCTTTTTCCCTCTCATTGTCTAGTTCCTTATTTATGTTACTAATTTTATGTCTACTAGACTCCAACCTTTTAAAAAATATCTATTGCAGATGCTCTTTCATCTTCAAGTTGTTTATTTGATTCTTGCAATTTGTCCCTGAGTTCTTTTAATTTTACATTAGCTTCCATATTAACATGGTCCAGAGTATTGCTAACTTTCTTAGTGCCATGTTCCAATTGTTCCTTCAACATATTGAGTTCTTCCTCTCTCTCTCTACATTTACATAACATAGATTTTTAATATTTTCTTCCAATTGTTCCTTCACAATTTTCGTTTCTATCTCCATATTTTTTTGGCTAAGGCCATGCACTTGCTTCTTGAGAGGAAGCACTTGTAATCCTTTTCTATATTTCTTTGCTCCTATTGTCTACTACTTTCTCCTTTACCTTTTCATTTTCCAAGTCTTATTTTAGTTTTTCAATCTCTCTCTCTCTCTCTCTCTCTCTCTCTCTCTCTCTCTCAAACATTAAACTGTAGCCCATAGAGTTGGTCTTTTTTTCCACACTGACTTTATCCACATTTTTTACTTTGGATATATCCATAGATAGTGTACTAACATGAAAATATGATGGATATATCTGACTCTTTTGTGGATTATTATCTAGCTATTGGGGAGAATCAATCATAAACTCCATCTTTTGTTTATTTGTATTATATGTTTGAAATATCCTACTCGATGTAGGTTCTTGAGAATGAGCTACCTCAAGTACATCCTTCCTGAATGCCTTATTATTATTTTATTTTATTTTTGTGAAGTCTTGAAAAATTGTTACAAAATTATTGAATTCAAAATTTAGATTTGTTGATACAATACGATGCTTGGAAGGAGAAAGATCACTTGCAATATTGTACTTGTCTCCGCCAATGCTTGAGGTTGTAATAATTGCATTTTGTGGATTACCAATGGCATCACCCCTTCCTAATCCTACCCCACTACCACTAATAAGTGGAGTTTCTAGACTATTCTAAAGGTTTTGTCCTGAGGGAGTTGCAAATGGCATTGTATTAGTATGAGTATCTGAAACCTTTTTCTTCTTTACACAGTGACCTTCAACTACAATATTCTGGTCAAGTTTCAGTCGCATCATACTTTTTGAAGATGAAACAACTTGCAAGGTTAAAAATCCACCTTGGATGAATAATGGGATAGGTCTACCAATTTTTCAAGAACCTGATGGGTAATCTAACTCATCTCCAATGATTGGTTTATGACTAAGTTTTGGTAGCTCTAGTATTGGGAGTGGATACCAATTTCCTTGACCTATTATGTCTAGCCCACCATCACCTGGATAACCCATTTTTTATATCATCTTGCCTCTATGCCATAATTTTTCCTTGTCTGTTGATTAAGTACAATATATTTTCTAGTTGAATCAAATGTACTACAACTAGTAGTAGTTGGAGTAGTGGAAATAGTGGTAGTGCTTGTGGCAGTGGATGAAGGATGCTTACAAACCTCATAGTCATTTCCTTCATCATTTGCATCATATCATGTTTTTGTTGCATCTGGATGCTCATTATCCCATAATTTGCTAAATGTTTATATCTACACATATGGTTTTGAAAGAAAAAAATGGACTAATTAATGTGTATATCTACAAAAATATTGGGCATATTATACTTAATGTTTATATCTACACATATGATTTTGAAAGAAAATTTTGGTATAATTAATATGTATATCTGCAAAAATATTGGACATGTCGTACTTAATGTTTATATCTACACACATGGCTTTGAAAGAAAAATTTGGTCTAATTAATGTGTAGATCTGCAAAAATATTGGACATGTTGTACTTAATGTTTATATCTACACATTTGGTTTTGAAAGAAAATTTTGGTCATCTTGCTCAAATTCACCATTAGGGTAAGTGCACCAAGTTGTGGTGCCAAAAAGGTGACACCCTTTTTTTTTCTAACATTCAATAGTGCGTATGTGCTATAGCACACATGCGCTATGGCTTGGGTATCCCAAGCCATAGCATGTACATGCTATAGTGTGTGCCCACTTTTAAAAACCTAAATTTTTAAAATGGGTTGCATACCTGCAGCCCATTCATTTTTAATTTTTTTTCCTACTTCCCCTCCTCATAGCGCATATGTGGACCGAACAAATTGAAGGTTTTCACCACTTGCCTTGCCAATATGCCTCCTTGCCATCGAAGTTCAAGATCATGAGCACGTCGTATGTTGTCTAACCTTCTTTTTGCATTGTTTTATATTTTTTTTGTATTATTTTATAGGGTTTTTTTAGTTTTTCTTTAAATTTGTTTATTTATTTAGATTTCAATTTATTTCTTATCAAGAAATGTGAATAATGAGCCAGAAAATCCCCAAGAAGATCAAAACCAAAACCCTCCACAACAAGAACAACAAATTTGGCAACCTGCACTAATTGAAAGACCTCCTCCTGGCACACAAGAAAACATAATAAATGAAATAGAAAGTGGCAAAATTGAATTAGAAGCACTCATTGGTAGGTTGAAAGCTTCTAGACAAACCAATCCAATGAGAGCTTAATTGGCATCCTCCCTTGAGTCCATTAAGACCCATGTAGCTTTTGTTAGTGGTCAGTTGGAAATTTGGCAAGTTAAGAGGGATGAAAAAAAAAGATATTATGCAAATGAATTATCATATCAAGATGTTAAAAAAAAAAGATATACCAAAAGGGAGGATTTGTGCATTATTTAGAAAGCCTGGTGAACAAGATATTGTTAGAGAGACAACTAATCAGTTCTCCATCCAGTGGTCCACACACGATGGTATTAGGAATAATTTTTTGGATAGATGGTGGATGGTTTTTGATTCCCGTCCTTGCAATTATCACGAGGTCCCAATGTATTTCTTAAGGAAATTGTATTATGAGTTTTTCCTTGGGGAGATCCCCAATTATTTTGATATATTAGAATCTCAGGGTAGAGGTGGGGGGTCATCATTTGAGAGGCTAGGGGCACGTCATGACCCTAATGTAGTTCAGGCACCTGTGGTTAAGCCACAGGGTGAGCATCTGACTATTCCTTCAATTGTGAAGGAACATGTAGAGGCCAACACTCTAGGGACTATTAGTGCTTTGACACAGACCCTCATTCATTGAAAGAGTCCATTAGTTAAGGAGGAGCCTTCTACACATCACAGTCACATGTGCACATCATGTGGATCCTTATGCACATCTGGCAATCATGTTGGAGATGGTGCAGATGATGGGCTAGTGACTAATCAGTTCCTGAATGAGACATTTGGCATTGACACACAAGTAAATTACAATTATAATAAACTAATTTGATCACATTTCATATGTATAGTGAATGATTAATTAATTAGCATGTATTGACATTGTTCAAAATTCAGGGTCAGAGTGTTAGTGGCCCTAGCAGCAATTCCCCAGCCCCATTTTTTGCCCCATCGAAAAGTCCAGAGGTATGTATCAATTTAATCATTTAAATTAATACATATATTTATTAAGTAATCATATGAAGTATTGACAAAAAAAATTATGCATGTGTATCACTTCTCTACAGGACTATCAACATTCACTATGGACTCTGAGCTCAGACATGATACAAGCTTCATAGAGGTACATTTGTTTCATGTTAATTTAATTCATTTGATTATATTTGTTTCATGTTTCATGTTACATGTAACATGTATTGTATGACATGCAACTCTTGACATCTGAGACTCCTCATATTTGGCAGTCTGTCGATTATGGAGTGGCTGCAGCTTATGCTAGTTCATAGCCATTGACTGAGGTATGAATGAATTTTCTTAGTTTTTGTTGTTTTTTATAATAGTTAGTATCAAAATTTCTAATGTTATTTATAAGTGATTATATTGATTGAATTGTTGTAGGGTCTTGTTACACCCGATCACCCACGATCCTTCAAGGTGGACTTACAGAGCAACTATATGATGGTGGTAAGAAAAAAATTAATTTTATGTGTACATATATTTGATTTCAATGTATAATAATTATTTATTCATATCTACTTTTTTTGTATCAGCTCAAGTTAGAGAAAAGCCTCAACAAGAGGACAAGCAAGCATGTGAGGAAGACCCCATCATCGCCATCATCTCCCTCCACATGATGACTGAAAACCTCTAGATATTTTTTTCTTCCCCTCATGGAAGGAGAAGATATAGTTGATAGACATACATGTATAGGCATCAACAGACATATATGTTGGATTTTTTGTCAATGGACATATTCAATATACATTTGATGTATATATGACATTTTATATTTGATGTATGAAATTTATTTCATGCATGACATTATTGGTTAATATATGATATCTTTGTTCATGTACGACATTATTGGTTATCATAATATATTATGTGTTTGTTAATGTATGCCATTATTGGTTATCATTTTATATTATATGTTTGTTCATGTATGACATTATTGGTTATCATAATATATTATATGTTCCTTCATGTATGACACCCCTGGTACTCGTACCCACGTACCCAAGTACCAGGTACATATATCCCAAGTATGGGGTACTTGGTGGAGAGCATCATAGCTAAGGACCTTGATTGAGATTTTGGATTTTTTTTTGGTTTTTTGTTTGTGTATTAGCTCGTTGTTTATCAAGCTTAATTCAATACCTAATCAATTCATAACTTTGATAGAATATTGATTAACAATAAACTTTATGATTGTTTAAGCATAATTTTATCATTTCCAATATGTCATTTTCATATGATTTATGATCTTGTTCATGTTTAAAGTTTTCCTTCTCTATTGTTTGTTTATCAAGCTTAATTCAATACCTAATTAGTTTCAAACTTTGATACAATATTGATCAACAATAAACTTTATCAATGATAAAGATAGAAATTTATCATTTGCAATATGTCATTGGTATATGATTTATGATCTTCTTGTTCATGTTTAAACCTTCCTTCTATGTTATGCATCTAAACATTTATCATAAATTATTATTACAAACATATAACAAATCTGAAACTAAAAATAATACATTACATTTGCAAACTTTATCACTATTCTTGATTTGAAAAATCATTATCATGACTCATCAATTTACGTTTTCTATAAATATAAAAGTATAATTAAAAATAAAGTTTGACATACCAAAGTACCCCCATCCCCAATTATAAAAAATAGTTGTACATGTACCTGTACCCGTACCCTAACTACACCAAGTACCCCCATCCCCATGCAACCTTGTATATTATATGTGGATCTTGGTGTTTTCTATACACCTATATGGTCTATAGGATCTCTTGCTACTTAGAACATCCTGTAACCTTGCCCAACCTCCTCACCAAGTTAACTGAACCAAACTTGCAGCATCACTCCCTTACTCTTCTAGGAATAGTATCCCTCCAAAGGTTTTATAGGTCTACTAGGGTACCATAGAACTCCCTAGTCTAACCAAGGTTTCCATGATGTCCTAAGGTGTTATTCGAACACTTTTACTATAATTGAATGGATAACAACAATGGGTTTGTACCTAATTTCAAGATTTCTTCACAAAAGGGCTATAAGGAGAGCCCCTAATTAGGCCTCCACCCAGATTTGTAGGGCCAATAGCTCTTTTGTCTTATGGTTTCAACAACTCTGTCCTTAAGAAAAATTGATACATAGGACCCATGCTTAATGATTTTTAGGGTCTCATGGTGCGTGCAGGCTGTACAACAAAAATAGCAAAATTGAGGGTTTGGTAGTGTTTTCTTGGTTTCTTGTTGTCCCCACTTTTAAGAAACCTTCCACACTTCATCAAGACTCCTCCTCTACAAGTTAGAACCTCCTCATACCCCTCTTTAATTCCTCAAAAGGTCAATTCTTAATTCTTCAAGCTTTTCTCTCGAGAGCTCTTTCTTTGTTGATAGTCTATAGCTAGGCATTGCCTAGCTCGCCTAGGGCTTGGTCAAAGAATTCTTTGCACTCACTTTTAGGGCCCTTTCTTGCATAATATAATACATTAGGGTCTATAGGCTTGAAATCCATAAGACCATGGAATTTTCATGGTGGAGACAAGACTTATAGCCCTTTCATGATAAACAACTCCAAAACTTGCAACAGACAGGTATCTTTGAAGAAATTTGCAAAACCTTTCAAAACTTGGTCACAAACTATAACTAATGCATGGTGAATATAGAGGCTGCAAGTATCTAATATTTTTTATCTATTATAGATAACTTTCATATATCTATTGTGTGACCTCATTCAATCCATGTCTCTTGGCTTAAGGCTCTACTTTCATAGCATTAACATCCTTAAAAGTGTATTATGCTAGTGCTTTAACATAATAGGATGCATGTCCCATGTTCATCTATGACAAACTTGATGCAGAGTGCACAAAAATGGAAGCACAATACAAGGCCAATCCCTAATGAACACATCAAAAATGTTCCAAGATTTGAACTTATGGCTTTTTCTTCTTTATAAGTATCTACCCCTCCTAGTAATCACTAAGAAAGGTTTCAAATATTACCAGCCACAAGTAAGGCACAAAGCAACTTGATCCAAAATTGAGCAATAAGGAAAAACTCCCTTAAATAGGGAAAAATGGGGATTTTATGGTTCTAGACCATACAACTTCCAAAAAAGGCTTAGATCCACTTAGTTTCAACCCAATTAAGCCAAATCAACCACTAGTTACACTTCCAACAACCCGCAATCCAATTTGTAAGAATAGACCTAGAATCTTATTAGGTCTCCAAACACTGATTTTTGCCAATAACTTTAAAACTCTCCAAAAGACCTGAGGAAAAAATTATATTTTCAAGTACCCTTTTCCAAGTTCTCACAGACTCCAAAGTTGTAGAGACCAATTCTACTCTAGCATATCATAACCATAACCAAGTACACAGACTTAATTAGCTAGTTTAGGCTTGGTTTTCAAGGAAAGTGGTTAAGAATGGATACATAGGATCAAATATCCACTCTTAGGATGTTCTATTAACTTAAACAAGGACCCAAGCACCTAATAGTTTGGACCATTGGGTTGCTCAAACAAAAAGTTGCTTAGCAAAATTGCAAAAGTTGCTTAACAACTTTTTGCAATTATTGCGCTATAGCAAAAAATATTGAAAAACTTGCAAGAAAGTGTTGCAAATTGGATTTTATTGACTCTAAGAACCTTATTAGGTTCCCAAACCTCTATACACACCCTAAAAACATAAAATGAAACAAAAATCACCCATTAGGACCAAATGATGCCCAAGGTTTATAGTCATACCAAGGGGTCTTATTTCCTTTACAAGATGGATGGGTAATAGGGAGATCATTAGATCTACCCCTAGACCTAATTACAACATATATATGAAAAAGAGTTAGGTGCTCTGCACCAAAACTACTTTCCTAAACCTTTTTGTTCTTTAACTTCTTCAATTTAGCGCTTTGTCTACTGTACAAATCATCTTTCACATCACCAACAATACAACCATAAACTTCATTTTTTTGACATCTTTTGGAATCCCTTTGCTCATTTAGGCTGTGAATTTTGGAGCACCTATTGTCATCTTCTTTAACACTACTATTGCCATAATGCTATAACTGTCACATTCTCCAAAGGGAAAACCTCACTATTTCAATGTCTTATCCTTAATGCTATGACAATTACACAGCTTTGGACCTCTAGATTTGTTAGATTCTTATTCATTAGATCACAATTTGTCACAACAATATAATAATATATTTATATAGTGTAGCCTCAAAACCACCATATATCACTAGTGCACTAACATGTGTGCAAAAATATTTGAAAGCCTTTGTTGAATTCTCAGTTCATGCTAGGTGAAACTTGTAAATTTATTCTAATAGAGTTAAACATTGAAAAAATAGGAATAGATAATAAATTTCCTCAAACTACCAACCTACCACCACCTAAATGGCATTTGGAGCTCCTCTTCATAGCTTTAGAATTGTTATTGTTCCTTCGTCATTATCCATTTTTGAACTAACTCACAACTTTACAACTCATTGGAGTATTTGATTGTGAGTCATCTTACACGTACAAAACTAGGTGTTTTGTTAAAAGATCCTTGAAACATTTCAATTTATTACTCCTACTATAAATAGTACTAAATGTCTTCTATTCTATTACACATGATTACTAGATTTATTAAGATTGTTGTCTCACTATGTCTTATTATTTTTTAAATTCACTATCATATGATCCATTAAATTAGTTCTTATATACCTCTACCATAATGGTTCTCCATGCTTTTTACCATATGACTATAATCTATGTGATATAGTGGTAAACTAGCTTTTAAGAGGTTTTTCATTATACTTTAATCAATCATTGATCTCAATTGGACACCTCTATTACATTTGCACATAACTACTACATAGGCTTCTCACATGTACTTTTTCACTTGTTTGGACCGAGCACTATTGTTGTGCTTAGTTGAAAGAAAAATTAGAATGATTTTAAAGATTGTCATGATCATACTTTGCCACTTGACATTCTTTTACTTATTCCATCTGTATAGGAAAAGATTCCACTTCTTTAACCCTACAAAGAAGCCCTAGAAATGAACATGAATATTAAGTTTAATACCATGTCATTGTTTCCATAGAAATTAGCATTTTGATAAAGATTTAAGAGTTTTTTAAGAGACATTGATAGTTACACTACTAAAAAGGTTGAAAAAGTTGTTCATCACAATCACTATTATTGCCTTGAATATTTTCCTTTGATCTCATTCCCTCATAATGGCTTTAACTTATGCATTGATTATCATTAATGTTGTTTTAACAATTATAGTAGCCTTTTATCTAAAACCCTTCATGAATATCATCTCCCTTAGTCTATGATGTACATCCCAACCAATCATTACTTGGAATGTAACACTTTCCATAGTCTTTCTTAGGAATGTTTCAGTTTGGCATGCCTCAGAACATTCAAGTGCTCAACGGGATGGGATGAGGTTAGGGCTAGTTTTTACCAAGCCACCTGGAGCTAATAGAATAGACAGTTTGATCCCAGGAGGAAAGGTGAGAGAGATTTGGTAGTTGGCAACTTTGTACTGGCCAACACTACAAGTTTCAACATCACCTGAGATGGCATCGCAAAATCAAAACAGAGTAAGCTCTCCAAAAATTGAGAGAAGCTATTGTAGGTCTCCACAACATGGTCCTATAGGAACTAGAGTTGCATCCATACCTTGAACGAGCTCTGAGATATGCCCTATCAAAGATCGTTGCCCTATGGCATTTAATGACCCTTAGGGACATTTCAATTTGGCATACCCAAGAATGTTTGAGCACTCAACATGATGGGATGAGGTTGGGGATAAGGTTTAACTAGCCACCCAAAGCTAGAAAAATAGACAGTTTGATCTCACAACAAAAGGTGAGCGAGATTTGGCAGTTGGCAACTGTGTACTGGCCAACACTATAAGTTTTAGCATCACTCGAGATGGCGTCGCAAAATCAAAATGGAGTAAGATCTCCAAAAAGTGAGAGAGGTTATTGTAGGTCTCCACAACATGGTCCTATAGGAACTAGAATCACATCCATATCTTGCACGAGCTCTGAGATATGCCCCGTCAAATATCGCTTCCCTATGGCATTTAGTGACCCTTAGGGACATTTTGGTTCGGCGTGCTCAAGAAAATTTGAGTGCTCAATGGAAGGGGATGAGATTGGGGATAAGGTTTACCTAGCCACCCAGAGCTAACAGAATAGATAGTTTGATCCCACAACAAAAGGTGAGAGAGATTTGGTAGTTGGCAACTTTGTACTAGCCAACACTACAAGTTTCAGCATCACCCAAGATGGAGTCGTAAAATCAAAATGGAGTAAGATCTCCAAAAATTGAGAGAGGTTATTGTAGGTCTTTTCAATACAGTCCTATAGGAACTAGAATCACATCGATATCTTGCATGAGCTTTGAGATATGCCCCATCAAAGATTGCTACCCTATGGCATTTAGTGACCCTTAGGGACATTTTGGTTCGGCATACCCAAGAACACTTGAGTGTTCAATGGGATGGGATGAGGTTGGAGATAGGATTTACTCGGCCACCTAGAGATAACAGAATAGACAATTTGATCTCACGAGGAAAGATGAGAGAGATTTGGCAGTTGGCAACGTTGTACTGGCCAACACTACAAGTTTCAGCATCACCCGAGATGGCATCACAAAATAAAAATGGAATACAATCTCCAAAAAGTGAGAGATATTATTTTAGGTCTCCACAACATGGTACTATAGGAATTGGAATCACATCCATACCTTGCACAAGCTCCAAGATATGCCCTGTCAAGTATCACTGCCCTATAGCATTTAGTGACCCTTAGGGATGTTTTGGTTCGGCATGCCTGAGAATGTTTGAGTGCTCAAAAAGATGAAATGAGCTTAGGGATATGGTTTACCCAGCCACCTAGAGCTAATAGAACAGACAGTTCAATCCCATGACCCTTTTTCCACTAAGTTGCAAATATGAGCAACTTTTACAACTTTCAACAATGCAACTTTGCACAAAAAGTGCAATTTTTACATTTTTCACTTGATTCCACTTCTATGACTTGGAAAAGGTTTGGAAACAATAAAATAGCTAATTTCCAAATGCTCATCACTTCACCAATTTCCAAACTCCTGCAAAGTTGTCAGCATTTTTACAATTTTGCTTTGACAACTTTTGCAATTTTTTGCAATTTTTGACATCTTCACTCCTAGACACCTAAAACTTAACCTAATGACTCTAAGGACCTTTATAAATTTCTAAGAAACATAAAAATCCTTTTTTCCTTGAAAAATCACTAAATTACTCATTTTTGACCCCTTGGTTCAATTTGGCACTCTGCCTTATAATGGTACCTAAAGTCCAATTAACCTTACATCTTGGGTCTTATTACATATTGGGTCTTATTGGATAGGTATTTGAATCACCTTTCATCTACATTTGGTTTCGGGTTTTTATCTATTAATTTGTGCAAGTTATTGTTGTTTTACTAAGGGCTGCCTGGTTAGTGTTGTAATGTGATTAGTTTCCATTCATGGACCTCTAACTTGCAACCCAATGGTGAGACTAGGCTGATTTTCAATGAGAAGAAATTTAAGGGAAATTTTCACATATGGTAGAGTTTTAAGGGCAGAAAATGTGGTTTTCTATTTTTTCTTGCAGGCCCTAGGCTGAATATCACCATGTATTCAGCCCTGTTTTAAAGAAGAAGTGGTCTAGAACTCCCAAGCTTGTCATTGTGACCCAAGGGAAGGGTGGAACTTTTTTTTGGAATGGTGAGGAAGAGTATCAAGTGGATGTGTTGATTCTATGACCCCATCTCTTGGGATTTGCTTTGGAAAGCCAGCCTACTTAAGCCTATTAGGACTGCGAACCTAGTTGATGTTTGGGTATGCTAGAGTAGCATCAGCCCATAATAATTTTGGATATTCATGAGTATGGAAAAGGGTATCTAAAAATGTATTTTTTTTACCACTTTATTTGGAAAGTTTGGGAGTTAACCCTTGAAAACTAGAAATAGACCTACTAGGATTCCTAGGCCTAGATTTGGTAACTAGGTCTATTGGTGGTGTTTGAACCTTGAAAGTGGATGAATCCTAGTGGGATAGGTCTGAGTATGAAAAAAAAAAGTCTTTTTTTGAACCCTTGAAAGCATTTTCTCTAATTTACCCTATTTGGCCTAGTTGAGGGCTAGTGTCCCTAAAGCCTAATTGAGACCCAAGTTTGTTGTGAACCCTAGGAAGAGAGTACGACCTTGGAGAAGTGGATTCCACTTGGAAAGATAGAGGTCAGCATTGGGAAGAGGCTAGTAACTTTTCTTGGCATCTTGTAGTGGGTTGGGTGTTGCTAGTCACTGTCGGAGGTGGTGGTAGATTGTGGTTGTAGACTCTGCATCAAATTTGATGCCACAGGTATAGCAGCGGGAGATATGCCTAAAGGATACCATGGTTTTAAGTAAAATAGTTAGATTAATCATCATAAACATGGTGTAGGATCAACTAATAGGTCTTGGAAGTGATTTCTTGGTCAGATTTGAAGAGGCCCTAGTTTTTGGCCTTGTTTGGTGAGGGTTTCATAAAAAGAACATATAAAGAGTTTATGGGTTCAATAAAATTGAAGAATACTCACTTTATGATCATATTAAGATACTTTACCAAATTTTATGGTTGGGGGATAATTATTCTATATAGTTCCTTTGTAAATGGAGGGGTTTATATGCCTAAAAAGTGGCCCATAGTGTAACAGCAGAGACTTGGTCCAAAACAACCATACCTCATCTTTTAAAATGTTATAGAGAATCAAAATAGGTATCCTAATATTCAATTTATTTTCTTGATGGTATGGAAAAATGTGGAGAAAAATGCAAGAGGACAACATTTTATGCATTTTTTTCTCTTTTTACATCATGTTAACTGTCTAAAGGCTTTTGGCAGTGGTTTGAAGTTTATATAAGCATAATACAAAAATTCAATCATAAACATCCAAATACTACTATCCGGTTGGTAATGATTTAGTATTTATGCACTCTTATGGAAATCAAAGGTCATGATTTAGTCTTAAACAAATTCATTTCTCTTCAAATCTCTTACTTCTAGCCAAGCTCATCGAAATGCCTCTCATTGGAATCTAGACCATCTGCATGCTCCTAAATCTTGACTACCAAGATCAAGGCAACTCTCCTGTTGGAATCCATAATCTTGGTTTCCCTCTTCTTTCAAGTTGATTTTCAACTTGTGAAAAAAATTATTATTTTAGCAGCATCTTCAAATTAACTAACATACTACCTAGTTGTATAGAGAATTTATCCACCAAATTACTAGAAATTAAAGATCAAAATTTGAATCTTGATAAATGATAGTCAACATCTAACCATTTCATAACAATAGAACAACTTAAATGAAAATAATGTCTCAGAACAACTTCTCTGTCTAACTACAAGGTTTGGTTCTATCTCTCTCCACAACTCAATATTCGTATAGCGAGATAGTAGGATGGATTGATGGCCATCTATTCTTATCATCAAGTATGTGCTTAAAAATTTGCTACCACATGAAATGAAATGCTAAGAGTAGAAATAGAATTTGAGTTAACTTTTGTCACAGAGTTTTGTACCCTTGTCCAAATTTTTTACCTAAGGACAACCTTGTGAAACATGGAAACAACCTCCAAGTTGTGGAACTTGAACTATGAGGTTGAGTCTCCGGAGAAGGCCAACTTCCTTTACTATTAGGGTGCACCTAACTACTCTTGGAGAGGAAAAGGGAGAAGGAAAGCATGAAAAGAAAATCTACCTACTCTAATCTAAGGGGGTGACGCACCAAAATAGATTGTTCAACCAATCTCTGGCCATACATGTGCTATTGAACCATCATGACACCAAAAGATATACACATTTAGACTTGTTTTAATCTAACAACCACATGCAGATTAGAAAACCCAAATGAATGACACAAGGAAAGAGAGGATTCACTCATACATCACTCACAAGCCAAAAGAGATATAGTCATACAAATTGCAGATCTCTACAAAACACCAATGAGAGGCAAATAGCTCTTGCACTTTCACATTAATGGCTAAAGGAGAGAAGGTAGAATGTCATACAGTTCAGAGGCAAAGGGAATTTACACATGAAATTGCAAAGCAATAACAAAGAAGTCAGAGAAGAGTCGACCAGAACAAAATCTACAAAAATTGCCTTTATAGCTCAAGCATAACTGAGATGTCCTCTAACTGAAGTTACTCTACAACCACTTCCATTAAGTCTTACAGAGAATAATCATGCAGATCTAGGGCAAATCCAACCTTGGCACAGACCTAACAAATCTAATCTTTGATGGAATAGGGCCTTGAAAAGATAGAATGGTGCCATTAAATAGTTCTGACCAGGTAGATGGATAGGATCAAAGGTGGTGGAGTGTTCTCCTTCATTTACCAAGCAAAGCATTCACTCAGAAGTGGTTGAAATCAATCATGAAAATTAGATCGTGCAAGTAAACCTGATATCTTATGTTTCTAGCTCATGAATTAGCAAGGTAAAATAGTAAACTAGATTCTGGCACAAAGATGAGCCATGTGGACCAATGATTTCATTCTATTTTGCCACCCCATGGAGTCTTCATGCATTTGACTATATCTTCTTTACCAACTGCGCCACCTCCCAACTTAACTGTGACTGCCTCAAGAAACTGCGACCTTAACTGCCAACCTTTCTATTAATACTTTGGTCGGGCCCACCAGGACACGTGTTGCGAAGGGGCTTGCCCGCATTGCTTAAGAATCATGCACTTTCATATCATGGGCAAGCACCAGCCCTGGATCCCTAAAAATCTGACAGTGAGTAAGATTCACTAAAGGGACTGGCCCACATTTTGCACTGTCATCACCCTAGCCAATGAGAAATTAACTAACTGCCAACGTGTCATTAATCTATAAACTCATTCTTGATGCATCACTAGTTCAGGGTCCACCCTGTGGCTTATGGAACAAACTTTGCCCCACAAAGACACACGGCGGTGAATCACTATCTCGCTATACATATCCTTTAAGCAACTTCCCAGAGCGAGATAGCAATGGTCGTTGATTTTGCCTTGATCGTTTCCTTCACTGTTGGCATTTTGAACTAGACCCCAAAAAATTTTGAGGACACATGGCACTGAGTTTCTATCTCACTATGCATAACTTTCGAGCAACTCCCCATAGCGAGATAGCGACGATCGTAGATCAAGACTGATTTGACAATAAAAAATCCTCGTGTATTTATAGAAGGGCCGTGGGTCCGGGGTACCGATGACATCAAAAAATTTTCACAAATGGTGGAACAAAACCCTATTTCAATCATAGTCATCCTTCCACATCTCATGTGGCCCCACCATGTTCACTTCATGGCACCTCGCTATGTCACTAACGACAAGATGCCTGAGTTTTTTGATAGCGAGATAGCGAGTGCCAAGGACTTATCAAAACTTGATGCTGGAGAAAGAACAAGATAAACCACTATCGCCATATTGACTACTTTCAACTGAGTCCCATGTCACTATGTCATTGTGAGTAACCCCTGTGCAACTTGCCATAGTGAGATAGCGACAAACATAGATCTTAGCAAGATCCAACGGTGCAAAAAGAATGTGGGCTAGCGGAAACAAACTTAAAAAATAAGGAAATACAATAAAGATTAAATCGTTCATTTATTTTTATTTTTGTATTTCTCGGGGGCATTAAAATAACATAGAAGATGGGAAGTAGTTGTTGGGGTAGGCCTACATTTGAACTTTGAATTTTTGGCGAGGGGCAAAAAAGAGTAACATTTTTGGTGACTCAAAGGGGACACAAGCAGCTATGCATGTAACCAGTGACCCTATGCATCGATTGGGCTATAGAGTCACAAAAGATTTGGATCTGTGCACTACAAAACCCTAACCCTACCTCTACAAGAGAAAACACTAAAAAACTTTGTCTCTGCAACCTTCAAAACTTCAAAAAATTGGCTATCTCACAGGGAGAAACTTGTGCTCATGCACTTCTTGGAAAGCTAGAAAAAAATAGAAAGAAAAACTATGCTACATATGTACATGAAACCTCAAGCCCTTTCACAAACATGGTTTGAGATAGATCACATTGACTAGGATAGGCAAAATTTCACCATCAGGCTTGCTTAGCTAAAAAGCATTGGCCTGCTTGCAACTAACAATCAGATAGGGACCACTCCACAGTGCATCAAATTTTGAGTGTCTTCCTAGCTTTTCCCTATCTACATCCCATTTCAAAACTAAATCACCCTCTCTGAAGGTTCTGACCCTAGCCTTCTTGTCAAAGCTCCTTTTCATTTGTTGTTGATGTGTTTCTAGAGTTTGCATGGCATGACTTCTTTTCTCTTCCAACTCCATCGGCTCTGCCATTCTTACTGTCATGGCATCATCTTCAATTAGCTCTAACTAATGAGCTAGTTCTAGGGATGGTAATTCTAATGAAATTGAAAGCCTTGCTTCTCTACCATATACCAACATAAATGGTGAATTCCTTATTGACCTCTTAGGTGTTATTCTGTCAGCCCATAGTGCAGTCCTTAACTTTTGATGCCAACACGTCTGGTTATCCTCTATAGTTCTTTTCATAATCCTAATCAAGTTTTTTTTGGATGACTTAACCAAAAAATTACCCTCAGGATAGTAGTTTGAGGATGTGCTCAAATAGATATTATGGTCAACCACCCACACACAAATCTGAGCTCCTACAAAAGATTTTGCATTATCTAAAATAATGGTTGAAGGGGCACCAAACCTGGTCACAATTCTATCAAGGAACTCAACAACTGAAGATTTTTTGGCATCCTTCAATGCAAGTACCTCTATCCATCTATTGAAGTAATCTGTAGCAACTAAAATCCATTTGTGACCAGAACTAGAAGGAGGAATGATAGGGCCTATGAAATCCAATCCCCATTGAGCAAAAGGCTGGTCCACCTAAATGGGATGGAGAGAAAGAACTGCAAGCTTTTTCTTGCTAGAGAAGACGGCACATTTTTCACACTTCCTCACATACCTATGTCAATCATAGAACAAGGATGGCCAATAGTAACCAGCCCTCATGACCTTCATTGGAATTGTCCTTGCTGAGAAGTGACCACCATCAGGACTATCATGAATCTCTCTGATCATTCTTTCAGCCTGGTCCTTGTTAATGCACCTTAATAGGGCTCCATTAAAATCTTTTCTAAAAGGATACCATCAACCATAACATAAGGAATTGACTATAATCTATAGTGTCTCCTTTTAGTTCTATCTAATTCTGGAGGATATCCATTGCCTGATAAGAAATTCTTCATATCATCCATCCAATTTCTTGGGTCATTATTTCTTGTCTCTTATTGCTCTATTAGTATCATAGCAACCTCCTCATCTGATTCCTTACATGATATCATCTATTTACACAACCCCTTCCCTCTTACCAGCTTGGTGATCTGGATGTCAACATCATTTTCCATTACTTTAGTAATCCAACCATTTCTTTTCTCACTAATATCCTTGCTCAAAAGGAAATCCTTCACACTGGCATGGGGTACTAAAAAAAAAAATTATTATGAGACAGGAGGTGTCTAAATTTCTTTAAGGCTCTAATGACTATAAGAGCTTTCTTCTCCACATAGTTGTATTTGTCTTCATATTCTTTCAGCCCTTCACTAAAGAAGGCTACGAACTACTCTTCATTTGTGTCATTTGTTTGAGTCAAGACAACAGAAATGCTTGATTCACCACCTAGGGTATAAAGGATGAAATCTTTTTCAAAAATTGGATTAATGAGAGTAGGGGCTGAGACTATGGCTACCTTAATCTCTTCAAAACTTTCCGTCCCCTCCTTGGTCCATGCAAAGACCATACTTTTCTTGAGCATAGTTGTAAGGGGTTTTAGCATGGTAGCAAGATTAAGGGTAAATCTTCTCAGAAAATTTATCCTACCAAGGAAACTTTGCAACCCTTTCTTATGCTTAGGAAGAGGGGGAGCAAGTATTGCTTTTTCTCTTTCTGGATCAATGGTTAAACCATCCTCATATACAATGTGTCCTAATAATCTTCCTTGATTGGTAGCAAAGACACACTTGCTTGGGTTAAGGGATACCCCCAAACTCTCTACACCTTGAGAACACCTATCTCAAATGATCAAAATGATCTCCTACACTCTTTGAATACACTGTGATATCATCAAGGTAAATTAATACAAACTTTTCAATCATGTTTTTGAAAGCCATCTCCATTGCCTTTTGAAATGTAGTACTTGCATTGGTTAGCCCAAATGGAATCTTACAATAAGCATAGGTACCCCATTTGGTGGTGAATTTAGTCTTGTATCTATCAGACTCTTTGACCAGCACTTGATTGTAGCTAGAAAATCCATCAAGAAATGAAAACCTCTTTGAACCATTGACCTTGGACAAAATCTACTCCATGGAAGGGAGAGGATGGTGATCTTTAAGGGAAGCTCAGTTAAGGTCCCTAAAGTCCACACACAATGTAATTTCTCCATTCTTCTTCCTAACAGGGACAAGGTTTTCTACCCATGATGAGTGCTTGATGGGAAAAAAAATATTGGCCTCAATCAATTTGGATAGCTCCTTTCTCATTAAGGGTTCAATCTTGGGATTCACTGGCCTCTATTTTTGTCTTACTAGTTTGACATTACCAATTAAATCTATGGTATACTAAAACAACTTTGGGTAAAAACCCTTTAAATCATCATACGTCCAAGCAAATATATCATTAAATTCTTGACATAGATGAATTAAATTTTCTTGCTCAATCTCAGAACATACCTTCCCCATGTTTAAGGATTTTCCATCAGCAACCATGACTGGGGTGTGATCATCTTCATCAGTAGCTAAGTTCGTGACTCTGCCTCTTGCTTGGTCATTAGGGTTAAAAAAACTTTCTAAGGTAATGAGACCCTTAGGCAATTTGTTGGAATTGAGATTAATGATTTGATCACCATATTGATCCTACAGTCTTGATTGGTTTATCTTTGAAAATTTTGCTTCATTCTGCAAGAAGCTTACAATTTGTTCATCAGATTCAAACACTTTCCAATGGATGTTTTTGTTAGAGATGGCAGGCCTTACTACCATCTTGATTTTTTGCTTCTTCCTTTCCTCAAGATTCCCTGGCACATCATAAGATGCACCTATTGCTGCAAGTCTATCAGCATGTCTATTTTCTTTTTCTAGGGATGCTTTGAATATTAAATGCATTGAAACCCTCAAGAAAATACAATACCCTATGTTTATAAGACTTGAACAAACCATTCTTGGTGGTATTCTGATTTCTCACTTGGTTAACCACCAACTCACTATCTCCATATACACTTAAAGCTTGAATTCCTCTTTTCTAAGCAAGTAGGAGACAGTGAAACAAAGATTCATACTCGACCACATTATTAGTGAAATTGAATTGGAGCCTAAAGGAGAAGTAGTACCTTACTTGTGCAGGAGAAATCAACATCACACTAGCCCCTGACCCATTCTTATTCCTTGAGACATCAAAGTACATACTCCATATCCCACTCATATCTTCTTTAATCTCCACAAGATTGGGAACTAGGGTGTCCTTCTCTAATATACAATATGTACTAAGGCCTGTCTCAAGGGTTTTTGGAATAGGATCAAATTGGTATACATTAGCCCATTCGTCCAAGAGAAAATCAAGTATCCCTGCTAGGGAAGTAGTAGGCTCATTCATTATGTGATTCTCATCCATTTCTAGGATAGTGCAGTTCATGTTGATGAGATTAGGGGTGTAGGACTTAGTATGATGGGGGGCTAGAGGCTCTAATCTAATTGAAGCTTTGGCCCCATATCTTGTTCTAAAAAACATATATGACCAATCAAAAGATATGTAACCACCTATTTGGGCAGTGAAGTCTCTTGATAGACAGATGGAAAAATGTGGTTTGACTTCAGTAACGGATATATCTTGAGTTACAATACAACCAAGGCATGCATGGAGGGCCATTTCCAGATTCCTAAGGACCCCTAAAATCTTGACAGTACTACCATCCAACTGTAATACATACCTAACAATGGGCTCATATTTCAATCCCAAAGCATCAGCAACACACCTGGGCATCACTGAACTACTAGCCCCTATATCAATCATGCAATTGTGGACTAGTTTATCCCCTATAATTAGAGAAACATAAAATGGAGGGGGTCTAAAATTCTTCTTTTTTCTTTCTCCCTTGATGGTTGTACTAGGTTGGTAGCACTTTCCATGTTGGGTGGCTGATCCTTTGGTTCAATACCTTCTAATTCTTGTTGCAGCAACCTATTTTGCATGGGTATAGTAGTAACAACATCTCGCATGGAAATATTCACATTTTTTTTCTTCATTTTTTCTACCACACCTAAATGCATAGTAGGTGCTTTGGTAGAATCCTTGGGAACTGCATTTGTAGGAGGTTGAGATGAAACAACCTGAGGATTAATTACATCTTTTCTACAATTATTCTTCCTTTGATGCTGAAAGGTATTTGATTGATCATTTTCTGATTGATCATGAGGTATTGCATTTGAAGTTGAGGCTTGATTGGGAAGAGGAGGGGTAGCATCTCCAATAGCTCTTCTTTTTCTCCTGGTGTTGTGAGCAATGGAATCCTAGTTTACATTACAATGCTCCTCCACCTAATGATTCATAAAAGAGCAATCACCTTGTCCTTGCATATACGAGGCATCTTTAAATTGGTCCTCCTTGTATGATTTTCCTATTGTAGGCTCTTGGATGGTCATAGCCAAATAGGATTCAGCCTTCTAACACATACAACGGGCATAAGAGTAGTTACATGAGGGACAAAAATCCTGATCTTGGACCATGTTGTTTTGAGGAACTATGGCCCTTCTTTGGTTTACATTTAAGGTTGAAGCATGGCTATTCTGCCTATTCTGATCAAAAGAATGGTTCCCATAATTCTAATTTGGAGGCCTACCACTATTTAGAGTTTGATTTTGCAATTGATGAGCCTTACTACCTTGAGCTTGCTATTTCTCTAAAGTCACCACCTTGTTGCTCACTTTCTGCATGACAAAGAAGCTATCCTCCAACTTCTTCTCTTGGCCCTACAATCTTTTATCTATGTTCCCTACATTCAACATCATAGATTGCATCATTTCCTTGATTTCATCTATTCCATTTGAAGATTTGGAAGGTTGAGGGACTAGAGCGAGGAATTGTGATGTGGAAGTTGTGGGAAGAGGAGCCATTGTTGGTTGGTGATTTGGAACATCGAGGAAAAAAGGCATATGAGGCCTTGGAGCTAGCTTACCTCCATGTATTAGGATGTTTTCTGACTTTATCACTATATCATAAGCATTAGGCAAGGTATCTCCTCCCATAGTTTGGATTGTAGTGGCAATGCCACTGTTAAGAGCTTTGAGGTAATGCAAGAAGGCATTACCAGGAGTAGGTTTTACTGAAGTAGGTATTCTATCCCATGTCTTTTGAAATCTATAGTTGAAATCAGTCATACACTCATGGAGGGCTCTTTTTATAGTAGTCAACTATTCTAAAAGTGACAAATAGTCACTTTTGTCCTC
Source organism: Cupressus sempervirens (assembly GCA_028749045.1). Classification (NCBI taxonomy): domain Eukaryota; kingdom Viridiplantae; phylum Streptophyta; class Pinopsida; order Cupressales; family Cupressaceae; genus Cupressus; species Cupressus sempervirens. Next base: position 832,462,631 of record CM053792.1, read on the forward strand.
AAAGTGTTTACATAGTCCTGCTCCTAATCCATCCCAATCTGTTATAGAACCATGAGCCAAACCTCTATACCATTGTAATGCTTTTCCTTTCAAGGATAAGGCTAAAATCCTAACTACAACATTATCCTCTGTAATACCATGGATATTACAGATATTTGCAACCTCTTCAATGTGTTTTGAGGGAGAGATAGAAGTTTCAATAGTAAATTTTGGTATACTCTTGAGTGCAGCTATTGGTATGTCATGTCTTTGAGCCAATAAAAGAGGACTTCCACCATTAAAGGTGGCAAAAGTATGGGCTCTAGGTTGTGCCATATAGACAAGTGGTCTATTGATATGTGCTGATGGCAATCTAGGTTGAGATCTAATAGCAGGAGGAGTACAAATAGATCTTGCAAGTGTAGTTGTTGCTATTGCACTACTAACTAGTGATAAAGATACTCTAGTCTTCCTTCTTCTAAGATTTGAAAATGAAAGCTCTTGGTACTAAAATTTACCTCTAGAAGATGCCCTTGTTTTAGCTCTTGGCATGAATTACTGCAACTTTGGTCTAGAAACAGATGTATTTGAAGCTCAGAGTCACCAAGTACTTGAAGAATGAGCCTCTTGAAGGCTTGAACACTGAAGCCAATACTATCTCCTTGGAATTAATCTTGAAATCTTCCTTTTGACACCAGTAGACTTGAAATTTTCTAAATATTGTCCCACCGGGCATGCCAAAAACTATTGTCACAGAGGTTTGCACCCTTGTCCAAAGTTTTTACCTAAGGACAACCTTGTGAAACATGGAAACAACCTCCAAGTTTTGGGACTTGAACTATGAGGTTGAGTCTCCAGAGAAGGCCAGCTTCCTTTACTATCAGGGTGCAGCTAACTACTCTTGGAGAGGAAAAGGGAGAAGGAAAGCATGAAAAGCAAATCTACCTATTCTAATCTAAGGGGGTGATGCACCAAAATAGAGTGTTCAACCAATCTCTGCCCATAAATGCACTATTGAACCATCATGAAAACAAAAGATATACACATTCAAAATTTTTTTAATCTAACAACCACATGCAGATCAGAAAACCCAAATGAATGACACAAGGAAAGAGAGGATTCACTCATATATCACTAATAGACCAAAAGAGATATAGTCATACAGATTGCATATCTCTACAAAACACCAATGAGAGGCAAATAGTTCTTGCACTTTCACATTAATGGCTGAAGGAGATAAGGTAGAATGTCATACAGTTTAGAGACAAAGGGAATTTACACATGAAATTGTAGAGCAATAACAGAGAAGTTAGAGAAGAGTCGACCAGAACAAAATCTACAAAAATTGCCTTTATAGCTTACGCATAACTGAGATGTCCTCTAACCAAAGTTACTCTACAACCACTTCCATTGTGTCTTACAGAGAATAATCATGCAGATCTAGGGCAAATCCAACCTTGGCACAAACCTAAGAAATCTGATCTTTGATGGAACAGGGCCTTGAAAAGATAGAATGGTGCCATTAAATAGTTTTGACCAGGTAGATGGATAGGATCAGAGGTGGTGGAGTGTTCTCCTTGATTTACCAAGCATAGCATCCACTCAGAATTGGTTGAAATCAATCATGAAAATTGGATCGTGTGAGTAAACCCGATATCTTCTATTTCTAGCTCGTGAATCAGCAAGGTCAAATAGTCAACTAGATTCTGGCACCAGGATGAGCCACATGGACCAATGATTTCATTCTATTTTGCCACCCCATGGAGTCTTCATGCATTTGACTATATCTTCTTTACCAACTGCACCACCTCCCAACTTAACCATGACTGCCTCAAGAAATTGCGACCTTAACTGCCAACCTTTATATTAATACCTTGGCCGAGCCTGCTAGGACACATGTCATGAAGGGGCTTGCCCACATTGCTTAAGAATCATGCACTTTCATATCGCAGGCAAGCACCAGCCCTTGATCCCTAAAGATTTGACGGTGAGTAAGATGCACTAAAGGGACTGGCCCACATTTTGCACTGTCATCACCCTAGCCAATGAAAAATCAACTAACTGCCAATGTTTCATTAATCTATACACTCATTCCTGACGCATCAATGGTTCGGGGTCCACCTTGTGGCTTATGGAAAAAACCTAGCCCCACAAAGACACGCAGTGGCAAATCGCTATCTTGCTATACATATACTTCAAGCAACTTCCTATAGCGAGATAGCGATGGCAATTGATTTTGCTTTGATCCCTTCCTTCATTGTTGGCATTTTGAATTGGACCCCACAAAATTTTGAGGAAACGTGGCATTGAGTTGCTATCTCACTATGCATAACCTTTGAGAAACTCCCCATAGCGAGATAGCGACGATTGTAGATCAAGATTGATTTGACGATCAGAAATCCTTGTGTGTTTATGAAAGGTGCATGGGTCTAGGGTACCAATGACATCAAAAAATCTACACAACTGGTGGAACAAAAACTTATTTCAATCATAGTCATCCTTCCACATCACTTGTGACCCCACCATGTTCGCTGCATGACACCTCACTATGTTGCTAATGGAAAGATGCTTGAGTTTTCTGATAGTGAGATAGCGAGTGTCAGGGACTTATCAGAACTCAGCACCAGAGAAAGAACAAAATAAACTGCCATCACCATATTGACTGATTTCAACTGGGTCCCACGTTGCTATGTCGCAGTGAGTAACCCCCGTGCAACTTTCCATTGTGAGATAGTGACAAACATAGATCTTAGCAAGATCCAACAGTGCAGAAAGAATGCGGGCTAGCAGAAAAAAACTTAGAAAATAAGGAAATACAATAAAGATTAAATTGTTCATTTATTTATTTATTTGTATTTCCCAGGGGCATTAAAATAACATAGAAGATGGGAAGTAGCTATTAGGGTAGGCCTGCATTTAAACTTTGAACTTTTGGCGGGAGGCAAAAATGAGTAACATTAACCACTTGAATACTAGTGTGATATTTCCTTGTATTGTAATTTTCTTTCCTAGATCTACAAATTTACACCTCTTTAGGCTTGAATTTTTTATTTTTACAGTCTTGAATTTTGTCCAAAATCTAATTTTTGTTTATTCTTATTCTAAAAATGCCTTCAAACTCCTCAAAAATTCAAATGCCAAATGTGAAATTCACTAACTACAATCATGTCTACTCTTCTCTTTGATTATTTTATAGTTGGTTGGTTGTAATGAGATCTTTAAAAATCATTGTATACAAGGTTTGATGAATAAATGCCACCATCATTTCTTCTAAACTTTGTACCATCCTACACCTTGGTAATTGAAGACATCTATCAACCTAATATTTTTGTTTAAATTCCATTTCTTCAACAAGAATTTTTGGTGTAGGGCACTCTGACCATCTCCCATGGAATCTTGAATCTTAGTGAGTATGGTTTGAGTCTTGATAGATTATGAATCAATTGTTTCATATCATGTTATTGGGTGTTCAAATTAAGGTCATGTTGACCAATTTCATGTTTTAAATGTTATGAGTCATAGTGAATAAAAAGAGGAAAAATTTCATGCAAAGGCATAAATGGAATATATGATAGTATTAAGATGTTATAAGATGATGATAAACCTTTTAAGGTACCTAGGAAAATATATTAGAATTTAAAATGCAAAATATTGAAAAGGTGTAAAATTGCTAAAAAGTACAATCAGCAAATTGTGTAAAATTGAAAAAGTGTAGTCTAATATGAACAGTCATTCATATTGTTAGAACTTCTTAGGAAGGTAAAGAGTCATGTTATGCTATTAATAAATGTAATCTCATATCAAGAGAGATATAGAGTGAAGGGGAGAATTTTTGGACAAGAGAAACAAAGTGTTTTGTATATAGTTGTGAAATGAAAATCAGTATTTTGGTGTAATATTGCTGCTATATTGGCATTTAGATTACAATCCTTCTATCCTCTCTTAGGAATTCATGGTTATGATGATCATTAAAGTTTCCTATTTATGGTGAAGAGCATAATACTTCTGTGGTTGATAGAACATTTTTATGTTATCATTAAATATTATTACCAGGAATACATTACTTGCTGTTTGGACAGTAAATTCTGTAATTTTTCAAAATATGGTGTGCTAATGATTGAATATTCTCATTTGTGGATATAGTGGAAGGTATTAACGGTTCCCATGGTTTTTCTAGCTTTTCCTCTTACTAAGTTAAGACCTTAACTTGTTCCTTGTAAGGGAGATGTCCATAAATCAGCAAGTTACTTGCTGCTACATACATTAACAATGAATCAGCAATTTGAAAATAAAGAAAATGTGGCAGAAGTTGGTGTGTGGTCTGCATGCTTGTTGGGAGATTTCTTTTTTTCATAAGACACTAAAGAAGCATTTGAAAGAGAAGGAAAGGTAGGATATTGGAGCTAAGGTGTCTAGAACCTTATGAACAGTGAAGTTATTGTATTGGTAGTGACTTAATTTCTTTGGAAGCTTACAGGGAGATGGTGTTGATAAAGATCCTGGAGGTGCAAGGTGATCAAGGTGTTGTGTGGTGAGGTGTAAGGGGGTTGTTGTGTGATTTTCTGAAGGTGTAGATAGAGAGAACTAGAATAGGTGAAAGTGGCACAAGGAATAGGCCATTCACCTTGTCTCTAACCTTAGAGAATTAAAAGGGATAGCATATGTTATGCTTAGGTAGGCTTGGAAGAAGCCTAGCCTAGTTTGAGAGCTTTTGTGTTAAGAAACAAGTATCATCACCACCATCCTTGCATCAATTTCCCATATCTAGCTAGATCCTCAAAGATATAATCACAAATAAGAATTTTAGGTAATTGTGCACATAACATAGCTCCATCCGCAAAAACATTTTTTTTCAAGAGGTCAGAATTGTGAATATTGAGTTTTACATGAACATAAATTGCACAACCACTATGTCCTATACCTAAAGCCTAAACATTGATCAACCACCTATGATTATCCTTAAGGGTGTGAATTCTTCCACATAATCACAACCTTGCAATCTTGAGACTAAGAGGGAAAAAACATAACATCCTATGGTCATCCTTAAAGGATTTGACCCCCGAACCCATACATATGCTAAAAACTTGAATCTTGTGACTAGGAGTGAACCAAAGATCATACACTTTGGTCTTAATGCTTCCAAATAGACAACATCTAAAAAATTTATAAGATAGGTTTTATAAGTTTATGATTTGGATATAAATTTGTTTTGGAGTTTATCTAAAATAATTACAGATGACAAAATAAATAAAAGATAAAAGCATGTTAGTCATAATATCATTATTGGTAACAATGTTCCAAATGCAAAGAATTATTTGTTTGAGCTTCTAGCAATGATCAAGTGGCTTACTGAATGGCTTGATGAGTCTTGGAAACTTCTCCCATTGTATCCTTGCTTTTGCCAGTTTGAAGTTTTTGGTTACATGTACACAATCATGACTTTACATCACAATGCATTCACATTCTAACAATTTTCTTGTTCTTTCATTACATTTTGATCTAAACAACAAATTAGAAACTTTCACTTACTCAAATAACTAATCTGAAAATGGGTCCTATTAAAGAATCTAATATAAATTCAAATAATGTATTTAGATTCTAAACAAATCAAAACATAAAATCTGTGATTTAAATTTATCTCATCACTTACACATAATAACAATACCCACCTTGTCATGTGGATAGTCTTGGGGGAGAGGTTGCAACATTTTATTTGGATCCAATTGATCACTCTTTCTCTCTCTCTCTCTCCCTCTCTCCCTATTCAATCTAATGAATCAGCTGGATCTAGTCTACATTTAATGTCTCAAGTATTGCCTCATGGTCTGACTCGTGAACTTTCCAAAGAATCTTATTATGTGGTTTTCTACCATATTTTATCAAGTGGAAATTTGATGCGAAAACAAGGTTTGAATAATGAAGAATCTTCCTCTCTATTTGTCAATCCTCAAATAACCACAAGTTAGCGTTCTTCATAGAATATCATCTAAGCCATGTGCTAGTTACAACCACCGCACCAATATGGTACTATAAACCTTCACCATCTATAACCAGGTGATCCAATTTTTGTTTGGCTTGGACACAACAACACAAATAATAATCTGTCCCTTCTTCATTGTCTTTAGGTGCAATAACAGCAAAAACATGGCTTGTAACTTGACAAATATACAAAATGCAGTCATTAATTCAGAAAATACTTAGGTAAAAGTTATAAAGTTACATATTGAAATTACAAAGATATATAAATATATATATTACCAAGTTGCACTAGATCAAACAAGTGGTCAAATTCAATAGATGAATCCATCTCTACCATTTCCAGTGCTTGTGTAGGACGATATGTGTCCAAAACCTATATATCCCATTTGTCCACCCATTCAGTTGACTCACAGTCAACCCAATTTTTCTCTTCGCATGATGGAAAATAGCATGCCATTTTTCATGTGTGGATACACCACGAACCTGCATCAAAGCTTATAAAAGAGTGCAACTCATTGGATCATGTTAGTGTGCAACAATCCTCATATGGTGCAATGTTAGTATTATCTATCAACCATAAAAATCTATGAACCTTAGACTCACCTTCCTTACTTGAAACCATTGTAGTGTTACACCACTGGACGATGGATTTTGCATCTTTCAATATTTCTCCATCTTTTTACTTTAGTTCTTCACAAGCTAAGGCTCTTTTGATGCATGCACCTGCACCATCGTGCTCTCCCTTTCGATGACCAGCTTCTGTGAAATTTCACATATATTGAATTCTGCACAACCTGTGGATCCTACTCAACCAATAGAATATATGTGCATTCTTGAATTGAGATGTGCAATTGTTTGACCAAATAATGTGCTAATAATATGTATGCCCCTGTTAGTCAAATCTCCATAAAATAGTTGAAAACAACCATGTACAAACTTCGTAGAATGTGATCAATCATCATTGATGTAAAAGTGGTAATCCCTCAAAATCTTTCTGTCATCCTCTGTACTTGTAGGTGAATGCATGAATGTTATGTGAATAAATATGGAAACCTATTGAGAAGTATAATACTTTTCTTGCACCTCATTTTGTGGTTGTAGTGTGTAGTTCTCTGTGAACTCTACAACCAAAACAATGGTATCTAGTAGAAATGTATCCTTGCACAGCTTGAATTTCAAATCCAGCCATCGAGCTCTATGTGTATGCCTTACATACTCGTACATAATTTTTTCATGAAAACATCTTCATGAACTCATACAGTAAAATCTTTTCAATGACTAAATCACATCTTTTACTCTATTTCCCATCCTTTAGAGCATATGTCACTATCTTAAATTTTTCATAATCTACTATTTCATTTCCAATTGCATGTGTACTATCCATATGTTCACAAGTTGATAAAAGTTGCAAAGAACCACAAAATAAGCATGTACCATCCAAGCATGATGTCTTGTAAAATTGTTGGCCATCACCTATTTCACATAAAATGTTGGATATGAATTCTCTTGAAGATCTTGGTGGCTCATTCATGTTACAATCCTACAAAACAAACTTAGAATGCAAAAACATACATATATGCCTAAAAACATCAAAATTGTTAGAAAATTTAATATGTATCATACAACAACAAGTTGTGTGTGTGATTTATCTTCACATAAAAAGGTTGACCCATCTCAAAAAATCTTTGACTTATTCAAATGTGAGGATACATACCAATAAATTTTGCAAAAAATTGTGTCTGAGTTGAGTCCAAGAAATGTTTCACATGTGGGTCATGATTTAGGCTACCAAACCTCCTTCTTACAACATCTCTTTGATTAGGGGAAAAACGTGTGTTATTTTTCCAAAAATCCTTGATCAATGATTTCAAAGCTTCACTAATTTCTTTAGCCTTTTGTGGTAGTCTACCGCTAAATGTCTATAACTCATTTTTTGTTGGATCTTTCAATCTCTCACACCTTACCATGGCTCTCGTTAGAGTACCTCTACCAATTTTCAATATTTTTCTTATCTTTCTCATGAGTCAAGCTTTCTTCATTTGGGTACTTACTATTGTCAATGTAAGTAGTCATCTTGTGATATTACTATCTATGGTGCGTGATTTAGAACCCACTTTGTCATAAGCACTCATTAGATTCTTTACAATGCTTTTTTCATTTGAATCATCCATCATTATTAGCCCAAGAATCTTCATGATAGGCCTAAATTTCAAATTCTTCATCATTTCAACAAATAATTGGCATTGACCTATAATATTTGATTCTTCAAACAATAATCTCCACATATGATTAACTTTTCTTTGACAAGTATGCTTGCTAATCTTGTCAGGCATTGATTTCAACATATTAGTATCAATATCAATCAAATATTTTGGTTTTCTAAACTGAATTCTAGAAGGTTTTATAATCTCTTTTGTTCCCTCAACGTTTCCAACATCAGCATAAGATTGAGAGTTTTGCATACCTTGAACTAAAGATGATGTGTCTTGGCAATAAGATGCAAAAGATGGAATATCACCTACTTGATATGTTGATGGTGTGCCTTCAACATGACATGATGGAGTGTGTACATTGTCAGATCTACAAATTATTGTCTTTTCAACATGAGAGGATGATATGACTCCAACATTGGAAGATGGTGTAGCTTCACAATTCAATTGTCTTCTTGAGCATAATAGTCTCATTCGTTCTCTTTGTCTTTCCAATTCTTCCTCTTTGTTTCTTTGTATCGGTGGTTCTTGATCCTCTTTGAAAGTCAATTCTTCATTATTTCTTTGCAATTTTCTTTGTTGACGTAGTAGTTTCATTTTATCTCTTTTAGTTGCCAAATCTCTCTCCCTATCTTCATTTGTTTGAGTTTTCAGTTTGTTCCTTGGCATGATGATGATTTCTACATGTCAAATTATTCAAACATCTAAATTACTTACAATTTGTAAATTATAAATCATTCAAATACATATAAAAATTACAATTATTTCAATGAATACACAATATATATCAAACAACTTGCCAAATTTTTAACCATTTCCAAATAACAATTCATTCAAACATACAAATTTCAATGAATTCACTATATATTAAACAACATGTCAAATTATAATCAAATTTGTCTCTATATATCAACAAACAATATTTAAAAAGGATTGCACTAACCTTTTCTATAGAAAGAATATTCAAAAAGTCGATCCAATGATTGAATTTGGTGTTTGCTAGCTTCAAAAAGTCTTCAAATAGTGTTTGGTAACTTCCAACAGCTTGAAACCCGTGTTTTCTGTCGGAACAACAAAATGCACAATAGACAAAAAGTAGAATATGGATCAAAAGGGACCCAAATTTTCTTTTTGACCATTTTTAGGTCATTTCGCATAGTGCATATGCACTATAGTGCGTACGCACTATGTAAAAACACATCTCTCCCTATCCCACCATCCCCCATCCCCTACTCTCTCTCTCTCTCCCCTCCCATCCCCTACTCTCTCTCTCTCACTCTCCCTCTCCCATCGCCTACTCTCTCTTACTCTCTCTCCTCCATCCCCTACTCTCTCTCGCTCTCCCTCTCCCACTACCTACTCTCTCTCACCCTCTCTCCTCTCTCATCCCCTACTCTCTGTGTGTCACACACTCCCATCCCCCCTTTGTCCCTTCTCCCATCCCCTACTCTCTCTCAGGCTACTCTCTCTCCCCTCTCCCATCCAGTGCTCTCTCCCCTCTCCCATCCCCTACTCTCTCTCTCTCACTCCCATTCCCACTCTCTCCCCCCCTCTCCCACCACCTACTCTCTCTCTCCCACCCCTTACTCTCTCTCTCCCATCCCCTATTCTCTCTCTCTCTCTCTCTCTCTCTCTCTCCTACTCCCTCTCCCACTACCTACTCTCTCTCTCTCGCATCCCCTACTCTCTCTCACACTCTCTCTCCTCTCTCATCCCCTACTCTCTAGATCTCTCACACACACTCCCATCCCCCCTCTCTCTCCCTCTCTACTCTCTCTCTCTCTCCCATCCCCTACACTCTCACACTCTCTCGCATCCCCTACTCTCCCTCTTACACACACTCTCATCCCGCCTCTCTCTCCCCCTCTACCACTCCTTAGATCCCACCACCTACTCTCTCTCCCATCCACTACTCTCTCTCTCTCTCTCATCCCCTACTCTCTCTCTCACTCTCTCTCTCTCTCTCTCTCTCTCTCCCATCCCCTACTCTCTCTTTCATAGACATACACTCTCATCCCCCCTCTCTCCTCTCCCATCTCCTACTCTCTAGATCTCTCATACACACTCCCATCCCCCCTCTGTCTCCCTCTCCCATTGCCTACTATCTCTCTCTCACTCTCTCTCTCTCCCTCTCTACAATCTCTCCCATCCCCTACTCTCTTTCTCTCTCTCCCATCCCCTACTCTCTCTCACACTCTCTCCCATCCTGTACTCTCTCTACCACCCCCTACTCTCTCTCACACTCTCACACTCTCTCTCATCCCCTACTCTCTCTTACACACATTCCCATTTCCCCCTCTCTCTCTCCCTCTCCCACTACCTACTATCTCTCTCTCACTCTCTCTCTCCCTCTCTACTCTAGTCTCTCTCCCATCCCCTACTCTCACTCTCTCTCCCATACCCTACTCTCTCTCTCTCTCTCACTCTCTCCCATCCCCTACTCACACTCTCTCTCCCATCCTGTACTCTCTCTCTGTCACCCCCTATAATCTCTCTCACAATCTCACACTCTCTTCCATCCCCTACTCTCTCTCTCTTACACACATTCCCATTCCCCCTCTCTCTCCCTCTCCCACTCCCTCTCCCACCGCCTACTCTCTCTCCCCCATCACCTACTCTTTCTCTTTCACACACTCCCATCCCCCCTCTCTCTCTCCTCTATCATCCCATACTCTTTAGATCTCTCACACACACTCCCATCACCCCCTCTCACTCCCTCTCCCACTACCTACTATCTCTCTTTCTCACTCTCTCCCTCTCTACTCACTCTCTCGCATCCCCTACTCTCACTCTCTCTCTCCCATCCCCTACTCTCTCTGTCACCCCTACTCTCTCTCACATTCTCACTCTCTCCCATCCCCTAATCTCTCTCTTACACACACTCCCATCCCCCTCTCTCCCTCTCCCTCTCCCACTCTCTCTCCCACCACCTACTCTTTCTCCTCTCTCCCATCCCCTACTCTCTCTCTTTCACACACACACATACTCATCCCCCCTCTCTCTCCTCTCCCATCCCCTACTCTATCTCTCACTCACTCTCCCTCTCCCACTCCCTCTCCCACCACCCATTCTCTCTCACTCTCTCTCTCTCACTCACTCTCACTCTCTCCCTCTCTACTCTCTCTACCACCCCCTACTCTCTCACACATTTTTACACTCTCTCCCATTCCCTACTCTCTCTCTCTCTCTCTTACACACATTTCCATCCCCCCTCTCTCTCCCTCTTTGACTCCCTCTCCCACCACCTACTCTCTCTCTCCCATCCCCTACTCTCTCTCTCCCCCTCTCCCATTTGCTACTCTCTCTCTTGCACACACATGCACTCTCATTCTCCTCTCTCTCTCTCTCTCCCTCTCCCACCACCTACTCTCTCTCTCCCCTGATCCCCTACTCTCAATCTCTCTCTCCCATCCTATACTCTTTCTACCACCCCTACTCTCTGTCACACTTCCTCTCTCTCCCATCCCCTACTCTCTCTCTCTCTCTTTCACACACCCACACACTCCCACCCCACCTCTCTCTCCTCCCTCATCCCCTACTCTCTGGATCTCTCACAAACACTCCCATCCCCCCCTCGCTCCCTCTCCGACTCCCTCTCCCACTGCCTACTGTCTCTCCCTCTCACTCTCTCCCTCTCTACTCTCTCTCCCCCATCCCCTACTCTCTCTCACACTCTCACACTCTCTCCCATGCCCTACTCTCTCTCTCACACACTCCCATCCTCCTCTCTCTCTCCATCTCTCACTCCCTCTCCCATTGCCTACCCTCAATCTCTCTCTCCCATCATGTACTCTCTTTGCCACCCCTACTCACTCTCTCACATTCCTCTCTCTCCCATCCCCTACTCTCAATCTCTCTCTCCCATCCCCTACTCTCAATCTCTCTCTCCCATCCCCTACTCTCTCTTTGTCACTCCTACTCTCTCTCACACTTCCTCTCTCTCCCATCCTATACTCTCTCTTCCACCCCTACTCTCTCACTTCCTCTCTCTCCCATCCCCTACTCTCTCTCTCTCTCTCTCTCTCTCTCTCTCTCTCTCTCTCTCTCTCTCACACACACACACACACACACACACAAAGACACACCCATCCCCACCCCTCTCTCTCTTGCTCTTGCTTTGCCTATCTTCTTCCCTCTCTATGCACTATTTAGGTCTCAATAGTGTGTGTGCACTATAGCGTGCATGCACTATTGAGACCCAAATTTCAAAAGCTTTAAATAGTGCATGCACACTATAGGGCATACGTGCTATTCAAAGCTTTGCATTCTACCAAGCCTAAGGCTTGATTTTTCCTTGGGGATCCAACCCAAAGGTTTGGAGTCTATAAACTGGTCTGAGACGTGTTTTGCTACAAATATACAAAAAATGATTGATTTTTCTTGTGTGCTCTCCTTCAAGATTCCTCGTGGTTGAGCATCGATAAGATCAGGTTACATGACATTGTAGGTCTCTATGTTAGCTATATAACCATATAATTTATTTTCTATTTAAACTATTTCAAGCCTTTCATCTATAATTTCTTTTGAATGTATGTCCATTTTTTGTCAAAAACAACATGTACTAATTGGGTTGTAGATTTTAGCTCATTCATTGAATTTTGTAACAACTTAGTTTTTTAGAAACTAGACTCCATTCTGCACACTTTGAAAAAAAGAAGTTTTGATTTTAGATTATTTTTCAATTATTTCTAGGGGAAGCACACAGATATTTCACATTTTTGGGATGTATCTAGAAAAAAATTCATAAAAAATAAAATACACATTATAAAATTACTCAAAAAATTTGGGATAGACTACATAGTGTTAAGTAACTTTTGACTGGAGCGATTAAAGAATTTTTTTTTGAAATTAAAATTTTAGGGGGGCCACACTTTGTACTGTGTTATTTTTTTTGAAATAAACAGTACCACTTTCTATGGCCCCCTTTTTTTAGGACCTAAAACTAAACCATTTTGAAAAAAAATTAGTAGTTTAGAAACTAGATTCAAAGGACTACTACTTTTGTTTTTGTCATATCTTAAAATTTTGAGCGTAACTATCTTCAAATTCTTGTTGAAGTTCAGAAATTACTGATTTTAGAAAAAAGGTGTCCACTTATAATCCCCTTTTGGCACCACAACTTGGTGCACTTACCCATTATTCCTTTTCAACATCCCACCTTTGTATTTCATCCCTACTCATCACATTTCTCACCCAATGATTGACCCAACTCACCCCTATAATTATATTCCATTTATATCTCTATCTACTATATTAACACAACTCCCATTTTATATTGATTGCTTATTTGGACTAACTTTCTGCCATTAATAAGTTTTGATAGTGGTAGAGAACTAATTATCTTAGTTGTTGAAGAGAACAAATAGACATCATTGTCTATCTTAGGGACATAATGAGAATGTATGGGTGTAATGAAGGAAATATCATAATTTGTGTTTCATTTATGCCTCTTCGTTTTGATTTTGTTCAAGGGAAGCTTGTCAATGCTAATAGAAAACAACAATGCATTTTCTAAGAGTTTACAATTGTTCAACAAAATTAATGTTTTGCAAGAAAATGCATTTGAAGAATTGTTAGCTCAGAAGCAAGAACATGGTGTTGATTTCCCTCATTAGGTTTGACATAGACTCTATCACAATGATCTCATATTTTATTAGCCTACATATTGAAATATTGGGCATCCTACACAACTTTTGTATGCTTTATGTCTTCTATTGCTTTATTAAAATATTCATGAAAAAGGAAAAAGACGCGTATCATTTCCCTCATTATGTCTAACATAAACAACATGACAATGATCTCATATTTTACTGCCCTACCATATTAAAATATTGGGCATCCTACACAACTTTTGTATGCTTTGTGTTTTCAATTGCTTTATTAAAATATTCACATGAAAAAGGCCAATTAAATCCACCTATGTGCATGCCAGTAGAATCTTGTCTCTCCTCTCATTGAAATCATAAGACCCGAGATCTACTTGATATAATATATAATCTATGCAACTCTTCATGGGTATGGACACAAAAAATTAGTCAGAGATTCTATTTTATACGGGCTTTGTATTGGTAGATCTAGATAAATCAATTCCTTCAATTGGGTTTTTTTAATGCTTCAATTGATTTTCTTTGGTTTGAATCCAAAATATGTATAATAGATAATACATCAGATTCATACTTGGATTGTAGCCTAAGGTGGTGGAGCTAACAAGCACTTGAGAAGATTGATGATCATGTTGATCAAATTGTGATGTTCATACATGTAGACTCGAGCACACATGAAGGTTTCAATACTATGAATAGAACCAAGAACATTGGAAATGGTGCTGGAAAATCAATAGATAGTTATCAATATTCAATATTTCTAGAGACTGCAAAGGTAATGTTGAGTGATGAAAACATTTTTTTTCAGCATCTTTCTTACCTTGTGTGTATGAATCAAATCGAAACTTTTGCTACCAATTTAGGTATGGGATACAAGCTTGAGTGTGTGGGTATGACAAATTTACCTTGGGTATGGATGTAACTATGTCCTATTCACATGCACATATATTTTTCCAAACATCAAAACTCAAAATATAAAATATAACTAGAATGATATAGCTATAAGAAAGTGATACTCATAAATTCACAATTGCCAAGGAAAAAAATAGACTCCCTATACATAATAATTTGCAAAAATGATAATATTCAAGTCTAAAAATGTCATTATACAATGAAAAAAAAAATTAATTTAAGGTTACTAAATATTCAACTCTAGGCATGGTTTCTATAGGACTTTTTGTTAACCTTTCAATAGCTTTGATCTACTAACTATTATACAATTTATGTTTTCTATTTAGAATTATAAGCAGTGAAAATAATGATGTGATTGAATTATAAAATTTAACTCCCAAATGAAATCCAAGATAGAGGCATTTGCAATAGTAGTCTTTGGGATAATGATATTGCATGAGTATGAGACATGACATTTGCACTCAATACTGGAAAACTAAATGCTAGAACCTTATAGATATGTTGTTGTAAAAATGTAAGTTGCAAAAGGCATATGCCAACATCCTAAAAGGATGTGAGCCAATCTTGTGTTGTTGAAGCAAGAAGAAATTAGAGGCTAAAATAATAAGAATTTATAAGTTTCATGACCAGTCTTTCATGAATAATGTATTTTCCCTAGAAGACTACCCGATCAAAGGACCCAAATTATGAATGTTCCATGAGACATATTCCTCTAGGTATGACTAGGTTTGATGGGGATTTATTCTAGGTTAGGTTTTGACCAAACCCAAGCCTACATCCAACTCTAGAGGTTGAATCTAGTATATTGTTTTAACTCAACTTTCTTTTATACTTGGAATTTATATGTAAATCTTATAGGTTTGTATTTTTAGTGCTTCTCCTAAAAACTAGCTAACAATCCTATTCTAAGAATCCATATTTACATGTTATTCAAACATTGGCCTTCTAGATTATTTTTCTAAGTTGTGCTTTATGTCTAATTATAGATTTTTATTTATTACATTTGGCTTGAAATACAAACTTATACAAAACTACTTTAATTACATTGATTATAGACTTACAAAAAATTAATTTCCAACATCCCCCAACCTCAAGTAGACCCCATTATAGATGGCTCAATGTAAGAAACTAAAAATATGAACATGACATCCCTTGACACATAAGTTATGCATGTGTAGGTCCCATTGGAACAAAATTCTTCAAACCTAGTAGACATTTTTTCTAATGGATCATCTGTTAGACAATGAGACACTGTACATGGAAGATGATCACAATGAGCCTCAAGGATACATTCACCCCAAAACATGCTGACAAGTCCACTAAACTACATAGCTCCCTAGTTGATAGGGTGACTGAAATAAAACATAAATCAACCCAAAGAAACATATTATATTCACATGTATAGTCAAACTCCATATTTTCTTCAAGCACACATTTAACCACAACCACCACAATCTTGTTTATGGAATTGTCTATTCCTCTGGGCCAAGAATATGACAGAGTATACAACTACCAAGGGGACATCAAGAGGTACTCCAAATAGATCTGCTTCAAGAAAATCTCCCTCAATCAATATAGCCCTCAAAATTCAACATGCCTCAATTATTCCAAGAATAGGTTTGACTTGCAAGTTCTTTTTCTTTAAATGATGAACTAATCCAAAAAAATGCAACAAACACATAATTATTAAATACTATAAAAATATAAACTATATGCTTCAAACTTAGAATTAAATACTTTGAATCAACAAGCAACCCCAACCAATATATTTGGGAGGTCCTCCTTTAGTTTCCCCCAAGCTCCATCACCTTTGAGGGATGTAAATGATTGAACCTTACCACAACCTTGCCTTAGAAATTATAGGATTTTAAGAATAGTTTGACATCACACATTAGTGCCTTACATAGATTATATGGACATAGTTATATCACCCCTAACACTACCTTTGATGGAAGCTAAGATCATGCAACTCATCTTTAAGCCTTGGAAATATTTATAAAGATTGGATCTTAAAAAATAAATTGTCAACAACATCACCATCTTTCAAAACCTTATTGGAGACACCCTAAAATGTTATAGTAAACTATAAAACACACTATTCTTGAATTCTAACTAACATCGGGTTTATGAAATCTACACCCAATAATTTATCATTATGTAGTCCTTTTTTTTATGTCAATCACTACTAAATTTTAACCTCTAATGTTGTATTTCCACCTTGCATTCATACTTGATTTGTATGTTACTATATAATGCCTTTAGATATCTTTGGGGAATACCACATATATCTTTAGCAAACATTGAAAATGTACTTTGGTGCTTGGATAAAATTTATTAAGTGCATCTTTTTTGGTTCATTATAGCTCTTGTTGTTAACATAGAAACTTTCATCAGTTGAATAAATCCATGTTTGGAATGCTAGAAACTAAATCAAAATTTGAAAATGTAGAGGTCTCCTATATCCAAATTACATTACCTGTGCTAAGATCTCTAGTTGTTGTCACATCAAGATATTAAATAGAAGAGCATTTGTAAAGTCATAGTTAGATTCTTCATTTATAGCATTACTCATTATTTGATCCTCATCTAGATTTTTTAGGCATTAGGTATCCTTTCCAAGTTATAACAAGTTGGTTGGAATTTCTTTTCCATTGGAACATAAAGATCTAAATATATTATATGTGCTCTTCTTCTTTTGATTCTACCAATAAATATCATCCAATAATGACATTAGTTGATTTGGTTGGTAGAAGACCAGTTTAAATCTATTTGTTACTTATTCCTTTATTTCATGTATTACTTGAGACATCTATCATTCCTTTAGCACTTGAGATGTTGTTCTTTTTTGATGGGATGACCTCCTCAAATGAGATGACCCTAAAAGTATTCATATTATTTGGAGTATAGATAAGCATGGTAACCTAGCAATCAATTAATTATTGCATAAGTTACTATGTTTCTGCAAGTAATAGTGATACTATATTCTTATAGGAAAATATGTGAAAATGAAATAACTTCATAAACTAGAGCACATGTTTTAAAAAACACATTTTGTGACCATAAATGGGAAAAAGCCTAGATAAATTATAGGAGTTGGTTGATTATTTTAAGCCTATTTAACTTGATTGTTCATACCCAATCAAAGGAGTAAAATGGTGATTTGTGACATAGTTTGATTCACAAGGGCACGACAATGTTTAGATCTCTCCATGGCAATGAAATGTAGAGGTTACAAGGGCACAGCAATGAAATCTACCGATCACAAGGGCATGACAACGTTCAGAGCTCTCCACATCTTCCATGCAGCTCCATAATCGATCAAAAAAATGGGGAATGATGTCATGTTTTCTTTTCTTTGCTTTTTTATAATCACATTGACATCACAATTATGATGCTAACATTGGTATTGCAATGATGTTAGGGACAATTGCCAAAAAAAACATGAAAATCAACCACAAATTAAACTGTCATCGCAAATTATCAATTTGACCTCTAATGTTGTAGTGAATAAAAAAAAAATTAAATAATCAAATATTAATATCTCTTCAATAAGGGTGTTATCTAAATAAATCAAATGAATTATGCAATATATATATATATATATATATATATATATATATATATATTATAAGAAAAGCTTTCATTAAAAAAAATCACTCTAGAGGCATAGATCACAAGAGTGCAACAAGAGACACAATATATATATTGATTGTTGAATCCTAATTGAATAAAGTTTTTGTTTTCATGGTGTATGATGTTCAACAATTCTAGATGAGTATTAGTGAAGTTAGTTTTATATGTTTACAATACTGCACTACAATTATTATTTCAAAGAATGTTTTATATCTTCATTAACCATACTTCCTTGTAATGAATTTATGTTGTATCTTATCTTGAAGAAGAAATGTTTAGTCTACAAGTCTATTGCATCTTTCCCTAATGTTTCATATCTAAGCGTAATAGTCAAGTTAGGATCAATGAGATTCCTTTGTCTAGAGCCTAAAATTATGTAGCTAGTGTTCATATACTGAGAGAGTTTTCATTGTGGTTGTTCCCACATTGAATATTTTTCATTTAAAAATCTTATTATTTTTTTATGTTGATTTTTTTATTTCTATTATTTAATTTTGTACATAAAATGAATGGTTAATAAATTTATAGGTTTCTAAATATGATGATTTATTTCTCCAAAGCATCAATAGTTGTTCAAATATTGTGGTGCAGGGGCATCCCTCAAAGATCTTAAAGCCAAAGACCTCTTAAAGGATACCAACATGGAAGAAGGAATGAAGAGACCAATTAAATTTATTTGGCATGTCTTAGAGCCAATAATGGAGTATTGTATGGTTAATAATGCAAGAATGATAAAATGTCCTAAGGGTCCTGACAAGGATCCTAGGACCAAATAATGTAATGGATGGCCAATAGTGCCATATGGGGTTAATTAAATTAGGAAAGGGGTAATTGGAGTTTTAGAAACAATAAGGGATAATTTTAGATACATATTCAAAGTTTTAAGGTTTAAAGTGATTAGAAAGTTGTAAAACATAAAATTGCAAATTTAAATTTTTAAATCCTAGCGGCTAGTAGCAATTTGGAAGGAAAACTAGTATAGAGGCTTCAATGAGTTTATAATCACACTCAACTGAATTTAATTATTTTTGGAAGTTTTAAATCACCCTATATAGCCTGGTCAAGGAATAGGGATAGCATATGTACTGTTGTACATCAACAAACTGTACAGATTGGTTAAGGAAATGTATTGAAAAAACTCCATTTTGCTAGAATTTTGTGCATGGTTGTTTGATCTCTTTTAATTCCTTTCATTATATAAGGTCTTGGAAGAATAATAGATTTTTTTGGATCAGTATTTGATATATTGAAGTTTAGATCATTGAGTTTTCTTAAAAGTTGATGTTTGCTTGAAGGGTTTCATAATTTCATTTGACTAGTTTTGAGTTTTTGATGGAAATCGAGATCATCTCATAGATGTAACCCCTAATTCCTATGATATTATTTTCATTAAAAATGTACAGTATTATATCTAAAGACTAATGTGTAGATTGGGATGAAATACTAACACGTGATCACCAAAAGTGCTTAGGAAAAGAATGGTTTTCAAGGCTATGGATCAGAAGCTAGAGATCTAGCCATTGGAGGCCTATATTTTATGATTGGAATAATTTTGGTATTTCAAAGGATGGTGTAAAAAGTCACATCAGGTTGAGATTGTGTTTGGAGAGGTGACATTGAAGAAGCCCTAGTTTAGGCAAGGGTTTGGAGGATAATTTGGGGCTTTTAGGTCTAGACAGCCAATAAGATCAAATTGAGGCTATATTTCCTTGATTGGGATCGACTAGAAAACTTCACAAAATCTCATGGTTTTGGGATAGGTATTGTGAGTACTTCCTTTGTAAAAATAGGTGTTTTAGGGCTTAAAATAGGGCCTATAGTGTAACAGCAAAGACTCAGTTTAAAACAACCATACCTATATTTTTATATGTTGTAGCATAGAAAAATGAGTATCCAAATATATGATTTATTTCTCTGATTTTTTGGAAAATTTTGGAGAAAATGGAGATGGAACAACATTGAAGGGCTAATTGTGAATAACTAGGCCTAGTAGGTAACATTTTTGGTTTGGGCAACAAATCAGCATTTGGGGTTTTGTATACAACTATAGAACCACTTCAGCTTTACATGATTTCTTTCATCTCTAGCATGAATCTTAAAGGATTTTAAATTAGAATAAAATGATCACATGATTTGTGCAAAATGTATTTAGTAAAATTGATGTTTTGAAAATACTTTTGAAACCTTCAAGAAAACAAACTTGGAAGATAAAACTTTGTTTTCTAATGAAGCCATTAAAGTTATATAAATAGTTTTATCTCCATCACCAATGATCTAGCCACTACTGGAATCATTTTTTTTCAACAACTAATTAAAATTTAGAAAGTATTTTTTAATATCATGCTTAAGATTAGCGTAGAGAAGACCATCTACAAAGATATGTGAGACAAAAGAAACTAGGTCTTCTCTCTATGTTAGCATAATGACATATTAATGGTGAAGGATTCATTTGGGCTTCTAGAAATACAATTTGTACATGAATATGTGGAATGTTAAAGCATAGCAAGCTATGGAAGTTCACCTTTCTTCCATGTAGAAGGGTGCATGAACATAAGGCATAAAATTGCAATGTTGGATAGGAAGATGGATTTCATATTTTTTGGATCAATGTACTAAGGAAGGATGTTGGCATAACACCTTTGGTAGTGTAATATCTACCAATATAGTTTCTACATAACTTTTGTTCAATCGTTCTCAAATATTATTGAGCTCTTGGATAAAAATATATCCAAGATTATAACAAGTCATTAATTTTTTTCCATTCCCCATTGAAAATAGTAAAGTGATAGCTTTGAAAATGGCTATATGATAACATGGGAAAGATATCAATAATTATAAGAACACAAGTGATTTACCATAACCTCTTTTTGATTAAAATTTTTAATTTGGTAGACTACAAATGAAACATGCGACAACATCAAACTATTTCCATTTTTTCTCGCTCAAGAGGTGAACCCCTTGATTGATACTAGAAAGAATGTTCTTTAAATGAAAATGGATGTAATGAAGTGAACCAAATTATTTTTTTGTAAATAAATTGATTCCATGAAACTCCCAATTGAAAAGGTAACTAACTTACAATAATTCTCACAACATGAGATTGAAAACATAATTCAATGAAAGTATACCATTAGTATATAAATGTAGCACCACTTCAATATCTATGGTCACTTTGTCTCACTTCTTCCACTAGCTAACACACTAAATTTTACACTACTCTACACTAAACTTCACACATAACTTATGTGGAAAGACCTATTGGGAATAACAATATATTATTTAGTGGAGTTACAAGTTTCAAATGCAATAATTTTGGACACAATTCTAGAGATTATAGATCACAAGTAAATCAAAATGGACCAAGTGATGGAATTTTAATTTTTACACATTACGAGTGTAATAATCTAGGGCATAAAACTAGATATTGCATATTTCATGGATTTGTGAGAAACAAAATAATGCCTAATGTTAGAAGGAATAAATATAACACAAGAAGGAATAATAGTATTAATTTGACAAACTATGAGAATACTAATAAGGCTTTTGTAAATGAAACTAATGGTGGATATGAGAAGGAACATAAAGAAAAAAAGAGAAGAATATTACATAAAATAAGGGAGTCGGTGCTAAGTATTGAACTTTCTTCATAACCTAATTGTCTACCATTTCTAAAGGTGGAGCAATTATGTAGAGATTGTTACCCCGAATTTAAAGAGTTACATAGTAAAAAATTGGATTAAGGTATACTAAGGTAGCTACTTGATATCTCTGATCACAAACCTTGATATGTTGATATGAGATATTGTAGTGAAAATTCATGACTACTGTCTTTGAGGAAACTTTTTCTAGATGAGAACAAACACATTAACCATAGAAAAAATTGAAAGGATTTAATAGATAAAATTAAGTCATTCTTTTATGTTTAAGTTTGCTAGAGCTAGAGAAGAGTGAGGTAAAGGTGATTTGAGAATTTGTGCTAGAGATTTCAAAGTGTCTTAAGAAAACCCTACTTCTATGATCCAAGAGGTATTTTATTCTTGCAAGCTTTGTTCAAAGTTATTAACAGTTGTTCATAATTTAGTACTACACAAACACTCAAAAACTATATGACATTAAGGAGAGAACATGATACCATTTAAGAAACACCTATTTCAGTCAATGGAAGATGGTCTAGAGGGTGCATTTTCACATATCCCTAATGGTTTTCTTCATGTGGAAGATATATGGGTATACATCCACTACAAGTATAAGACCACAAGGAATGTAGGAATTTGGAATGATTTGAATGATGTTTACAATGAGGAAATAACCTTTAAGGATGAATTCAAGTACTTAGAAAACCTAAATATATTGCAAATCATGAACTTTGTAGAATTTGATGAGATATAATGGATCAAAGTTGTGGTAAGAATAATTCATGATTAGTTTTTTTTTTAGGACATAAACCTATCAAAATAACCAACTGACTTATCCATTTGTGTTAGAATCTAAAAAGATTAATAACCCAGAAAACTAGTGCAAAGAATAGATATCTAAACTATGAATGCAAATAATACAAAATAAAAATAGCAACATAGAGTTAGTCTCCAAGAGATTAATGAAAATTCTAGAAGCAAAATAGCATTAACAGGATGCAAAAGCAAGAGATACAAATACAAGCCAGGTAGCATGCTTATATAGGCTAGGAAGAGGGAGGAGGTAGCAACATCGACCAATGAGGAGCAACCATCTATCAGACTAAAGATATCCCGAGATAGCTAATGGATGATCACATGTAGGAAGGTGACACATCACAAAAATTCACCTAATAAGACATGCTTTATTAACCTAAGTGAGATTAATAAAAGTGTAGGAAAAACCTAGTAATTTAGGGGAAAATAAATAACCTACTAGGAAATTAAAAAAACTACACTAACACCCCCCCATAAGTGAAGCTTAAGTGGGTGTAGAAATGGGTCCCAACAAGTGGGTTAAGTTCACTCCTAATTCAGTGGAGATATGTGAGTTGCACATTGATTCTATAGTTGCAGTTGAGAGAGCAGATCATTAGTAACGACTCTATCTATTTTCTCACTTTGTTCATGATCCTAGTTTGATTGTTTTGCTCACTCAATCTAATGATTTGAGTAAATTATGGCATGAGTGGTTTGACCATCTTAACTTCCGCTACTTACATCATCTCAACCAGTAGAGCATGGTCACATGGTTGGCTTCAGTTCAGTTCTCAAGTGGTGTTTGCCAAGGTTACATTCTTGGTAAGCATCCTAAGGAAAATTTTGACAAAGGTAAGGCATGGAGAGTTTCACAGATACTAGAGTTAGTTCACAGTGATTTGGTTGGTCCATTTCAGCATCCTTCTTTTAGCGAGGCCCGATATGTCCTCACATTCATCGATGACTTTTCTCGATATACTTGGGTGTACTTTCTCAAATAGAAGTCAGAGGAATTTTATCATTTTCAGGACTTTAAAACTTTTTTAGAGAAGTAATCCAAGAAATCCATCAATGTTTTGTGCACAGATAATGGTGGTGAGTATGTCAACCATTAGTTTGAAAGATTTTGCACTTCAGAGGGGATTGATTTGTAGTATTCAGTTCCATACAATCCCCAATAGAATGGTGTTATAGAAAAAAAGAATAGATCCTTGAAGGAAATGGAAAATTGTATGATTCACTCTAGATCTCATGCACCACAGTATTGGGAAGAGGTCATTAAGTGAGCTTGTTATATCCAGAACCATGTTCCTCATTGAGATTTGAAGGGTGTTACTTTTTTTGAAGCTTGGAGTAGTTAGAAACCATTAGTTAAGCACTTTTGAGTTTTTGGCTCTCCTGCATGGGCCCACATTCCTGCAGAGAAATGCAAGGTCTTGGATCTGTAGAGTAGACATTGCATATTTGTAGGTTATCCTGATGGTGTAAAGGGTTATCATTTGCTCCACCCTACTACACATGAGTTGTTCATTGAAAGGAGTGTTCAGTTTGAGGAGGGATCTTCAAGCTCACTTTCTATCACTTGTCCAACTCTTTCTACTTTGACATTGGAGTCACTTGGAATACATGACAGATCTTCTGATGAGTCAAATTCATCTAAGCAGTCTCCTACCTCCACTTTTGATGCAGAGAGTGATTTAGAGGACTCACATCCTTTCTCTCCTAGTCATCATTCAAAGGTTGTTGATTTCCTCCAAATTCTCCATCTTCCAGTCCACTTTAGGCTAGACAAACCTTGCAATCTACAAGTGATTGGGTTGGGGATCCATCCAACACCAACTGGACTACTCTAAGACTTTTGCACTAGTTGCCCAAATGAATTACATTCAACTTGTTCTTTCCATTACTGTAGCTAATTATTGGGAAGTACATCAGATGGATGTGAAGAGTATTTTTCTTCATAGTGACCTTCATGAGGAGATCTACATGGAGTAGCCATAGGGTTTCCTTCAGGATTCTTCACTTATGTGCCATCTTCAAAAGTTTCTTTATGGCCTCAAACAGGCTCCTCAAGCCTAGTATGCCAAGATGGACTCCTTCCTTCTCTTAGTTGGGTTCACTCAGTGCCATTCTAATCCTAATGTCTACATTCTATAATAGAGTGATTCACTCCTATTTTTGGTTTTGTATGTTGATAACTTCTTGATCACAGGAAGTTCTTTACCCACCATTAAGGCTGTCAAAGTTTCCCTTCAAGACATTTTTTTGATGATTGACTTGGGCTTGTTGCATTACTTTCTTAGGATTGAGATCTTTCAATCTCCTTATGGGATCACCCTCACATAGTCCAAGTATCCTCTAGATTTACTCTCAAGGTTTAATATGGTTGACTGTAAGCTTGCTCTGACTCCCTTCCTTTCTTGAGTCAAACTTGAGGCTCAATGTTCTTCTCCGCTTGTTGATGGCACCTTGTATCACCAACTTGTTGGGAGTCTCATTTATCTGACTCATACGAGACCCAACATCTCATATGTTGTAGGCATGGTCTCTTGATTCATGCAAAAGCCTCATGAGCTGCACTGGAAAGAAGCCAAGCAGATCCTTCACTACATTTACGGTTCTCATAGTTATGGGATTCACTACACAATAGGTATTGAGCTTGTTTTGGTGGGCTACATAGATTCAAATTAGGTGGGTGATTCTCAAGATCGGAAGTCTACTTCAAGCTACAGCTTCTCAGTTGGTTCAAGTCCTATTTGTTAGTCAAGAAAAAGGCAGTCTATTATTGCTCTATCTTCTACTAAGGCCGAGTATTAGGGCTATAAATTCCACCACTGAAGCCATTTGGCTTCAACATCTTCTCACTAAGTTTGGTATCTAGATTAGATAGCCATCAGTCATATTTTGTGACAACCAAAGTGCCATTTAGATCTCATAGAATCTAGTTCATCATCAGCGAACCAAACACATAGAGATCCACATACACTACATCTAGGAGCTCATCCATGGTCACATCATCAACCTTCACTATTGTCTAACTTTCAAGTAGGTTGTTGATATCTTCACCAAACCCTTCACTGAGAACAAGTTCCTTCATTTGTGAGGTTTTTTGGGGGTGAGGGATGCTTCATCTTTTAGGCAGACCTCTTCCTCTCACTCCAAGTCCTGACTTTTTTTGGGGAGTCTCTTTTCTCTCCTTTCGGGGGAATTTTATTTACATGGGTACCTCATTAGGCTTGACTTGCCTAGACCCATTTCTACATCCACCTAAGCTTCTCTTATGGGGGGGTGTTCATGTAGTTTTTTATTTCCTAGTAGGTTATTTATTTTTCCCTATATTACTAGGTTTTTTCTACACTTCTATTAATCTTTCTTAGGTTAATAAAGCATGTCATATTAGTTGAATGGTTGTGAGGTGTCACCTTCCTACATGTTAGCATCCATTAGCTATCTTGGGAAGATATTTTTCTATCTTTAATCTGATAGATGGTTGCTCCTCATTGGTCAGTGTTGCCACCACTTCCCTCTTCCTAGCCTATATAAGCATGCTACCTAGCTTGTATTTGTATCTCTTTCTTTTGCATCCTCTTAATGCTATTTTGCTTCTAGTATTTTAATTACTCTCTTGGAGACAAACTCTATGTTGCTATTTTGATTTTGTATCATTTGTATTCATAGTTTAGATATCTATTCTTTGCACTAGTTTTCTAGGTTATTAATCTTTTCAGATTTACTGATGATCTTCTCTCCCAACTACAAATGTAGAATCACTATGCAACTCACATATCTCCACTAGATTAGGAATGAACTCAACCCACTTGCCTAAACCTGTGTGAGTGATTTGGAATACCAATAGGAGATTAGTTCATAATGAGGTTACACAAAGAACATCATGGAATGTGCATCCCCCCACATCAATAGACCCTCTCCCACACAACTCAACAGGAGTGCCATCACCCATCAAAATAGAAGGCAGAGTACACAGCTCCAAGGATGCAAGTTCTTCCTTAAATGAAGCCATGTGGTGCAAAGCACCTAAATCAAGAATCCAAGTGGATGGTGAGGAAACAACTATAACAAGGGCCTTGCCCTTTCCTTTTCCCTTGTTTTCTTTTGCCTTGTGAGATCCTTCATTAGAACTTTGTTTGATAGACTCAGGAACACTAATATTATTCTTCTCAAGAATGTGTGTCAAGTGATCAATTTGTTTCTTCAAACACTTATGTTCATCATGACTAGGTCTTTTACAACAGGCACATTGGACCCTTTCTTTCTTAGGCTTATCGCCCTTGGAAGATGGGGTATCAATAGTTTCTTTTGAAGAAACCAATATCTTATCCTTCGTCTCCTTGTGATTCTTTTGTTTCTTATCCTAACTATTGATATTACTACTTTGTCCTTTTTGTTCGTTTGTGCCTTCTTTGGTAGCCAAGGCATGTGACCTAGAGGACTTAAGAGTGCCCATCTGGATTAACTTGTCCTATTCTCAAGTGATATTGATGGCAAAATCATCTAAAGATAGCATGGTGAATTGAGTATCAAGTGCGCCCTTAGTAGCATAGAAGGTAGAGACAAACACAGAATATTTTGAACTTAGCTTAGAGAGAATACTAAGAATCAGTTATTCATTTTTCTTTTTAATTCCACATTGTTTTAACTGTAGCCTTAGTGATTTCAATTTGGTGAAGAAATCCTAGATTGTGTTGAAACTTTTTGGACTTAAACTAATTAATTTATTTTCCAGCATGTGACCCCTCATTGAATCTTTGTGCCAAATAGTGTTTCTAGCTCTGTCCATATTTCACTTGGTGTATCCAAAGACTCAATGTGAAATAGAAAATCAGGAGAAATCGACAAACAGAATGTTCCATATGCCTCATCACATTTGTTAAACCGCTTAGGCTTATCTTCATCTTTATCAAATTTAGTTTCAAGTTCCATAGTTATCATGTTTAATCTAGCTTTCCTTAAGTGAATTGTCATGCGTGATTTCCACTCAAAGTAATTGTATGGAGTTAGGATGGGCATATTTGTTTGATCTATGATGAAGAAATGCTAAAAAGAAAAGAACCTAGCCAAGACAATGCCCCCCCTTTTTACTCAATCAAAGAACCCCCACCCCCCTCCCCCCCCCCACCAAAGAAGTATTATTTTGGCACTTTATATTAGTGCATTTACAACTACCACTAGTAAGAAATACTAAGTGGTCTTGATTTCAATGCATTACAAAACCCTCATGAAGAGTATATGTTGAAAATGCAACTTTGGCATAATATCGAAGGAAATAAATAGCACCATTATGATCTACTTGAAAAATCATGCACTTTCAAAAAAAGAATCGCCTCGATACAAGGTCGTATGAGAAAGTTATGATCCTCCGAAGTTCCCAAAATGAGAACTGTGCAAAGTCACGGCTAAGAATCTACAATTTTTGAAAACTTTATGCATGAAAAAAAAAATTTATTGCACTAGTGGATAGAGCACAATAAAATAGCCAAGATCATAACAAGAATCGTTGGAATTGGAGTCCGTATGAGTAAAAATGAGGCATTTGAAAACTACATTCAAATTTGTGACTGCCAACAGAGAGAAGTACGACTATCACTTTTCGCTCTAGATTCTACAAAATATACAAATTGCATGCAAAAACTAAAAGATATCCAAATGTTTCTTTGGTTCTGTGAATAAAATGCAAAAAGTGTTTTTCTTTCTAAGGTATAGAAGATGTAGCTCCATGTAAATTAGATGCTTTTAGCAACAAAAAATGGCTCTAACAACCAAAAAATTACTCTAGCAACCAAAAGCTATCATAAAAAGGTTGAATCAGCTACCTAAGTCAATCAATGGCATGCTGGAACCTATAATATTGATTGAAAACACCAAATATGCAAGTTGGTTGTTAGATTTCAAATTAAAACCCTAGTTTCACAACTTGTATGACAATCTCTGATCTCAATAAAATGAAAGCCAAAATCTGACTTTCTCAAGCCTCCTAGATGTGCTAGAACAACCTGAAATGTTGTAATCACCCAGATTTCATAAAACACGTGTAAACCCTAGAGATTAAAAACATTGTTGTAAAACTTTTCTGATTCTCAAGATCACCCAAAGATGCGAGAGAAGAGCATACTAGGTATTTCAAAAACTTACAATAAGATATATTACCCCCCCCCCCCCCCCCCCCCCCCACCAAATCTCTCAAATAAAGAAACTAAAATCTACTCCTGCACATGGAATAGCTCTGATACCATGTTAGAATCTGAAAAGATTAATTACCTAGAAAACTAGTGCAAAGAATAGATATCTAAACTATGAATGCAAATGATACAAAATCAAAATAGCAACATAGAGTTAGTCTCCAAGAGAATAATGTGAATACTAGAAGCAAAATAGCATTAAAAGGATGCAAAAGCAAGAGATACAAATACAAGCCAGGTAGCATGCTTATATAGGCTAGGAAGATAGAGGAGGTGGCAACACTGACCAATGAGGAGCAACCATCTATCAGACTAAAGATAGAAAAGTATCTTCCCAAGATAGCTAATGGATGCTCACATGTAGGAAGGTGACACCTCGCAACCATTCACATAATAAGACATGCTTTATTAACCTAAGTGAGATTAATAAAAGTGTAGGAAAAACCTAGTAATATAGGGAAAAATAAATAACCTACTAGGAAATAAGAAACTACACTAACAATTTGGTCACTAGATTTGACAAATCTATAATTATTCCCATTGTGAACAAGTTAGTGAAGAAGAGAGTGGAAAGGAACAATGAATCTAAATGGGAAAAGTGAGTTCAGTGACCCTAACAAATATTAGATAAAAAGATGTGAGCTTAATTTCCAGTATTTTAGGTTATAAGATGTATTATAGTAGCTACACAACTCTTAATTATCAAAAAATATTCATAAAACTTATAAGATAGTTGTTGAGCATGAAAATATTACAATTTTTGAGATCCTAAGGAAACAACTACTTGAAAACATAAGGAGGATGAAGCATGAAAATTTACAAATCTTTAGATTTGGCTCTTTGATACTTCACTTTTTTTACCATATAATTTACAAGTTTCCTAATATGTATCCTCATGCATGGAGAGAGTGTTGGAAATATAAGAGGAGTAACTGAGAAGGGAGGGGTGAATCAGTTACCACAAAAACAAATCCTAGATCCCTTAAGATGTCAATACAATACAAAACCAAAACTCTGCTAAAACTGAAATGTTATTGTAACTCAGTTAACATAGGAATACTCAGTTTACACTAAGAATTATTGACACTTTAAAAACTAAAATAATCACTTCTTAGGATGTTTAGTGTGTTTAACCTTAATTAAATTAGTTGCAGAAACATAAAGAAAATAAAATTGAACAAAAGAGATACCAAGATTTAATGTGGATTTACCCAATTTGGGAAAACCACCAATTGCAACTAGTTACTTTCTTTTACTCTTCTGAAGTGAGCCCTATTAGGAGCCAACCCTGTTAAATGTTACAAAACATATTGTTAGGTGTGACCTTGTTAAAGGATTTAGTTCACCCTGTTAGGAGTGGCCTTTTTAGAGGTCTTTAGACACTTCAATTTAGAAATGCCACCTTGTTAGAAGATTTGGAAAATAGTTGTGAGGATAACTCTCTTATGAGATTTGGTTCACTGCTACAATTATTAGAAGGTACTAATGACTTGACCTGATTGCTAATGCAACTGTCTTTTCTAATTTCAAATCTTTTTTTTGGCTTGAATACTTGATCCTCCTTGATCAGAATGTTCTTTATAGCTCAGTCAACTCGGATACTCTGATATCCTTTCAATTCGCTTCCTTGATTTATCTTTAATTTCAATTCCATGCTTCTTCACAATTCAATCCTTAACTTGACCTTATATTTATATGATTTACCTTGTCAACTTGGGTTGAATACACTTTCAAACAAATAAAATTCATCCCATGAGTCGGCTAGAACTAACCAACAAAATTGTCAAATCAAATATACTGATATAGGAAAATTCTTCATAGCTAACCCAACTTCATCAACACTAGCTCAAAAAAGACTTTCCTTCATACTTCCTTTGGTAACCGAATGAGCTTGGTTAACACTGGTTCTATACCAACTTCCTTTGGTAACCAAGTGAACTTAGTTAACATTGGTTATGTGTTGTCTTCTCTGGAATGCTCGACATACGTAGGAAACTTCCTTCAATGCTTGAGTGAGCTTGACCAGTACTAATTACTCGATAAAGACTTGACATGTGTGTAACATCAAAGACAACATTCAATTAAATGATCGTATCCAAAAATCTCCCTCTTTGAAATTGATGGCAACACAACATGTCATGATACAAAGAAATTTTAGAGAAAAAATAGAAGTAAGGATAATATCCTTAGTTTCATTCTAATTCTCATCCATGAGAACTCCCTCTATCAGTGTGAACTCCCTCTGACATCAACATCTTTTATTTCTCTAATTGCAATGGCTACAATTTCTCCCTTTGACAGCAAACTCTTCTCTTTGACATCTAACTCAAAAATTTTGAATTTTGATATGAAAAACTCTCCCTCTTTACTGATACAAAAATTTCTCTTATATGACATTAACAAACTCTCCCTCTTTGACATCTTAGACCAAAGAAAAAAATCAATGTAATTTCTATGTACTTGATGTACTAATTCATATACAATCTACTCTGTCAATACAGCATCAACTTGTCTGATCTTCAAAGTGCTCGGTTGATGTATCACTAAAACCTGATTAGTGAGCTTTAGATAGGGGAATGACCCCACCTCTTAGATACAAAAATACATTCTTAGGCAATGGTTTGATGAATATGTTTGTAATCTATTCTTTTGTATTGACATTTTCCAATCTCACCCCCTTTTCTTGCACCTATTCTCTCAAGAAATGATATTTTATTGCAATGTGCTTGGTCTTTGTATGCATCATTGGATTTTTTTGATATGTTGAGTGCATTGGTGTTCTCATAGAAGATAACAATTGGGTCCTTGATCTCCTCCTTCATACTTGACGACCATTGTTTGAACCACATAATATTGGAATAATTGACCGTTGTTGCAACATATTCTGCTTCTACTATAGACTAAGAGATACAATTATGCTTCTTACTTGTCCAAGATACTGGCATCTTTCTAAGAAAGAATGCTCCACCACTAGTGCTCTTCCTATCATCAACACTTCCAACCCAATCAGCATCAGTGAATGCTTTCAATTCAAAGTTGTCTCCTTTCTTATACCACAAACCATAATCTTCAGTACCTTTCAAATATCTCATGATTTTTTTCTATCGCATGGTTTTCTTTAGGATTAGTAGAGAATCTAACCACCATACCAATTGCTAATGCAATATCAAGTCTTGTGTGCTCTACATACTGAACTTTTCCAATCATTGATCTCTATGTAGTCTGGTCTACCTCCTTGGAATCATCATTTTTGGAATGGTTATGTCCAATAGACATAGGTGTTCCAACTGGTCTAGAATCCTCCATTCCAAAAAATTTCAATATCTCCTTGATGTATTTTTATTGAGTAATGTAGATACCATCCTTCATCTATTGAATTTGCAAGCCAACAATGGATTTAATCTCTCCAAAAATTGACATTTCAAATTCTTTACTCATTTCCATAGAAAAATATTTACACAAGTCATCATTTCTAGTAAATAATGTATCATCCACAAAGATTTTTGCCAACACTATCTTCTTATCTGGTCCTTCTTTAATATATAGGTTTTTTTTTATCGTTAGTTCTTTGAAAACCAATCTTTATGAGATAATTATGTAATGTTTCATACCTGACTCTAGGGCTTGTTTGAGACCATACAAGGCTTTGTGCAGTCTAAAAATCATATCCCTTTTGTTGGGATCAATGAAACCTTCTGGTTGCTCAATGTAGACTTCCTCTTCTAAGATTCTATTCAAAAATGTTGATTTCACATCCATCTAATATACTTGAATCCTTTGTGTATTGCATATGCAAGTGGTGTTCTAGCACCTTCTAGTCTAGAAATAGGAGAAAAAGTCTCTCTGTAATCAATACCTTCTTCTTGAGCATAACCCTTGCAAACTAACCTTGCTTTGTTTCTTGAAACTTCTCCATTCTCATTCAAATTATTTTTGAATACCCATTTTGTGCCAATTATATTTTTTCCCTTGGGTTTAGGGACAAGAGTCCAAGTTTTGTTTCTTTCAATCTAATCAATCTCTTCATTCATTACCTTAATCCAACTTTTATTTTCTAATGCATCTTTAACAATTCTAGGTTCAAACTCAGTAAGAAAACATGTACCTTTAAATTTGTTCCTTGTCATTGTGCCTGGTAACTAGTCTCTAATGATTTTCTCAAGTGCATGATGCCTTCTGACATATCCAGTAAGTCTAGGCTCCTTGTTTCTGAATGCACTTGGTTCACCATGATCTTTTGAATCATGCTCACGTCCCACTATCTATGACTTGGGTTCATCAAATGACTTAATTTGTACTGGCCGAAACTTGGGTCCTTCTAACTGAGACTCTGATCCTTCTGACTGTGACTCAAGTTGCACTAGCTACAACTCAAGTTGAACTAGAACGTTTGGGGACTCAGGTGATGAAGGCTGTTAATTTGCTTGAACTTCAAGTAAAGTATCAGGTTCATAGTAAATAAAGTTTCTATATTTTTCATGTTTTTTTCTACTTTTTTCTTCATACTCTTCTACAAATTCATCAATATTTACATGTGCACTTTCTAGAACTTTGAGAGTAGATAGATTCATACATTTGAATGTTTTTCTCTTATTGGAGCATCCCAAGAATATGTCTTCATCACTTTTCACATCAAATTTTCCTTTTCTTGACTCCTTTAAGATATAACATTTTCTTCCAAATACTTTGAAATAACAAACATTAGGTTTATAGACATACCATAATTCATAACCCATGTTTGACTTGAGTCCTTCTTCAGCTGAGCTCGGTTCAAGGTATGAACTATTGTGTTGATTGCTTCCTTCCAATATTTGATAGCAACATTCTTTTCTATCATCATTATCCTTGCACAATCTATAATTGATCTATTCCTTCTCTCTATTATGCCATCCTACTAAGGTGTACCAAGTGCAGATACCTATCTTTTGATTCCTCTTTCATTGTAGAATTCATTGAATTCATTTGAGATGAATTCACCTCCTCTATCTAACCTTAGGCACTTTAGTTTCTTTCTTGTTTCTTTCTCAACACTTCACAAATACCATTTGAAATTTTGAAAAGCTTTTTATTTATCCTTTAAATACATAATTATCATCATCCTAGAATAATCATCAAGAAACAAAATAAAGTACATATCTCCACTGTAGCTTTGTATAACAAAAGGTCCACAAAGTTTTGTATGAACTAGTTCCAAGACTTCTTCAGAATGATAATTATTTCTTCTAAAACTTAGCTTTCCCATCTTTCCAATTTGACATTTTTTGCACATGCCCATATCAAGTTTATTTAGGCTTGGAATACATCTAACTCTTTTATTCTTGCTTTTTTTTACCAAGTTATCAAAATTTACATGGCACAAACTTTTATGTCATAACCAACTTTCTTCTACTTGAGCTATGAAACATGAATTTTCAGATAAATCTAGGTAGAATAGATTACCTCTTGTTTGATTTCTAGTCCCAACTAGATTTCCTTTTCCATTGAGTAGCTTGGCTTTCCTATTCATGAATTCTACCTTGAATCCAATGTTATTCAATTGTGCCACACTAGGAAGATTATGTTTCAATCCTTCAACCCAATAATAATTTTCACATTTGAGTCCATTGGTTAGTGCAATACAACATTTTCCTTTCACATAACAAGGTTCATTATTTCCAAATCTGACACTCCCACCATCATAGTGTTCCAAGTGCTCAAGTTTAGATTTATCACTAGTCATGTGGTGAGAACAACCACTATCTATGATCCATGTATCATTCTTAGTAACATGAGAAATGAGGGACATATTATCATTCTCATTATCTAATTCATCCTTAATAGTACTATAAACCATTTCATCTTCATCACTACTGTCAAAATCTCTAGCCATGTAACAAGATTTCTTACCTTTTTCCTTGTAGTCTTTTTAGCTTTTGAAATATTTCTTTCCTTTTTACTTGTCATGTTTCTTTTCTTCTTTGCCTTCTTTGTTAGGACACCTTGCAGAAATGTGACCAACTTCTTCACAAGAAAAGAAGATCAAAGTAATTTTGCCTATGTATTTTCCTTTACCTTTGGGAAATCTTCTTGCGAGAAATGCTTCAATGACTTCAAGATCATCATTAGAACCATCTTCATCTTCACTGTTAGACATTTTTCTTTTAGATTTTACATCTTCCTTCTTGAGTGATAGCTTCGCTTGAAATGCAGACTCAAAGTTAGTAGAGTTAGGAACATAATTATCAAAGTTATATAACTCAAAGGTTGTTAACCTTCCCACTAGTTCATCCAAATTTATATCATTCTTAGGATCATGTCTCATTTCTTGAATAGATGACACTCTAATTTCATAAACAAGAAGAAGATTTATGAGTACCTTGCTAACCACTATTACATCATCAATTTTCCCACCCAAGGCTCTGATTGCACTCACACTAGCTTTGATTCTTTCACTATACTATGCAATGTTCTCATCTTCTTTCATTTTCATTTTATCAAATTGGTCTCTAAGACTTTATTCCTTATCTTTCCTTACTTTTTCATCACCTCCATAAATATATTTCAGCTTGTTCCACATTTCATGAGCAGTAGCACAGTCTTTGACTTCATCAAATTCAACATAACTGAGAGTGGAAGAAATGTCAATCATCATTATGTTATGATCCTTCTTTTCCATAATCTGATCCATAGTCAAAGTCCTTGTAGGTGCCACATATTTGTACTTCATATATTTCAAATCTATGTCACCAATGGTTTCCAAATGGTGCTTCATGAGTTCCTTCCATGCTTGGAAGGTATCTCTGTCCAACTTTGGAATAGACATCTTGATCTTTAGCTTAGGTCCTTGAAACCTTCTCTACAAGCACCAAAAGCTCTGATACCAATTTTTGGAAATATAAGAGGAGTGACTGAGAGGGGAGGGGTGAATCAGTTACCACAAAAAAAAATCCAAGATCCCTTAAGATGTTAATATAATACAAAACCAAAACTCTACTAAAACTGAAATGTTGTAACTCGGTTAACATAGGAACACTCGATTTACACTAAGAATTATTGTCACTCAGTAAAGATAGAAATAATAACTTCTTAAGATGTTTAGTATGTTTTACCTTAGTTAACTCAGTTGTAGAAACATAAAGAAAGTACCATGAACACAAGAGACACCAAGATTTAACATGGAAACCCAATTTGGGAAAGCCACCAATTGCAACTAGTTACTATTTTTCACTCTGATGAAGTGAGCCCCATTAGGAGCCAACTCTATTAAAGGTTACAAAACATGTTGTTAGGTGTGACCCTATTAAAAGATTTAGTTCACCCTATTAGGAGTGGCCTTATTAGAGGTCTTTAGACACTTCAATTTAGAAATGCCACCTTGTTAGAGGATTTGGTAAATAGTTGTTAGGCTAACTCTGTTAGGAGATTTGATTCACTACTACAATTATTAGAGAGTAAAAACGACTTGACTTGATTATTGATGCAACTATCTCTTTTGATTTTAGATCTTTATTCTAGCTTGAATACCTGATCCTCCTTGATCATAATGTTATTTATAGCTCAATCAACACAAATGTCTGATATCCTTTCATTTTGCTTCCTTGATTTATCTTTTCAATTCCATGCTTCTTCACAATTCAAACCTCAAATTGACCTTATATTTATATGATTTACCTTGTCAAGTCAACTTGAATACACTTTCAAACAAATAAAATTCATCCCATGATTTAACTAGAACTAACCAACAAAATTGTCAGATCAAATATACTGATACAGGAAAATCCTTTGTTAGCTAACCCAACTCGGTCAACACTAACTCAGAAAAGACTTTCCTTCAAAATTCCTTTGGTAACTAAGTGAGCTTGGTTAACACTAGTTCTATGCCAACTTTTTTTGGTAATCGAGTGAATTCAATTAACATTGGTTTTGTGTTGTCTTCTATGGAATGCTTGGCATACATAGGAAACTTTCTTCAATGCCCAAGTGAGCTCGGCTAACACTAATTACTCAGTAAAGACATGACATTTTTGTAACATCAAAGACAACATACAATTAAATGATTGTATCCAATAGAGAAGACATTCCTACTCCTGATTTAATCACAAAAAACTACACAATGTAAGATAGGAAGATGATTGATAGTGATTTATTTAAAATATTCAAAGATTTTTAGACAAAGATAAAACGAGTAAGGATACTGAAGAACATTATTTAGAAGTATGTAGAAACCATATATCTTATGGTTGAGAGAGATAGACCTTGTATGGAGGTAGTTAAACCAAGGGTTCCATGGATGCCTCCCATGGGTTATGAAGTAGACCCCTCATTGTTGTACAATATGTTGATACAATTCTTGCATATAAAAAATACCCTAATGTAGAGAGATGTGAAACTTGTGATGAAAATTATAGTAAGGTTAAAAAGATCCTACCAGAGGCTCTTTGTTATGAATTTGACCCCTTCATTATTGAACAACTCTACTACTGAACCACATGACAAATATAAATTTTGTGACATGAAACATGAAGGTTGTGCTCGAGCCCTCATATTAGCTATTCATTGAATGTTTTCAGTGCCTACTCTATAGTCCTCCTTTGTTAGGGACTAGTATCCACTAGGATGATTTTCTTGTGAGTCGCACATTCTATGAAAAGGATTACACAACTCCTTAGATCACGTGCATCTTGTGACTAGGGCAATGAACATGGGACTTGTCAACTTGAATATATGATGATAGGTGAAGATGGAAATGAGTTTCTACTCCAATAACATGAAGATATTCATGTTGGCTTAAAAATAAATTAAATGGATTTGAGCCATAAAAATAGACACTATATCATCTAAAAGGAAATCATTCATTCAAAATCTAATGACTTTTAGTTTCCCTTCCACTTTCCAAAATGGTGTGGGCATTGATATATTACCTGAGTGAAGCCACACTTTCCCTTGCATGAAGACAATATGGTGTAAAACCCCTCCCACACTTGCAAGCTGGCCGATACAAAATGAAATATTTTCATTTTTTTTTGTTTATATCCCAAAAACATCAAAATTTTGACAATAAACTTAACTGTCATCAAAATTTTGATGGAAACCTTAAGTGTCATCAAAATTTTGATGAAAAAATATAAGTTTGGTCAAAATTTTGACATTGTCAAGACTATATTAAAAAAAAAGTGGATTTTACAAGCCAAATTGATATGTCATCAAAAAATTTGGTCAAAATGGAGGCCTAATGTACTAGTGGCTACAAGTCTTTTCTCAGGAGTTGACTGACAATCTGAAGCACACTAGAATCCCCCAAATTGACATTCCAGACAAAATTCTTTGAGCCCCTACACCCTCTAGAATTTTTTCCACAAGATCAATTTATGATATCACCTTAGCTTTACCAAGTACTAATCTTGAATGGAGAAAAAATTGGGATAAGCACCTCATCCCCAAAATTTTTAAAAAAATTGGTGGACTCTTCTACATGGGAAGGTT
Organism: Cupressus sempervirens; assembly: GCA_028749045.1. Lineage (NCBI taxonomy): Eukaryota > Viridiplantae > Streptophyta > Pinopsida > Cupressales > Cupressaceae > Cupressus > Cupressus sempervirens. Next base: position 832,501,039 of record CM053792.1, read on the forward strand.
CATGCCTAGGATAACCTTGTTAAAAGGGGGTCCAACTTAGCCAATAGATGTGTCATGTGTGAAAAAGATTAGGAGACTATTAACCACCTCTTTATTCACTATGAGGTTGCTACTTGTATATGGCAACATGTCCTTAATAAGATGAGGCTCATTTGGACTATGGATGTGGATCTTAGACACTTCATTAACTGGTCTAGTCTCTCTAACCACCCCCTCATCATTATGCTATGGAAACTAATCCCCCCTCACATCTCCTAGTGTATTTGGAAAGAGAGAAATAATGAGATGTTTTGGGAAGAGGAAAGCACCACCAAGTTACTTTACATTTGGGTCTAGAGATGTTGTTAGAGAATGTGAATGCTAGTTGTTCAAAAATCCTAGACTCATCCCGCTCCCCTATGGATATTGAGATTTATAGGGAATGGAACCTTCTCCACCGGTTTAACAAAATTGATAGTACTAAAATGTTGCCAAAGTTAATACCAACCAGCCTCCTTTGGTTGGATGGTGTAACCTTTACTTCGATCAAGTTGTTAGAGGAGAAATATAGGTGAGTGGAGACATAATAAGGGAAATTATGAAGGAAAATATATGGTTGCCTATGCGGGACCTCTCAAAGAGCACACTGTTAACTAGGCTGAAGGATGTTGAGATAATGGGTGTTGCACACATTGCATAATATTGTTATTTTATTATTTTATTTTTATTATGTAATGTTGTACCTAGATGGACGTGCAACATGTAAAGATTCCCATAGAATATTCTTGATGAGTTGTATTGTAACATTGTGATAATATTTTATGTAATTATTTAATATTGGGGAAAAGAATTAAATGCCCAATATTAAATGTGGGGTCAGTGGGTTAGGTAGCACATGGTTTTAGCACATGGTTTATGTAATACCATTTAGTGGTTTTGTGGGACTTGCTACTATATAAGCAGCCACAAGGGTAGTTGTTGTATAGAGAGAGAAGAAAGAGTGACAAGGAGAAGACAAAAGGCAAGAGTCGAGTAGGACAAGGCTTGACAGGTTAGCCAAGGGAGCATTTGTGAAGGTTGAAAGCATGGCATGGGATGTGTGGATTCATGCTTGTTCACATAGTTTGCTCGGTTGTGGCTATGGCCATGAAGGCTTCCATGGTTGTATGGCAATGGTATTTTTGCTGAATAATACATGGTGATGGATGCTTTTGAAGGCTGGGTTTTTCCCTCAATGAGGGTTTCCCAAGGTATATCTTGTGTCACATTTTGTGAGTATGTTGTCTATTCTCTTGCATGTGGATTTTAATTTCGTGTTTATTTTAGCTTTATTATGGGTTATGTGGAAACGGTTATATTCTTTATTGCCAAGTTTCCTTACAAGTGGTATCAGAGCTATGGTTTTATTATTGTAACCCTAGATTGAATCCATGGGAATGCATGAGAGGACAAAAAGAAAAGGGCAAGATATATGAATGATTTATTGCAGATCTAAAGATTTTGGATTTGCTGTTATGATGGGATGTTAAAAGATTTGGGCATGTGAAATTGTTGGACAAAAATATTTTTTTGGATGTTTCATTTAAACGAGAGTTTTGGGGGGTAGCTTGCAAAAATGACCTCTTGGGTATAAAAAGACCTCATTATTACATCCGGGTCGACATTTCCATAAATTTTGATATATATTATGCCCTAGTTTGGCCATGTTCAGAGGAAATGAAAGATTTTTTTGGTTTTAGCCCATGATGGCCGTCAAATTTAATCCCGTCGGAATTTTCGTCACTGAAAAAATAAAAAATGAAAAATCGTACTAAAAATGGTAAAAAGACTATCTTAGTAAAACGGCCATAACTTTCTCTCAAAATATCAGATTTTAGAGTTCTTATAGGCGTTGGAAAGCTAATTCAGAGCACTACAACATGGTATAGGTTTGGTTCTATGATTTTAAAATTTTGTCAGGTTTTCAGAGCCCTAAACTCAGATGTTGTTTATTTTGAGCACGAATTGGGGCATAACTTGGGCATACGGAGTCAGATTTTGGACTTCGAGTAGTCAACGAAAAGCTCTTGGAGAGCTCTACACATTAGTTCAGATTTGGTGCAGGTTTGACATGATTTATTTGGTGATATATTTATCTGAACAGCTTATAGATATATTTTGACTATGGTAACTTGTGAATTTATGGCATTGGAAATTTAAGATTTGATTTCATTGTATACTCAGTTCATATTTCAGATTGGTCTCATGATGATATGGTTATCGGTGTTTGGTTTGGATATGAATGATGACTTGTTGGGTCTACAAGTTGTGCAGTGTTGTAAGCGGTCTATACTTACAGGTTGCATTTATGACTTGGTTATGGGTTGTCTTTGCCCATTGATCTTTCATTATTGATGCATATTCAGATTGGTGGCTTGAATTTGGGTTGTCTATGCCCTAAGTCACATGATTTTATCTTCATGTAGAAGGGATGAGATGTTGTTACCAGGTACAGTCATGGCAGAGGATTGTGGTTGACTATTTTATGCTGACAAGTTGGACACATTGAGAGACAGATGCTCGGTTCATGGATGTGATCATGGTGTCATGAATTTTTGGCATGACATGATTGGTTATACAGGTACATCCTTGATGTTCATTAGCTTGGATTTCGGATTTAGTTATGGTGATATATCTTCTTGGTAGAAGATCATGGTTATTTGGTTTCTTTTGAGGAGCTCATGATGTGCACTTTGAGTTCTTTGATGGTTTGATGCCTTGGTTGATTCTCATGGTTAGAGGATGGTTATTTTTCATCATGATGTCATGGATAGCTTGGATACACGATTTAGTGGGAGCTTATGACAGTGATGGGGTGACAGTGCAGGATTAGTTCCTAATTTGGTTTATATCTTCTTGGTTTGGAGAGCATGGATTTTATGATGCCATAGGTGACTTGGTACCACAGTTGAGTGGGAGTTATTGGCATTGATATATTTATTGAGTGTTTGCAGATGTTGGAGGTTTGTCTTAGATCCTGTTGCTGCAGAAGCATCTTTGACATTTGCATGGTGCACTTGTTATCTTCATGGTGTGTGAAGATGGTTAGATCTTGAGGACTCATGGAGTTCTTGGTTATCTTCATGGTGTGTGGAGATGGTTCTTCCTAGTATATGGAGATGGTTTTTCTTCATGGTGTGTGGAGATGGTTGCATCTTGAGGACTCACAGGGTTCTTGGTAAAGGTGTGGTTTATGCTTTTATTTGGCATGTTATCCTTGGTATGAGGATGGTTTCATTATTATGTCATGGTATACTCTTGATACGCGTTTAGAGTTGTGACATGTTATAGTATGTTCATATGGAGCATGTTATCTCTTTGGTTGAGATGGTAAGATCATGTTGTCATGTTTATATTCCTCAGGCCATGGTTGGAACTTGGACATTGATCTTGGTTTAGTTTCTTGGTATTGAGTACACTGATCATAAGCTGGATACTTCATGATATTTCTATGTTGCATTTGGAGTTGGCATGGATTGATTGGTTACAGGTGCTCATGGATACTTAGAGACGGTGGCGACGTTGATTTCTCTTGGATTAGAGAAGTATTTGTTGGGACAGTTGATGGTTTCAGCAGGAAGTTCGAGGGGCAGTCACCTGATATGGACTTGAGAGGAGATTGTTCTTAGATGAGTCTTGGTTGGAGACTTGGGTATCTTGATGAGCATTCTCATTCCCCACTCTTGGTCTACTCGGCATTTTGCTACTTGAGAAGTATAGCCCATTATTTTCTCTCAGTTGCATTATATTTATGCTTATCTTTCATGGATATGGATCTTGAACTACAGCACATGAGTTAGTTTTGGAGGGTTCATTTGAGAGATGGTTTAGCATTGGTTATCTCCATGTGCATATGTTGTTATGCTGGTTGAGTTTGGGAGATGGTTTTATATTGGGCATATTCCTTGGATTAGGAATGGTTATTCCTTGGTTTAGGAATGGGTTTATTGAGTTTGATCTTCTTGTGAGAGGCTTACATCCATGATGAGTTATATGGTATGGTTTGGGTGTTGTTGAGGCTTCTTGTTGGGGTTTTTTATGGAGGAGATCATACTTGCATAGTTTACATCTAGAGGTGTGTGTAGAAGGACATGATACATGTTTGATTTGCATGGTTTCTCTAGTCTTGGTTATCTTCTTGGATGTTCAATTTTGCCTACATTGGATTTGAGATTGGTTGGAGATTGTGATCACTAGTTTGTGCTCATGTATGTCATGTGAGAGATGACATGGTTATTCCTTTATCTCTTTCCTCTATTGATTGTGGAGAACTTGGGAGAGCATTGGAGATTTGTTACGAGAGTTGTTCTTGCAGGATATTAGTTTATGTATTGTGGATGTCCTTGATACTACATGGATTCACTTCTTTGAGATGTGTTGAGTGGATTGGTTATATATTTGACATTATCTTTTGTAGTGGGAGCTTCTTGGTATATATGTGGCAGGTATTGCTCTTGAGGCTTGTGATTGCAAGTTGCAGATTGGATATGTCGGTGATATAAGATTCACTTGTTATACCTTTGAGGTATGGATAGTTGGATGGGTTTGGCACTTGCTGTGGGTGCTATTTCAGCTATGGATATTTTGACAACTACGGATACATGTGATTACCTTTAGATCAGGTTATTTGTGCTTGGAATTTTAGTTGGTACAGGATTTTATGATCTTCTAATGCGACAGGTTGGGTGGTTTTCTATTTGGATGGCTTCTATGTATGTCCAGTGGGAGTGGCATAATAGGAGGTGAGATCATTCATGTTCGAGATGCTAGATACTTTGATTTTGTTGCGGGTACCAGGATGGAGTACTTGGTGTATTTTGATCCATGATGGTGGATGTGCTAGGAGGGATTGTTCCCTTGTTCATTTATGTGGCTACGGATTGACCCTATGCAATGTATACAACAAGTGGGAGATTGTTGAGATAATGGGTGTTGCACACATTGCATAATATTTTTATTTTATTATTTTATTTTTATTATGTAATGTTGTACCTAGATGGACGTGCAACATGTAAAGATTCCCATGGAATATTCTTGATGAGTTGTATTGTAACATTGTGATAATATTTTATGTAATTATTTAATATTGGGGAAAAGAATTAAATGCCCAATATTAAATGTGGGGTCAGTGGGTTAGGTAGCACATGGTTTTAGCACATGGTTTATGTAATACCATTTAGTGGTTTTGTGGGACTTGCTACTATATAAGCAGCCACAAGGGTAGTTGTTGTATAGAGAGAGAAGAAAGAGTGACAAGGAGAAGACAAAAGGCAAGAGTCGAGCAGGACAAGGCTTGACAGGTTAGCCAAGGGAGCATTTGTGAAGGTTGAAAGCATGGCATGGGATGTGTGGATTTATGCTTGTTCACATAGTTTTCTCGGTTGTGGCTATGGCCATGAAGGCTTCCATGGTTGTATGGCAATGGTATTTTTGTTGAATAATACATGGTGATGGATGCTTTTGGAGGCTGGGTTTTTCCTTCAATGAGGGTTTCCCAGGGTATATCTTGTGCCACATTTTGTGGGTATGTTGTCTATTCTCTTGCATGTGGATTTTAATTCTGTGTTTATTTTAGCTTTATTATGGGTTATGTGGAAACAGTTATATTCTTTATTGCCAAGTTTCCTTTCAAAGGCATGGCACTCATCTAAGGTCTTAATATTGCTTTGGCTTTAAGGATAACTGAAATTGAAGTTGAGGGTGATTATAAATTTATTATATATTACATCCACAGAAAGGCCAATGCAAGGTGGAGAGTCAGTACCATTCTTGATGATGCTATCATTCAACTGCTTAGATTTTAGAACCGCAAATGTGGGCACATTTATAAAGAGGGAAATGTACTTTGCAGATTCTATGGCTACCACAAAGTTGTAAAAGGAAGGGTTAAGGAGTTGGAGGGAGGTAAATCTTCTTCTACAAGGCATAAGGAAGCTCATCACAAGGGAGGAACATTTGGGAATATGTAACTACAGTTAACACCAATTCATGGGATATATGGTAGAGGCTTAAGGTTAATAAGGGTTACCCTTTCCTTAGTTCGAGAATTTTATTTTTTTGAAAAGGCATTTGGCATATATTAGTTATGAGTTGGAAAGGAAATTTTGGGCTCCATTCAAAGGAGTATAGGCACAAACTCTTAATGATTTTGTATCATTATGGAAAATATTACAGGAAAATATTTTTACAACGAAGCCTTAAATTACAAAGGAAAGTTGTGTACTAAGAATTCATATGAAATCAAGGCTTCACACATGTATGACCAATCAAATTTCTTAATCATTTGGTACTCCTATCACTGTCATCATGACAATAAAAAAGAAAGGTTATAGTCACATTAAAAAAGGCCTTTTGAATTTCATTTTCTCTTCTCTGTAGAAAAAACATTTTCTGCATCTCTCCAAGTATTTCAAGTTGGAAACCATGGGTGGCAACAAGCTCCACATTGAGCCTAACAATATTGGCATTTCCTTCATGTCCATGCTTATGTGCGAGGAAGGAGATTCCTTATAGTTCATGGAGTGTATGATTAGTGTGCATGATGAAAGTATTCTCAAGCAGTTTATGGCATCTTGGAATGACATGAAGGTTACAGTGAGAGGCCTAACCTTTGAGGTGAAATAAGAGGTCATTTTGAAGGCCACGTGCCTACCCATGGAAGGGAGAAAATTGAAAAAGATGAGTAAGATGTTTGCCTATGATTCCCTAAAGCAATTCTTCAATCTACTAGATGAATAGATCAAGAAACGAGTTGATTTCAGTAGAGAAGATCTCTCGGGTGTCTAAAAAAATTTTTGCAACATTATAATGAAATACTTCACTCTTGAAGGTAAGTTTACCATTCAATAATTTTATCACTTTCGTATTCTGACCTATTTATGCCAGAAAGTCTTAATTTCCATTCTATTTTAATTGGTTCATTCCATTGAAAGCAATATAGAAGCTAACCAAAAAGGAAATAACAATGTTATTTTGCACCAAGGGATACTATTTACGATGTATAATTATCACTATGTGCTATGCTTGCTAATCAATGATCTCATTGTTATGCATGTTGCCACACCCCTTAGGTCCCTTGATGTTGGCCCTTCCCAACTTGGAAAGAAAAGGCCCAAAATAGAATCATCCCTACCTGATCCTAGTGAAAATTCTAGCGAGCTTAACAGGTCCCCTAAAATATTCAAGGGAGGTTTATACTTCCAAGTCAGGTGACATTATTGAAACCCTTGGGGCTCGTAAGTTTGACTGGCTTCCTAAGGAGAAATGTAAGCAAGCCCCAAAAAAAATTGACGGGTCAGATTTTGATAATTTGGTTGCTAATTCTATTGAGGAAATTTTTGGTCATTCCTTAAGTTAGTCCTTAGATTCTGCACCCCTCTCCCCCCCTCTAATGTCAAGAATACCCCCTTTCCCTCCCCCTCTGAGACTCAGATTAAAAACCCTATCCCTCTTTTGTGATGGCTTCTTTTATGGAGGTAGCTAAGCATGTTGTTGGCTTGGTGCCTGGTGGGTTGCTGATAAAGATGAAGGATAAGATTGAAAATTAGGAAATGATGCCTTAGGAGTAGGAGAATTGCAAATTCTAATAAACTTTCTATCAAAGTGATGCATGCATGTTCGATGACACCTTATGTTCTGCATGAAAAGATCTTTGGGACTAAGCCAAAGATAGATGAGGACTACAAAGATGTCTTGTAGTTCCTTGAGGAAGAGTGGACTTCCACACTACTATCAAAGTGATTGGGAAGAAACTAATTCTTTTGTTTATAGTTTTTTTCATCTTTTTGACAAGTGTGGTTGGCCTTAGAACACTTACCCACTCTACCTGGTATAGATGCTATGTTTTTACTATTACTATGTTGCAAGACTTTACCTTTACCATTGATACTCTAAACTTTAATATGTTGTTTTTTTCTTTGATAAAGAAAAACTGTTTGTTGTTGTTTATGTGCTAAAAGTTTATAGTGATATTAATGTGCTATTAATACACTAGTTTTGTTACATGAGCGTCACCCTCTTGCTTCTTTTAATGATAAAAAAACATTTATGAATATAATCAATATTGTATGTGTCATTTTAATTAATTTTAGTAAAAATTGTTATTTCCATGATGAATATTTAAAGTTTAATATTATTATTATTGATGAAAAATAGAAAAAATAAATAAATAATTGTTGAAAACACCAAAAATAAAATATTAAAAAAAATTCATATAAGACAAGAACTTTGTCAAGAAAAAATAACATATTTATTTATTGGTTAAAATATTTTAAATTTTGGGAAACGCGAAGAAAGAAAAGTGTAGTTTAAGAGAGTAGTTATACATCCTCAATTTTGCATCCACTTTGCATTCACTTGGTTTACTTGCATTGCAGATTAATGGCATTCTTAGCTTAATTTCTTTTATGCTTTAGCTTAGATCGCATAGCTTAACTAGGAGGCTTTGTAATACTTTCATTTGAATGTCTTATTTTTCCTCGTGCATCTCTCATTTAGCTTATATTTTCATTTCATTTCATCTTTGATTCTTGGATACTAGCATACTGTCTCTTGCCTTTGAATCTCTCATCCTATGGTGCACCTTGCAAGGGTTGCATACTAGGTTCATTTAAGAGACACTATACAACTATTTTCACTCTTGCACATCATAGATAGAGCTCTAAGTCATCATTCAAGGTCCCTAATCCACTAGATCACTTGGATAGAATGTCTTAGAGAAGTGTATTGATATTTGGTATACAATGTGATCATTATTGTTATTGATTCCATCCACTTGAATTACGCCACCAACAATGGTGTCTCAGACATCATGTTGTAACCTCATACAATCTTTGGGAATATGTACTTTAATATCATGGGTGAGTCATTCTACCATGGTGACTTAACTTAAGGATCATATCGTCGTAATTTCATTAGACTTTTTGTATTTTCATTCATGAAATTGGGTTTCTGTAAATGATTCCTCTTATTTTCGATCATGTTCCCTTTTGTACCCTCAACTAGTGCCAGCTAAGATAATGTTCCCATAATCATACAATGGGTGATGTCCCCTTGACTACTATTCATTAAGGGAGACAAAGCACAATTGTGTGCATATATTTAGGGAGAAAATGAAAATTTGTCATGAGCAATGTTAGAAATTGAATACTCTTACATTTTTAGCTATGTTTTTAATCTTCTATAGTGTCCATACCCTTAATATATGTGTAGGCTCATTAAATCCCTTCACGAGTCTTTTTCACTTCTCAAGGTTCTTAAAGTCCATTTTTTTTCTTTTTTGATTGATAAATGACTAAATCCTAGAGTATTTATTTATTTATTATCATTGTTTATGGATATCAATTATTATTATGTGTTAAGTGCGAGTAGACTAGAACCCAAGACCTCCGAGATGAGAGGCTCAAAATCTAATGTTGTGTTCTAGGCTCTTGCCTTTAATGTCCCTTTCTTGAACTATCTTTTTGTTACATTTTTGTGCTATCTTGTTGTTTCCTTGTAACTTGTCATTATTTGGCATGAAATGTCTAGACACTAACATGCATTTCTAGCAACCTATAATATTTTATCATTCAAAAGAGATTCTTAATCACTTTCCACTTCTTAGCTTGTAATGTTAGAGAAAATGTCTCTAACCTATCTCATAATCCATAATGAATTCCGCATGATTAAGCTTGTATTATAAAATTACAAATAGGTATTATATATAAGAGGACTAGATTTTAGATCATTCTTCCCTATGCAAAGAGTTGTCCTTTCTATATATATGTATTAATTTTCAACTTAGATTATAATTATTAAAATATATTTTTAAAAATAATAAAAATAATTTATATTAATAACTAATTTCTTTTATGCTTTCTTATATTAATTTTACAAAGAGAGATTGGAAATAATAATAAATAGGTTTCTTCTTCCTGATAACATTATATCTATATGAAAAGAATAATTAAACTTTGTAAAATGGTAAGTGATGTATTATTTTTCAATTAACTTTGATGTATGAAATATTAATTTATAAATAAAATCAATATTATATGTATCATTTTAATTAATTTTAATAAAAATCATTATTTCCATGATGAATATATTTAAATTATTATTATTATTACTGACAAATAGAAAACAAAATAAAAAATTGTTGAAAACACATTAAAAAAAATAACAACATTAGTAAAAATAACGTATTTATTTATTGGTTAAAAGATTTTAAATTTTGGGAAACGCCAAGAAAGCAAAGCGTAGTCTAAGAGAGTAGATATACCTACGCCCACAAACGTCCGCAATGTTTAATAGCAACGTGTCGGACTTGCAATAAAATAAGACTCGACTTGCCTTTCTTTCAGCGTCAATAATAGTTAGAAAGACCGCGTGCGGAGACCAAAGAACGGACTGTGGTCAGTGCGCTGTCAAATCTTATGTTTACTGACTCTGCTGAATGCGGCGCCTTCTAGAATAATGTTTACTTTTTGTTGTGTTTCATGGATAATAATAATAAAATTGTAAAACATTGTTTTAAAGAAATGAATATTACATTGAATTATTGCTCACGTGGCGAGATTAAGAGATGTTCAGACCTTGTGACGTGATTGTCAACGCCATTAAGAGAAAAAAATAACAAATGAAAGAACACAGTCAACCGACTGAATGAAATATCCAAGGCCAGTCATTTTAGCTGTTCGTGGCCCTTTGTTTGAATTCCCTGCGTGAATTTACGAAACGATTCAATTTTCTAAAATAATTTACGGCTCTACGTGGGCCTTGTTGTTGATTGCGTAGTCTCCTTATTTTCTATTTAAATTCGTAAACATGCTACAAACTTTATAGGAACATCTATGCCCTGCTTAGTAGCAGTCGGTAAGAAAAGAAAAGTAGAAACGCTATGGATGTTGAAGAGATCAAGATTAAGTATATCGTCCTAGCAATCATGATGATTCTTGCACCCCATATTGGCAGTTCACAATCATGGGATGGTGGAGATACGCTTCTATTGGGGGCCTCGCTCACTGGAAATCAGACCATGATGTCAAAGAATGGTACGTTTTCACTTGTTTTTTTCAGTCCCACGGGAACGAAGAATTGGTATATTGGCATCTGGTATGCAGGAAACACCCAGAAGACTGTAGTTTGGGCGGCTAACAGAGAGAATCTGGTCACAAGCATGCCCGGCGTTCTGGAGTTTTCAAGTGATGGTCATCTTAGACTGCTTGATAGAAATAGCCGGTCAGTTTGGTCGACGTCAGATATCGCCCAGAAAGGATCACGATCAGCTGTGTTAATGGACTCTGGCAATTTCATCATGTTGGACGCCCTCAACGAGTCTGCGGTTGTTTGGGAGAGTTTCGCGCATCCGACGGATACATGGTTGCCTGGCATGAAGATGTGGAAAGGAATGGAGTTAACATCATGGAAGAGTTCTACGGATCCTTCAACTGGGCTCTTCTCTTACGGAATGGACACGACTCCAGGAAAGACGCAGATGATGATGGTATATAACAACACCATTCCATATTTGTCCAGTGGAGAATGGGCTGGGGACTATTTTGCCAAGGAGCCCGAAATGGAAGGTTCCAAGAGACTTGTAGCGTCCTGTGTCACGCTTTCTCCCTCGAGAATATACATCAATTTTGTTATTAACCAGATAGATCATATCCTCACGGGGCGGTTCCGGTTAGCTGAGAACGGTGGATTTGAGCTTTACTACTTGATGGATGACGACACGTGGAGTCTGAGGTGGTCAACATACCGAGGTCAATGCAGCGACTTCGAAATCTGCGGGGCAATGGACTCTGCAATCCGAATGATGTGTGCAGTTGCGTTCAGGGCTTCACTCCCAACTGAAGGAGGTGGATAGAGTGGATCAAAGATAAACACGAAGACATCAAGTTGTGCTACAGCACTTCATACTCATTAACATATCTGAAATCTATTAGAAATCCATAGAATGCTACAGCATTCCATCTACTCATGATCCACCATGAGAAACCCAAAATGGACTCTACTAATCCACCATGATCAGATAAACATCTGATGCTCAAATCCTTACATAATGCCTCTATTTATAGAGGTCTGAGAACTCTCTAGAATATCAAACACATGTATTGCATGACATATAATATTAATATATATCAATTAATATATGCAACTACTGGTAGTTGAAGACTGATTCTGAAATGAACTTGGGCGGCTGTATGCTGCTGTTTGTTTGCTTTTAATGTGGACGGTGCTGGGTTGGGCTGCCGACAATAGTTGTTGGATAGAAATTAATTCCTCCAACACTCCCCCTTAATTTCTGTCACTAATGCTACTGCATTTATATTGTTTTCCCTCATTATAATTACTTTGGATTTTATGGCTTACCCCTAACCAATGCAATTCTAAAGTGGTTTCAAGCTCACCACAAACTTCTCAAACATTACACAAATGATTTCAAGATCACCATAAACTTTTCACTCAAATGGTTTACAAACTAAGCATTCATTGGTTCTACTGACCATGAATCATCACTATAGGGGAACTATCATCACTTTGAGCCTTTCTCTTTCTTGACCTGCATCAAACTGATTATTGAGTTCATATAAAAAGAAATCCATCTACCAAGATACATGGGTACCCGGCCGCTGTACTCGCCAGTTCTATAGGAATCTTTTTCAGATACATGGTTCATCAATACATTCAGTCAAACTCTAGGGTGTCGGGTACAACCGATAATGCACCCCTTACAATAGATTATAACAAGCAATTCTCATTCAATCTTCATCACTTGATTGAGGGATACAATTTAGCAATCTACTATTACATGACCACATTTGATATGACAAAGCCTTAAACATTTTCTCATCCAAATTCCAACACTTAAACTCCAAATCAGCTCTCACAGAGACCTTTGCACTATGACAACGAGCTTTAGCACACCATCTCACCTTTTATTACACCTAAGATAACTAACTTAACTTTAACAACTAACACACATATTTCAAACACAAACATAATAAAAATTTCCATGATCAATATCTTCCATGTCATGTGTATGCATTCTTTGGCACTCCCACTTGCACAAAGATGCTCCACATATTTCTAACGCACACTTCAATTTTCGCTTCTTTCTTTTCATAGCTTCTTTGTTTCTCATAGCAATCTCTTGACTTGTTCTTCTCTTTATTCTTGCAGAAGATAACTTCAAATGCCATTGCTTGTTGGGCTACGTTGCCACAACACTCTTCATCGATTTTAAACTTCTTGAGCTCTCCACAATCTCTAGGATCATATTTCATTATCTCTGATACCACTTGAAGGAGGTGGATAGATTGGATCAAAGATAAACACGAAGACATCAAGTTGTGCTACAACACTTCATACTCATTAACATATCTGAAATCTATTACAAATCCATAGAATGCTACAGCATTCCATCTACTCATGATCCACCATGAGAAACCCAAAATGGGCTCTACTAATCCACCATGATCAGATAAACATATGATGCTCAAATCCTTACATAATGCCTCTATTTATAGAGGTCTGAGAACTCTCTAGAATATCAAACACATGTATTGCATGACATATAATATTAATATATATCAATTAATATATGCAATTACTCTTAGTTGAAGACTGATTCTGAAATGAACTTGGGCGGCTGTATGCTGCTGTTTGTCTGCTTTTAGTGTGGACGGTGCTGGGTTGGGCTGCCGACAATAGTTGTTGGATAGAAATTAATTCTTCCAACACCAACAACGGCTCTCAGGGTTGGTGGTCAAGCGGATGTGCTCGGCGAAGGCCCCTTCATTGCACAACCGACGACTTCTTGGAAGCGAAGAACAAATACTTGTCTGAAAAAGAAGCTGTCTTGTACAACCACGAGCAAACACAGCAAGGCTGCCGAACTGCTTGTGTCAATAATTGCTCCTGTACAGCCTTTGCTTACTCAATTTCTGATCCACTTGTCTGCAGATTGTGGTTTGGAGATCTATTCGGAATGCGAGTTTCATCGGAGGGCAGATCCGTCTTCATCAGGTTGGCTGCTTCTGAGTTCCGGCGCTCCACATCCAACCGAAGGACCAAAGCCTCTGCACTTGCTATTTCACTTTCTGTCACCGCGTCGTTGTTTGCAGTTTCAGGTCTCCTGTTGGCCTCTTTTATTCGTTGGAAACGTCGAAGGCTGTTGAAGAAGGACGCGGAAGAGGAGGTGCCAATGTCACTGAAAAAGTTCAGTTACAAAGAGCTTAGAACTGCTACGGAGAACTTCAAGCATAAGTTGGGTAGCGGAGCATTTGGCTCTGTGTTCAAGGGAACTCTGCCGGACAGCACGCTTGTTGCGGTTAAGAGATTAGAGGGTTCTGGACAAGCAGAGAAACAATTCAGGGCGGGAATAATCACTACTGGCAGAATACAGCATGTGAATTTGGTCAGATTGAGGGGATTCTGCGTAGAGCATTCGGAAAGGTTACTGGTGTACGCGTACATGCCCAACGGTTCCCTAAACTCCTTCCTCTTCTCTAAGTCGGAAGATGTAGAGAAATTGTTGGACTGGAAGACTCGTTTTGAGATCGCACAAGGCACTGCACGAGGATTAGTTTATCTCCATGAGGAATGCAGAGACCGCATCATTCACTGTGATATTAAGCCTGAAAACATTCTCCTTGACAGCGACTTCAGCCCAAAGGTGGGAGATTTTGGGTTGGCGAAGCTGGTGGGCAGAGATTTCAGCCGCGTCTTGACGACAACAAGAGGAACTCGTGGGTACGTGGCTCCCGAATGGATCTCCGGCCTTCCAATCACTCCCAAGGCGGACGTATACAGTTATGGCATGATGCTGTTGGAAATTATATCCGGCCGAAGAAATCTTGATTTACAAGTCGAAGAGAGCAGACTCTACTTCTCTACGTGGGCTTCACGTCAAATTAAAAAAGGAAACGTAGTAGATGTTGTGGATGCAAAGATAGCAAGTGAAGCGAATATTGATGAGGTGAGAAGAGCCGCTGTGGTAGCCGGGATGTGCATTCAAGACGATGAGAGTGAGAGGCCGAGCATGACTGAAGTGGTGAAGATGTTGGAAGGAACAATGAAGGCTACCATGTCGCAAATTCCAAGGTCTCTACAGGTGCTAGTAGATCAAGCAGACGACGACGACGACGACGATAGTCATTGTAAAGTTACTTACATATCAAGTGGTTGAGAGTAGATATCTATAGCAGCAAATTAGGGATATTTATGTAGGATTACCCTATAGGCTAATAAATATATGTGCGTAAGTTTCTTATTCATCATTTTGGAGCATTCTTAATGGTCTGCTATAAGGAAGTAAGTGTATAATATACAAATATTATAAACCAGTACTTGGATCTTAGAAACCAGTACTTAGGATCTTAGAATGAAATGGATAATTTTATATATATTGACAAAGCTTGATACGAAGAAAGAAATCTAAGGCTAGAAAGAGGGTAGAACTTGTCAACATCTAAGATTTATGGTAAGTGGGATATTCTTGTCTTTAATTTATTTAATATTTTTCAAAATATTATATCATTCAAATTTAGGCTTTCAAATAAGATATTGATTAATATATAAATTAGATGGTAAAGAATAATTGACAAAGGGCTTAATCCCTACAAACTTAAAATATTTATATTCATGTTGAACTTCTAGATTAGACTATTGGATGTCGTCTTGTTGCACTAATTGGACAAACTTACATGATAAAATAACTTCACCCTTTTTTATTTACAAGAAATATAAGCAATTTGCAAGAGTGAATAGTTTAAAAATTTCGCAACGAAAAAGTGTAGAGAACATAAAAACATGTGAATCAAAGAAATAACAAGGCCTATGTAGCCAACAATACAATTACAATAGAACAATTATATAAGAATTATGATAACTTAAAAGTACAAGAAAAATGTCAATAACAATATTTAGCAATCCAATATTGTAATATAAATTATTAGTAATTAATAGATAATAAAGTAATCAAATTAGAGTATTTTTTGTTAGGACGATTTAGTAATTTTTCCCACCAACGCTAATGCAATTCACTTCTTTTTTAAAAACTAGAAATTACTTGTTTGAAAGCAATGGTGAAAGTTCTTTCTTTCTCAATGTGATCTAAAAATTATATCAAATTATGAACAATATTCAACAATATGAAGAAGAGCACAGTCAAGATTTCATTTCAAGAATTAATGTGTTTCATATGTGAGATGGAGAGGGATATGAAGACGATGGGAGACAACTATTGAAAGGGGAGAGTGGTGCATGGAAATATAATTGTCTCTTTAAGGATCATGCCCCTTTACTCTTTGAATCAATGAAAGACAATAATGAAAGTTTCCTTGGCATACACAATAGTTATTCATAATGGAAAATAATATACAATATGAGACAATCTAGAAAGAATATACTTCATATTTACGACACTAAAACTATAAAAAGTAGTGATGCTAGAATAGTTGAATGTCAAGGGTTAAAATGCAAAAGCCTTATGAATTTTAAGGGAAAAAAGCATACATAACAATCATGTAAGTCCATTTGAAAGCACAAATGTAGAAGAAAATAGTGAAAGTGTATCCAATATGACTTTGAATAATACATGACAATATCATGCATGAGAAATAAATTGCAATTATTATATTATTAAAAAATAGGCATAGAAAAGTGAATATATTCAATACATTAAAATGAGGTTACATGGAAACTAATGACCTTGGGAAGCTTGGTTAGATTTACTATAGATAAAAGTAGAAAACACTCTTGGATGGATGATTGATAATCCTTAATAGTCATGACAACAATTAGAAGAGTGTAGTGACAACCTATAGTCAACTATAATCAAGGATGGAGCATCATTAAAGATGAAAGCCTTATAGGTTTAGAGAAAAAAGTGATGTTTAAGGGAAAAACAAGATAAAATAAAGTGTGATTGTCCTTTGCTATGGTATTTGAAGAAAAGAAATGGATGCATTGGTAGTAGTGCCTAATTGGAAGAATGGGTATAAAAAAGAAAATACAAGAGGCTAAACTATACATGTAGATAAAATATCATAGTCATTGAAAGGGTTTTGAAGATTATGAAAATCCAAATCCATGAGTGTGACATGGAAGACCTATACGGAAACATCACCATATAGTAGTGCATGACAACTCCTTACTAAAAGAAAATTATTGCAACAACATTGTAAGGGTTTCATGAAGAAGTGTATCCCTTTAATAAACAAGACGATGCGTGCAACAAGAAAAATGGTATTAGATAGAAAAAAGGAAGACTATTATGGCAATTTTTGGGACAAGAGAAGTCTTTGAAATCCGTGCATTATAGTGACAATGGTAATAACAACCCATATAAGTCCTCTATACCAAGTTTACGATATTTAAAGGAAAATTTATCATGGTGAATATATATAAAATGTGTTCCATCTGATTGTCCTACGTTAAGTAAGTTCCATTAACAAGTTTAAGTTGATGATAGTTCTCTTCAATGAAAATCCTTTCGATGTGACTAGTATGAGACCCCATGCACACATTGTTTTTTATTAGGCCCCATGCATACATTGTTAAGATAAAAATAGTGGCTGCAAACCCTAAGAAATATGAGAAAATAGAGAAAACGTAGAGAATATAGTGGAGTTTGTATATTTAATCAAAAGTTATATTTTTCTAGAAGTCCATAGTCAAACAAGGTATACTTAGCCAATGCAATAATGGTTTTTTTTTTTTTCTAAAATTCCATGTGTGCATTTCCAAATTATGATTGTAATAGATATAAATTTTAAATACATAAAGGAACTAGTTCATAACTTCAAGTTTTTTTTTTTTGATGAATAGTCCTTTTCAATTAATAAAATTTACTAAGATTACAATTCACAAAAAAGGGCCAAGGGATACAGGATCACCCCACGAATGAGTTCAATCGGCCGAAGCCGAAGCAAACAACATGGCCACAGCCAGCAACTATAAACTATTCATAAAAAAAAAAATTAAGAACAACCTCATGTTGCCAAGGTAGTACCAGCAGAGGGAGGAGGATCATCTTTATCAGGAAATCCCCACGCATCAGTGGAATTGTGAGGCGGACTAGGAACGGTCCAGCCATCAGCAGCATCTGCAGGATCTGGGGTAGTTTCAGTCTCCACATCCTTCTTGTCTAGCCGCGGAGGAGAGATTGCCAAGACCAACTAGGGAAACTTGCCAGAGTGCGCCCGTCCAGGGGGAGGAGCCGGAGACTAGCCAGAAGCCCGCCCAGGGGGGGCCGGGGACAAGCCAGAACCACCATGTGGTGGGGAAGCGGAGCAGTGCCTCCAACCACCATGACCACCATTGGGAGAGTGGTGTCGGGGACCTTGGGAGCGTGACGTGTGCGAATGGCGGCCAAAGGACTGGCGTCTGGAACAACGATCGCGAGATGAGGAAGCATCAGTCGAGGCATCTGGAGGCACTCTGGCAATTGTACAAGGAGCATTGCCCCAGTGGTTTAACAATTCTTGTAAGTGGGCAACCTCCAGGGCAACTTTATTAGCTTGCACATGTATCTGCATAATGACATTATTACAAATGCATGCCTTAGTGTACATTGCAATGTTAACATCCAAAAAACTGTGAGTGAATAAAACTGCATTCCTATCTTTCCATAGAGAAAAAAAAATTTTCATCCTAAAAGTATGCCAAATCTGGGAAAACTTTCGAGGAAATTTGGGGGAATCACCCAGCAGGATCATGTGCCATGAAAAAGGTTCGGGCCTGAAAGGCTTGAAAAAATCATGGATCCAATGCCAATAATTCTGAGCACGTTTGAAAAACCAAAAAATATGCAAAAAGGACTCAGGATGGCCATAGAAGGGGCATCTGGGATCAGGAACCCCAATGTGCTTGAGCTGAGGCCCCAGGGGAAGACCTTGGAAAGCAAGGCACCAAGCAAAGTGAGCAATCTTAGGTTCTGTAATGGCACTCCAAATGGTGTCAAACCGTTTTCTCCATTGAGAAAGCGAAGAATGCAAATGCCACTGTTGATTAAGCGTGTCCACCATCGGAAGGTGGGGCGAAAGCCATCTGTATCCCATATTGGGCTTATAATTGGTAAATGGAGTGGTAGGAAACCACTTCCAATCATACCACCAAGGTCGAATAGACTGAATCCCTACTTTATGAAGCAAGTGCACAGGGATGGAAGACAATAGAAGCTCATAAGTTTGGCGATCGGCACGTACAAGGTGGTATTGAACTTGCATATCCTCCCAAGACTTGAAATTCATGGTGACTCTTGAAAAAATATCCTTAGTAGTGCGAATGCCATGTTTATAGAAAGGCAGAGTGCTGGCACCTTGAGTCTTGGCAAGAGGAATACCCTGGAAGGCAAACAGGGGAGACCACCAAATGTTCTGCTGATTTAAGGACAGCCCATTGCGGAATTCATTACCAGCCCAACAAAGCCAAGGTTTAACAGCTTCCCAGGCTTTCCAGATGCTCTTTATAACAAAAGAGCCCTGTATGACCACTGGTTCTCGCATAGTGAGAAGGGTCTGAAAACAAATTCCCTTCCACGTTGGTCTATTAGCAGGGAAGCCTGAAGAGATGCAATGTTTGACAAGAATTTTCCAGGCTTCATCTCCAGAAATAGCTCTAATAATCCATTTAGCACAGAGGGCAAGGCCCTGCTTCCGAGTGGAAAGCAAGCCAAGACCCCCAGATTCCTTCGAGAGAAAACAGAAATCCCAAGCAACTCTGTGAAAACCATGATGGTTAGAACTAGAGGCCCAAAGAAAATCTTTGAGCAAACGTTCTAATTTGAGGTATGAAGCTTTGGAGGGAGCCCAACAAGAAGAATAAAAAACATGGGTGGCAGCCAAAATCTTAGAACAAATCTAGAATTTACCAGCAAGAGAAAGTGGCTTAGTGATCCAATAATCAAGCTTTTTGGTAATCTTTGTAAGCACAGCATTCCAAAGTTCCACAGGGGAAGCCTGGAAAGAAAAGGGAATGCCAAGAAAGCGAAAAATTTCTCCATGAGTAACCCATTTCCATTGGAATTGGCTGAGCCAAGGTGGAGCTGGCGAAAAAGACTATTAGTAACAGAGCGTTTTATGCCATTGAATGGCAGAGCTAGAGGCTTGACAAAAAGTGTCAAGACAATCTAACACATTTTTGATGTTTTCTTCATCTTCAAGAAGAGTGTGAAAAGAATCATTAGTAAAATGACCATTGACTATCTAGGAGGAAGAATCAGGCAAGGAAATGCCATGGACCAGCCCAGAAGATACAGAGTGAGCAAGTAAATAACCAAAACCTTTGGCAGCAAGGACATCAAGCACAAGAGCTAACGAACAACCTTGTCTGATGGAGTGAAAAAGTCCAAAAGCTTCAGATTATGAATTATTGATGGTGATGCAAGCATTAGCATCACCAAAGAGCGTCTCCACAAACTGAAGGAAATTGGGACCAAAACTCAGAGCCTAAAGCATAGCCAAAATGAAAGGCCATTCAATGCGATCATAGGCTTTAGCAAAATCTATCTTTAAAAAGATAGCCTGCTGCTTGGACTTATGGGCCCATTCCATACCTTCCCAAACAATAATGATGTTGTCAAGAATGTACTTGGATTTGATGAAGCCAGTTTGTTCAGGCCGCACAATTAGAGGAAGCATATGGCAGATTTTGAGAGAGAGCGCCTTAGCAATGATCTTATAAGACACATTGAAGAGGGTGATGGGCCTCCAGTTGTAGATGTCCTCAGGATCACTAGCTTTAGGTATGAATTTAATATTGCCTTTATTTATGATTGCTCCTAAGCTTTTAGAATGGTATGCTTCAAAATAGACTTTGTGCAGATAAGGACCAATTTGCTCCCAAAGATGTTTGTAAAATTCATAGGGAAATCCATCACACCCAGGGGATTTGTCATCTGCCATGGAGTAAGCTGCCTCTTTAAGGTCTTGGAGGGAAAGAAGTTGCTCACAGAAAGCGCGTTGCTCAACTGCGAGGCAATTTGGAGTAACAGTAATACACTTTCTGAGAGCCTCCTCCTGAGCAATCGAATAGCCCTATGAAGCAAAAACGTTCTCATAGTGAAGAACAAAAGCTTGCAGTATGTCTGGCAGACTGGAAAGAACATCAGTTCCTTGTTTTATCTTTTTAATCCCAATATTGGTATGACGGGCTTGGAGAGCCTAGAAGAACTCCTTCAAGGATTTGTCCCCAACCTCCAACCAGTGGATACGGGCTTTGATTTGAGCTCCTCGGGCAACATAGTTATCAGCAATTTGCTTTTCATGGCGAAGCTTGGCAAGCTGAAGTTGTAGATCCACATCAAAGGGGTTGAAGATGAGTGCTTCAGAGGCTTTTTTGAGGGCAAGGGTGTTGGCTTCATAAGATCATTTTCTGAAAATTGCTAGCTGACGCCCGTAGATGCGCAAAAAATGAGCCATTCTAGTAATGGCATCATTCCACCATTGAATCCAACCTCGATGGGAATGTGGACGTGGTTCCAAATTCCAAACACGTTGTATGTGGGAAATAGTGGAGGCATACAAAAGCACAGACGTGTTGCGGAAGAATTGAGACTTAACCACTTTGGGGACAGCTGTTTGCCAAGAAATGCCAAAAAAAATGGGATAGTGGTCTGACAACGTCACATCTGTCAAGGGAATGACAGGTAGATCACGATCTTCAGAATAATAATAAAAAGATTGCGCCGAGATCATAGCACGATCAAGACGTTTCAATATGCGGTCAAGATCGCCTCAAAAATTTGACCAAGTGTGCCAAGCCCCATTATCATGACAGTGGCTAGTATTGGGATCAAAGAGGCCCAATTTATGACACATATGAAACCAAGCTTCTCTTTGCCCAACTGTCCAATGGAAAGGCCGAATGCCATCTTTGTCAGAGGCCACTTCAACCATATTGAAGTCCCCACACAGGACCCAAGTAGCTGGCAGCAGGTTGTCAGCAAGCCAAACCCACATTTGCGCCCTTTCCACAGCATCATTGGAGGCATAAACATTAATGACTCCAAAAGAATGATTGTTGATGGAAAGCAAAAGCCAAATAATACGGTGTGTGGGGTCAAAACCGTGCGAAATAATAGCAGAATGAAGGCGAGGTGATAGTAGAGTAACTACACCACCTCGGCCAGCTTCATGCTGAGAAGAAAACATGACGCTATCCTGCCAAATGACATGGCATGCAGCAGAAAGCATGAAACCAGAAATCTTAACTTCTTGCAGGCAAAGAAAATCAAAATTCCCAAGTCTATGACGGGTATCCCGGACATAGAATTTTCTAGGGAGGTCTGTAAGACCTTGAACATTCCAAGAGAGGAAGTTCATGAAAACTCTTCCATATCATCCTCATCCTCGAGAGAGGAGTAACTATTCTGCAAAAAGGTAGAAACCAGGTGAAAGTCAGACAAGAAATCCTCTAGACTTACAACCTACCGTTTGACCCCTGATATCTCCACATGTCCAGGAGGACTACAAGAATATCTTATTGCTGGTGGTACTATGGAAGCGACTGCAAGAGGAGAATGAGCCCCAGCCAAGGACGAGGTCCTAGCGGCTGCCTTAATCCCCTGCGAGCCAGTAGGGTTTGAAACCTGTGGAACCAAAATTGGTGCAACAGAAGCCGCTGGTGTCTCCACGCTAGTAGGCACTAACACTTCGATGGAAGTAGGAGGAATCGCGGTTATAGCCGCATAGGATGGCTTGGGGGCCAAAGCATTCAAGGCAGGCTTGCCTTTGCGACCAAAAGTAACCCATTCTTCTTTTTTCCCTTCAACCTGCTTGACAGGCGTCGCTTTAGGTTGGGGTTTGACCCTAGGCATGGCCAAAGGGCAGTCTTTGATCTTGTGTTCCACAAACTGGCACCTATAGCAGGTGTTAGGTAGGTTCAAGTAAAGCACCTTCTATGCAAAGGTTTGAGCGCCAATCTAGATTTCCACCGAATCCTTGAGATCTTTAGAAAGATCAACTTCAATGCAAACACGCCGCTGCGAGCGAGCATTAAAAAAAATTTCTGGCTCCTTGGTAACAACTTTGCCAAGGGCTTGGGCAATAGACTCAATAAAAGGCCAGCAGCGCAAGGGTAGACCTGGGAATTCAACCCAAACAAGAACCCTAAGCTTTTTATCATCCAAGACAATGAAGTCTCGGGACCATTTCTGAAAAACAAGTAGAGAGGAACGCATAGACCAAGGGCCATTAGTAAAAACCACGTCAGCTTGTGACGGGTTAGCAAAGCGAAATAAAAAAAACCTTTGGTAAGGTTTTGCACAGCGTCAAGGTGGATGCCATGAGGGGTCCAGCTTTTGTTAACCCATTCTCTGAGCATAGCTTCAGGGGCGGTCCTACCAAAAAAATACCCTATCAAGGTATGTTGTTCTAACCAGTCACATGCAGCATCAAATTCTTGCAAAGGAAGGATAATATCAGGATTACCTTGTGAAACACCTTCAGGACAAACTGGCGTGGGCATTTGTTCAGTGGCAGCGCCATGGCAGTCCAAAGCCGCAACGTGAACACCAGAAAAAATCGGTTCACCGCTGGCCGGAGCCATTATATCCTAACCTAAAACTCCCGCAGTAAATGCGGTATGACAAGTGCCGACAGAAGGGAAGTGCAAGCGAAAGGCCGTACGCAAAAAAAATTGCAAGTTCGCATGAAGCAAGAAAACCCTAGCAGAGCGAAAAAACCTCTCCTAGTATCAATAGGCAATCATAACTTCAAATTTAATTTTAGTACATAATTAAAAATCTCATGAGAAAATGTACATATTTTACATTAAAAATTAGTATTTACTAGCCAATTTAGAATTCATTTAAAGGTCTTTAATGACCAAAATCAATTCCATCAACCCAATGTCTTAAACTTAAATGAAATAATTTTAAAAAAACATGATCTATCCTTGTAGAAGAAGTGGACAGTACTTTGAAAGAGCAAGAGGCAATTTTGTGCAAAGACATCACACAATTGAATCATGAAATAAAGATCCTATTAAAAAAATAAAAAAATTGACATGGTTTAAAAAAACTAGCTACTTAGAAGCCCATAGAGGAAGTAGTATAATTGAATGAAATAAAATTATAACAATCATACCCTAGACAAATAATTTCAAAGGCCCAAAAATTGTGAAGGAAAGATTGATAGTGGAGGTGGAATAACTGCAAGGAACAACAAACATGAATGTGTGGTTTTCAAATACTAGACTAGTCACAATAAAATGCAACAAAAAAATGGCACTACTATATATAGTTTCCTAGTGCTTTAAAACTAAAATGAACTAATTAGAAAATACAAATATGTTGTGTATAGAAAATGTGGAATCTTTAGAAGGCATATATTTATTCTTCATTCTATAACATAAAAATTAATGATCCACAAAGAAACATTTCCCAAAATTAACTCTTAAGAAACACAGCAACATAAGGCCATACAAAATTCCTCTTGGTGTCTAAGGTATAAGTTACATAAGACTCGCTCTCTTAAGAATCCCTCAATGTAATAATCTCGCTATCTTGAAAAATTATTAGAAACTGAACTATTTAAAAAAGAGATGCACATGAATTCATTTCCTACTATTGAGCCTCTTCTCATGTATTGGAAAAAATGCATATTTGTTTCCTTCAATTAAGCCTCTTCTTTGTTGGAGTAATTAAATATTTCTTAGTTAACTCTAGCCTACTTAAGCTAAACTTTAGACATCTAATAATTAATTCTTTTATTAATTATTATGATGCAACCTAGGCTAGACCTTTTTAGGGTTTCGATCTCCTTTATAAGGACGATCTCTCATTGTATTCATTCAGTTTTGATAATAGCAATCTCTTTTTTTTCTCATCAAGAATGTCTCATCTATGGATCTAGGAATTCTAGCCTCCATAGCTTTTGCTTCTCTCTTTATGTGGTAGGTGTTTATATGCAGGTGATTCTTGGGAGCTATGGAGTAGATCTTTCATCAACTTCAAAATGGTATCAAAGTTCTAGATCTTCATGCCCCTATTATTTTCTTGAGAGATTTGGCATCGATTTTTAGATTTGAGCTTTCAATGGTTTTTATTGGATGTGGGGGGTCACTAATTTTCAAGGCACTTTGAGTAAAAATGAACATCACCGTTATGCTCAAAATGCTCAAAAACCCCCATTTCTATATAAAATGCATTAGATTAGACACTATTGAAATCTAAGGCAAAAAAATTGTACCTAGACCATTTTTACCTAGGCATAAAAATCGAGACAATGATATTTTAATTCTCCAAAAATTAATATCAATTTTTTTTACATTTTTTTTGTAAAAGTGTTTTCATGTTTTGACACAATGCATGGATCTTTTTTGAAGAGTACGAGACTCTCTATGTTTTTTGGATGTGAGAGGATGTTTTGGCATTTCATTTTATTGGAGGTGCCTGCAGCTCAGGCCAAGTACATCTCTATACGTTCTAGGAATTGCATCTATTTTTGGAGATCTACACTACTCCATTAGTGCTCTTGGACCTTCACTTCTCCTCAAACTTCATATGTTGTGTGTAAGGGAAGCTTTATTTTGGGTGACCATCCAAAGGTTTATGGAGCACAATTTTTCTATGGATTTTGAGTTTCCTGGCATGTGATATCTAGCCATGATTTTTATTTGGGCCTTAGACTTCAATGTGAATACTAGTGTCATTTTTGCATGTGCATGGGTCCTGCTTGATTTTTGGAGGCTTGTACCCTCCTCTCTGTTGTGCTCCTCCCAAACGCATGTTTGGCACTCCTCCCAAGTGACATTTGTTCCTGATTTGGATGATGCCTTGGGATGTGGAGAGTGTGCATGTGAGTTTGGTGGTCTAGTCACCCAAGTCCTTCTTGTGGCCTCCTTTGGTAATTTTAGTCTTTTTTGTTCTTAAGGCAGTAAAGAGAGCCTAAAGAATCTAAGGAATGTTGAAGGTGAAATGGATGTGGAAGCAATAGAGCAAAGTAAACCAAAATATTTTTCCTTCGTTCATCCATACTCGTGCTTTTTATGAAGTACAGTTTGCAGGTTACAATTTACCCAAGAGAGATGGCCAATGGGGAGATTAGCAAATAATCTTTCCAATTATAAGAGAATGGGGAGATTAGCAAATGATCTTTTGAAGTACCAGAGTATCTCATGGAAACTCCTTGTGGTGGTGATAGTAGAAATCCTAATCCAAGATCACATTTTTTAAGCTCTCAGTTTGTTGCCCACTTATGGTCCCCAGTCCACCTTAGCACCGACAGTCATGGGATTTGATTGGAAGAGGAGAGATAATTATGGCTCATTCCCACCACATTCCTCCACACACCAATTTCACTATTGAGACCCTCTCTTTCCTTGGAGTCCGCTGATCTTCTATGTATCTCTCACCACATCATCAAGTCTTGGTCCACGTGCCCAGTGGTAGTAGCCCATGTAATTCTTAAACTATACTGGACAAGGATGGAGTTCAAGATTTTCCCCCATTAGCAGTTTTTTTTTTGGTGCAATGTATGGGTGCCTCTATTACACCTCGGATGGTGTGGATTTTTTGGTGGTATGTTCTATACATCATTGTTGGACACGTATATTTCTATCTACTTGGTGGATATAATTTTTCATGGCAGTTTGTCACATTCATTGCCTTGCTTACAGATGTCATCCTCCTCTCTGCCACATGGCATTTTCTTGGCCATGATCATTTGGGCACATGTGTTTTTTGACTATGATTTTTTGGGGATTCATGTTGTTTGCTATTGACATGCATATTTAAGGCCACTAGATTTATTTTCTCATACCAGCCATCATGTTTTTCCAACAAGCATTTTTCCTCTCTTTTGCGAATGGTGGTGTTTTTTTTAAACACATGCTCATACCTTGGCCACTAGTTTTTAATACGGCACTGACCCTTTGTTTTATGGGGAAATTTTTTTCTGGTAGAATGGATTTTTTTCTAATGTTAGGGGTCATTTTATGGTTTATTTTTCCCTTGACAGTCATTTGATTGTCAAATTTGGGCTCGTCACTTATTGATGTCAGTGCCACATCAGTATTGTATCAGTGTTCTTGTCACCTCCTCAGTCTTTGTTTGCACCTACCTTTGGCCTTTTACTCATATCTCAGATATACGAACTCCATTTTCTAAAAATGAGATATCATAAGAAAGCTGGTTCTAAGCCCGTCATAGTGGTCAATTAGTTTGCAATTTTGATGCATTTTTTATAGGTTTCTCTATTGCCAAAGTTAGGAATTCCTTTTTTCACTCGTAGAGACATATCTTGAGCATACAATCTCCAATTTGGAAATTCTTTATATCATTGGAAATCTCATTCCAATCTCTTTCTAGTGATGATGGTTCTTTTTCTAGATTCTACTCTAGGCACATTCTATTCAGTCTTTTGTATTTTTGCATTCTAGTAGATATCTTGGTTGTTTTTGGTTTGGGGATCAATTTCATTACTTTAGATTATTCATCATGACTTGGACAATCTATTGTATTAGTCTTATATCTCTTTTGGTCTATTTAGACATCATTTGTATGCATTCTTGCAAACACACTAAGATAAAGTGCCATACTACATATGTAATTTTGTTTTAGTTATTTTGCCTTATTTTACCTTCTAATTCAAGCAGTGTCATCTGAGGACACTCATATAGATTATTGTAATATTGGGATTCACCATATCTTATCTCTTATTGTACATGCATTACTCATGATTAAAGTGCCATGGGGGGTTGATGTTTTGTCTTTGTTTGCCATATTCCTTTGTCCAATGAGTGTCCCTTCTGTGACATTAGCTCATGATGTGTCTGAGATTGATCACCTCAGTACACACATATGTACTCTTTTGTGCATCTTGATTGTGGTTCCTTGGCATGCAGTTCTTTTGGCTCACTTTTACAAATGCTTGTCACCTCACCCTTGTCTATATTAGGGAGGTTCTTCTATTGTTTCTAGTATTTTCAACATTATTTCCATCTCTTTTTGGAGTAGGGTTTTTCCCATGTGGTTTTCTCTATTTCTCTTATTTTGAGATATTTGGTTGTACTTGGGTACCTCATCAGGCCTTTTTTTTTCAAGACCCAAATCTACTACTTGTAGTAGTTTCTAGGTTTTTGGCTACTCCCTTAATTTATCATAAGGGGGAGTGTTAGAGTAATTAGATATTTCTTAATTAATTCTAGTCTACTTAAGCTATACTTTAGGCACCTAATAATTAATTATTATGATACAACCTTAGTTAAACCTTTTTAGGGTTTTGATCTCCTTTATAAGGATAATCACTCATTGTATTCAATCACTTTCGATAATAGCAATCTCTTTTTTTGCTCATCAAGAATGTCTTATCTATGGACCTGGGAATTCTAACCTCCATAGCTTTTGCTTCTATCTTTTTGTGACAAGTATTTGCATGCAAGTGATTCTTGGGAGCTGTGGGGTTGATCTTTCATCAACTTCAACATTCTTGTGTACTGGAAAAAATTAAAATTCATTACCCGCTATTGCACCCCTTAACATCTATTTAAATACGAATGCTCATTTTATCTTAAGTTTTACTATAAGATAATTTAAATTATTTTAGTTTTCAATTAAAGATAATTAAAATTTAATGATTTATGATTTTAAGACAACTTTTATATTTTTCTTAAACTTTCCTCTAATGTAGTAATGTAGAAATCTCAAACGCCAAATTTTCCAAAAGAAATGGTGAAAATCACTTTCAATTTCAAATTAGTATGAGTGAAAATAAATGAGAAATTTTAATAAATGATGAATTTTACTTAAATAATGAAGATTGACAGTTCAAGTTTCCAATGATATCTCATTTGGTAAAACTTTTATGCAAGTTTTAAAAACATGCATATTTCAAGCACATTTGAAGCTGAAGCAAAGCTCTTGAGCACTCCATGTGATCACCAAACTAGAAAATCTTGACAACCTAATATAATCACAATAGAAGATAGTGAAAAATATTTATATCCCTATAGGCTAATGGTTTTCTTTTATATGTGATAGGTGGCACATACCCATGTCATGTGTTGATTCAATACTTTACACTACTTGTAAGACAACAACCCTTATTAAATGTTTAAAGATTTTACACCATTGGCCCCTAGTGCAAATAATTGGGCACTAACATGATTTTTAGATATGATAAAATATATACCACCAAGGGGAAATCAAATTCCCTATATCATACCTATGTCCTTTTCACTTTCCTCTTTTCACTGTAGGGGCCAAAGTCTTTTATTTGAGTCCATAGGGTTTTGGGGGTCTCTGAAGCTCAATTTGATCCCAATGAAGATTAAAGTTATAGCATGGAGTGAATAATGAAAATTAAAATTATATTTGGGGGATTTATATTGAAATTAAGTGGTGTTTGTCAAATATATGTTTGAGTTGGTGCTTGTTGGAGCCCACATGGGATACTTTAGACCTAGGAAAAGGTATATTATTCTGATTTGGGTTCTAAAACTCCAAGGAGAGTCTTTTGTGGCTCTAATAAAAAAAATTAAATATTTATAACTTATTTAATAATCTTTTTTCATTCTTATTTTTCATTTCATGGTTTTAAATATTCTTCTCATCCAATGTCACATGTTGACAAGTTGACCTATCTTGACATTTAAGCTTCAAAACTTTCTATTTTATTAATGATTAACTTAAAAATTTTATTAAGAAATTATTTAATTATATTCTATATCAATTTATCTCTTATCCTTAGGGTTTCCTTTGTAGAGGATTGTATAAGGTTCTCTTTGTAATGCCCAACCAATGGATCCAAAAGAACTAACCTAAAGTTTTACTAAGTTTGCCAAACTTTTTTTTTTTTAAAGATAACATATAACAACAATCATAAAGTAGCGAAAGCAATAACATACAATTATACATGAGCAAACATAACAGATTACATTCCTGAAGCATCCCAAGATGTTGAGTCACATTTAAATTTAATTAATACTAAGTCTAATGAATAATACATCCATATGAAAGTACATCTACAAGTCCACTCCAATTAAATAATATAAATTTGTTCTAAATGCCACTTGGCAATAAAATTTGGAATGCACAATCATCCATTGTACATGTCACAAGGTATGAAAGGTTAAAAGAATATACATCTATAAAAATAGATCACATCATCCCTTTTAGATCCATGAAACAAAGTACAATACAATAAATGAAATCATGCATCATAAAGATATAATCATCCATCATAATACACAAAGATAGAATGAAAGGAAAAGTAGACAAGAAACTCCAGCTACAGCAACAACGGATGGATCTCAATGGTAAAAGTAAAAAGTACTACCACTTGACCTCATGGTAACCCAAAATGGTCCACTCCCACCATGCTGAGGAGATAGTCTCAGGTCCCAAATAGGATATCAATCCCAAAATCAAAAGTAATATCTATGTCAAGGAAAACCTAAAAGTAATCTAACTCAAAGGTTCCAAGATAAATCGACATCTAGACCTAAAGGCAAACAAAGACACGTAGGAAATCTATTATGTAAGCGGGCAAGTGTCATTGCATGAATCAATGCTAGAGTTACCTTGGTAGTCTAACTTGACCCTAGCCCCCTAGTGACTCTATGCAGAACTAGTATCCTTTTGTACTAACAAGGCATACTAATGATGCATGGTCGCAACCAAGCATTCTCTCTACTCCCATCCTAGTTTGTATTATTACTCGAGGCATGGGCGAGAACATACAAAGACTCTTATTAGGTTCATTTTACTCTCATTTAGTGTAGTTTTTTTACTTATTAAACAACTTACAATGGGTTACCGTGGCAACCACTTTGGGCCCCAACCTCCATTGCAAACCACTTCCTAACATTACATATAGATAACCTACCCTAAGCTCATAAAATCACAAACAAAGAATCGTAGTATTTCCCTTAGTCCTATACAAGTGACTAGAAAGCATCCTAAAAATAACTAATTGAAGACTCAAAGGTCAGGACAAATATGTCATACCATTTATCTCGTAATCATACAAGGACACTGTGTAATGTCCCTATTTGCAAGGGCTTATAATATTGTCTTGTTTTTCCAAATAATAAATTTAAAGGTTATTATTGTATTATTAATGATTCTTTATATATGTATATATTATTACCCCATCTATTACAATGTACGTATAGGCTAGGTCACCTGGGGAGTAGACAAGGAGACTACATTAAAGACTTGACAAGACTTTGGTCCCCGCCTTTCAAATGAGTGTTTTCCATCCCTCACCATGCCTAGATGTTATACCATACCTCAGTCCTTGAACATTGTGGTGGGGTCTCATAGCTCGATAAACCTAAGCCCAAGAGTTAGTATATTCCCCTCTTGCTTTAAAACTCAACCCTACCCTCTTATCCACCTGGTTCTTATTGATTAATGTAATTCTTGGGATTGTTTTCAAGTCATTATCATCTCTTAATCAATAACATCAATTAGATGTTTATTTGTTTTATTTTATTATGTCAAATGAAAGAAAATGTTCATTCTTATTACCTTGGTATTTCTATATAATTATGTTACCTCATTATTATCATAATTAATATTTAAAAATATTTAAAATAATAAATATTTACCTTATTACCATTTTTCTTTTCCAAGAGTCGTAATCTTTCATTATACAAATCATTTGAAAGGTCACAACACTTCATAATTATAATCTTTTTAAAAAGTCACAACACTTCATAACTAAAATCCTTGAAAAAATTCCAATACTTTATAATCACAATATTTTTGAAGAGTCACAACCATTCATAATTATGACCCTTTCAAAGGTTCACATCCTTTCAATATCATTCATACCTTTTCAAAAAGTCACTTCCTTATTTTCTTCATGATATTACTTTCCTCTCCATTTTTCTTTTTTGAACTCCTCTCTTCTCCTCTTCCTTTTTCCCTCTCTAAAATAAACTCTCCTCCCTTTTATATCTTAATTTTGAGGAGTCATGTCTATTTGTTAAATCTCTCTTGACTTTTCATTAGATTTAATTAATTTATATCATTCTATGTTATATTATTTATTTACTTACTTACTTGTGTTTATTATTATTTATTATGAAATTCTATTTACAAATTTAATATACTTTCTACAATATTGTCTCTTGTATTTAATTTTATTTATTTCTATACTCATTGAAAATTTATTGTTATTTTTAATTATTTAAAATATCATACTAAATATTATTTTAAAAATAATATAGGTTAAATTATTATTATTTTCTTTTATATATTTTAGTATTAGTCTTAATATAACTTTATTATTTATTTAATAACATTGTATTATCTAATAATTATTAAAATTATATCTTAAAATGGAGATATGACAATCAGCCCTTCCTCAAATTTCTTGTCCTCAAGCAATTATATAACTTATTCTATTGAGTTGAAATTTATATTTCTTTTAGTCCAAATTCTTAGGTTGCTATCATGAATATGTTTGTATCATTTCTAATAGTCATTAAATTTCTACATTAGTCTTTCACATAAGTTATTTTTCTAAATCCCCTTTAACCCTACTGGATGGCAAGGCCATGCTCTGATACCACTGTAATGTCCCTACTTGCAAGGGCTTATAATATTGTCTTTTTTTTTTTCCAAATAATCAATTTAAAGGTTATTATTGTATTATTAATGATTCTTTATATATGTATATATTCTTACCCAATCTATTACATTGTACGTATAGGGTAGGTCACCCGACAAAGAGACCGCATTAAAGGCTTGACAACACCTTGGTCCCTACCTTTCAAATGAGTGTTTTCCATACCTCACCATGCCTAGATGCTATACCATACCTTAGTCCTCAAAAATTATGGTGGGGTCCCATAGCTCGATAAACCTAAGCCCAAGAGTCAGTATATTCCCCTCTTGCCTTAGGACTTAGCCCTACCCTCTTATCCACCCGGTTCTTACTGATTAATGTAATTATTGAGATTTTTTTCAAGTCATTATTATCTCTTAATCAATAACATCAATTAGATGCTTATTTATTTTATTTAATTATGTTAAATGAAAAAAAATGTTCATTCTTATTACCTTGATATTTCTATGTAATTATGTTACCTCATTACTATCATAATTAATATTAAACAAAATTTAAAATAATAAATTTTTACCTTATTACCATTTTTCTTTTCCATGAGTCACAGCCTTTCATTATATAGATCCTTTGAAAAGTCACAACACTTCATAGTTATAATCCTTTCGAACAGTCACAACACTTCATAACTAAATCTTTTAGAAAAAATCCAATACTTTATAATCACAATATTTTTGAAGAGTCACAACCATTCATAATTATGACCCTTTCAAAGGTTCACATCCTTTCATTATCATTCATACCTTTTCAAAAAGTCACTTATTTTCTTCATGATATTATTTTCCTCTTTAGATTTTCCTTTTTGAACTTCTCTCTTCTCCTCTTCCTTTTTCCCTCTCTAAAATAAACTCTCCTCCCTTTTATATCTTAATTTTAAGGAGTCATGTCTATTTGTTAAATCTCTCTTGACTTTTCATTAGATTTAGTTAATTTATATTATTCTATGTTATATTATTTATTTACTTACTTGTGTTTATTATTATTTATTATGAAATTCTATTTACAAATTTAATATATTTTCTACAATATTGTCTCTTGTATTTAATTTAATTTATTTCTTTACTCATTGAAATTTTATTATTATATTTAATCATTTAAAATGTCATACTAAATATTATTTTAATAATAATAATAATATAGATTAAATTTTTATTTTCTTTTTTTATATTTTAGTATTAGTCTTAATATAACTTTATTATTTATTTAATAACATTTTATTATCTAATAATTATTAAAATTCTATCTTAAAATGGGGATATGACACACTAAAAGCAATAACAAACAATATAACGAAACTCATCATAGAGCATACCAAACACATTACCAAGGTTGAGTTTAAAACATCAAGTTCAAATCATCATAATACCACAAACATAGAACTCCTAAGCCTCTGGTAGATGTCCTAAAATTAGTCAACACTCTACTCAACCCAAACCCAAAACATAGACAACATACAGATAACATAGTAGTTTCATAGTTTGGTATGATTTGAAAAACATATAGTTGAGTTAACAATAAGGTAAAGTTTTCATTTCAATGTAAGTTTCAAGTAGATAAGATTCACAGTTTACCCTTACAAATTAACCCATTTCTTATATTTGAATAAAATGCACAATTAGCCCTATTTGATTATAAGTCAATCATTCCAAAATAATTTAAGGGCAATTATTTATTAAATTATTAAAATAATTATTATTGATTTTCAAATAACTACAAATTTATTAAAATCAATATTATTATTATTAATAATAATAATTTAAAACTTCCTAATAAATATTATAAATTAAACTTTAATTAAAACTAAATTAAATTAATTAATAATTATTAACCAAAACTATATTAATAATATATATACATATATATATAATTAATAAATTTATTAATAACATTATTAATAATTAATAATTTAAATTTAATACTATTTAATAGTTTAATAAAAAACAATTTTAAAAATTAATACAAATGCATTTTTTTGAAGGCTCGCCGGCCTTTTTCCTGCGGCAGTGGGTCTTACTACTACTGCAAGTAGCAATATGACCTGCTACCATAGCTTTAAAGGTTGCACAAAGGTCAGGGGTGGCGTGGGAATTTGTGGCCCACCCCTGCCCTCTCAATAATATATTATTTAAATAAAAAAATATTTTTTATAAATTCAAAACTCCCTTTTAAAAATTTTTGTAAATTTTGTTTTAAAAACAATTCCATCCCAAATCAAATTTTTATATTATATTATATTATTATTATTATTATTATTATAAGAGATTCTAGCAATACTCTGATAGGAATACGGCAAACCCGTCAAATTTATATACTAAAATTTTGATTTCATTTCAAACCCTTCCTGGCTAGAATACTAATTTCTTTCATCTATAGAACGAGGGTTTCTAATAGCTTTTTCAATCCTGATATATAGATGGAATTCAATACAAATATCAAAAGATTCAAAATGAAAGATTGAAAGATTCATACAACAAAATTTGGAAAATAGATTTCAACAAGCATGAAGAAGATAGGAATAATAAATAACATAATTAACTAGGTGATCAAACCATGAGGATCTACCTGGTTCTGATGCTAAATTCACAACACCCAAAGATTATGAGAGAACTCTTTTCTCTCAAGACATTCTCTGAAAAATTCTCCTCCAAAAACTTCCTGGTCCCTGAAAATTGGACCCTCAATTGTTGATAAGGAGTTCTCTCCTAAATTTGAGGCATTGATTATGCGATCACTAGAGGGAACTCCTTGATCACAACTTTTTAACTCTTTATTATCTTTTTTGAAACTTCATGCATACTTTATGCAATTTTAAAATATCTTTATTAAATTTATTTTCTTTCTCTTTTTAATTTAATTTATTATATTTTTTAATCTCATGCATAAGCTTTATGCAATTTAATTAAAATAAACTTTATTCAATAATTGCTTACTCTCTCGTAATAATTTTTGAAGCATTTTTAATATAATATTTATTAACTTAAGTAATAACAATATTTAGAATTTATTTAAAAGTGATCTCCTAAATATATTATTATTAAATTAATTTAAAATTATGCTATAAAAAAAGAACTGTAATTTCCTCTTTAAATTTAATTCTTTTTATTTAGTTAAATTTTCAATTAATTAAATATTAAAATTATCTTAATAATTTTCCATTAAATTAAATCATTAATTAATCTTTTAATTTGACTTAATTAAACCAAAAATGACAACTCAACTGAAGACAAAGGACAATATGAATTCTAAGGTTAAAATCATGAATTCACGTCACTTGACAAATTTGGAAAGGTGAAACTAACTCAGATACTTGTCCTATTTTCTAGAACAATTGGCTTAGGGTTTAGGATTTGGACTGAAGAGTTATCTCCCCACTTATACCATTGAAATACTGCAATAGGGTATGCTCATCGTGGCAATTCAAGGAAGTCGATACCCAGTACCTACAATCTGCATAGAATCCATGCATGTACAAACACAATATTCTAAACTAAATAGGCAATGGTAGAAAGTGGTTCATCATGTCGATCCCGACTAGTAGGTGACTACAACTCCCTTCCTCAACCACATTAGGAATGTCAATCATAAAGAAAACATACACACACACCGTACACATGCAAGTATGGGGTAAGTATCCATTGAAACTGCATAAAAATCATTTGTCTAACTAACATCATTAAATAACTAAAAGTCACCACATAAACATATATATCATCCTTGAACAATTGTGAGATAACTAAAATAACTAAGTAATTGATCACATATATCAACTAAGTATAAAATTATATTTAATTTAATCTGGTAACCAAGTACCAATCATCATAAAACATAATCAAAAAATTGACCTAAAAGAATCTAGCATTACAACTGGAAAAGTCAAGTAGGGGTAGGCATTACACTCTTTCTTAATAATATCCAAAGAAAGAAAGAAAAAATAGACTAGGCATGTCCTAAACTTTGAGAGGGTTAACATACTTATTACATATGTGGTTATACAACAATTTATTTTGATAAGAATTGAAGTGTGCCAATATGATATTCTAAGGCTTGAATTTAGCATTTTGATGTTTCAAAATAAAACATTTTTAGGCTATTTATCAAAGTTTTCAATGTTAAAAATTGCTTTTATAGTTTGAATTAAATATTTATATTTTTTCATATAGTTTTAATTTAGGTTTTCAATTAATTTTTTTGAGGTTTAAAACTAAATGTTAAATGGCTTAAATTGAATATTTTGGGGATCTTAATAGTTACTTATGATTTTAGTCTAGTTCTTTGCAATTTAAAATTATCTATGGTTTAAAGTTTAAAGTTTAGAGTTAAATTGGCTCGAGTAGGCTTTAAATTAGATACTATATGGTAAAAATATAATACTAGTAGAATGTTAGATTATTGATTTAAAATAATGAGGACCTAGTATTGAAAACTACTTGTTAGATGTAGAAGAAGTCTATTTAAAGTAACATGTTTGATTTGTAATAAAAATAAGTTCCAACACACCCATGTGAATTTTAAAGCTAATAGGAGATAAAGAACATAAACTCCAATGTATTTGGTACTACAATGTACATTGCAAAATAAAAATGACAACAAGTCTTTTCCTTTCATTTATATAATTACACACAAACAAGATATTTATTTGAAGGTGAGATTCAAATTATTGTATTACCTTTAGTAGTAAAATGATTTATTTGAATGAAGGTAATCCTTTGTTTAAAATTTTTTACTACACTATCTTTGTTCAAAGACACATTAGTTGGATGAATTCAGATTTTTCAAATATGCTTAACTAGTTTGAGTGTCCCACAACATAGAACATCTAATGTCTTATTTATGACACTTGATATTGTGGGATAACCCTTCTCTAAAATTTATATAGAAGTATTGAATATGTACCTAGAAATATTTTCCTTGTACATTGTAACATAGTTAAGCCATCTAATCTTCCATGAGATGTATTGACTAATTTGTTTATACCAATTTATTACTAGAACCATATAGTAATTATTATATAAATTATCTTTTATTATTCTAAATCATAGATAAATATGTAAACATTATACATCATCCGCTATTATATATTTCTTAAATGACTTTAAGATTATCAAAATACTTATTTTTCAAATATTTCTAATTAAAATTATACATCTTACCTAAACAAAAGATAAATATTTATTTTAGATAGTAAAAATAATAAATAAATGAAGATGAAACTTCTGAGCCAATTAAATTTTCAATTATTCATTTCTTTAGATATTTCTAATTAAAAATTTACATCTTACTTTGGAAAAAGATAAATATATATTTTAGATAGAAAAAATTAACTTAATGAAGATGAAAGTCGTGAGCTAATCAAATTGTCAATTATTCACTTTTTAGATATTTCTAATCAAAAGGTTGTATCTTACCTCAACAAAAGATAAATATTTATTCTACATAAAAAACACTCTATATTTATGAACAAATATAATCATTAATACTTGCTTATTAAAACATCTTAAATAAAATAGA
The DNA here is from genome assembly GCA_028749045.1 of Cupressus sempervirens. Classification (NCBI taxonomy): domain Eukaryota; kingdom Viridiplantae; phylum Streptophyta; class Pinopsida; order Cupressales; family Cupressaceae; genus Cupressus; species Cupressus sempervirens. Next base: position 832,539,132 of record CM053792.1, read on the forward strand.
AGAGACAAAAACCAATGGAATGAGTGGAGGTGCTAGGGCTTCCTTGGGTTAACCAAATGACAATGGAGGGGACTTAGAGCATGATGACCCTGATGGATGGGTGTTTGGATTTTATTTTTCAATGTTTTCCCTTTTTATCACAAGTTCATGTTGATGCATCTTATTATTGTGCAAATGGGTGCTTGTCTCAAAGGGAAGTGGAGGAGGTTTTCCTCTGACTGCTTTGGGTCATAAAATGTGGATTTTTAGCTATCCTACAATGAAATCTAATGGCTATGGGGTGTGTGTCTAGCACAATTCTAGATTAGGGACCCCCTATCTCACATTGATGGTGTATCTCAGGGGAAGAGGGGGGTTTCTTCTGATGATAATGACCTGGCTTCTATTCTTAGGATTGTGATTACAAGTGGGGGTTTTTTATTTTGGCTCTAGGCCCTTTGTCCTTTGGAGTGCTCCTCTAATGTTTTGGGGAGAGCTTTTGTTTATGAATTTTCCATTATTGATGTTATTGATATGTGGAAACTCATCTTGGCTTAGGTTCTTTCCCTTGATGGCCTTATTAAGGAAGCTTTCTTTCTTCTTGTCTATGTTGTGCTTTTGTAAGCCAAGTTTTTTCTTCATAGGGTTGCTCCTAGCAACTCCTCTAGTGTTGTGGGTCCAAGTAATGGTTGTGGCCTCTCTATTTGTGAGTTTGGGACACTCATTTTACAGGTAAAAGTACAAAGTTGTGTCACCTTCAGGTTGACTTATTAGAATTAATGAATTTGAGTATTTCTATCTAAAAATCAATTTTTTCCAAACATATGATTTGGATAAATTCATTTGAGCTAAGTTATATATGGTCTTACACTTTTCCAATTGGAAGAGTCTATTAAATGCATGTTTTCTACTAGTTTGTATCCAATTACTAAAGAAATACAATTATTTTAGAAAAGTGGCATTTCAATAACTCTTACTAATAATTATGATTTTTTTTAATAACATATAAACACCATTTTATAGAGCTTAGAGTCAAGAATATTCTCATATAGAGTTTATAGTGCTTTAATTAGATATAGTATATTGTAATTAAAAAATTCTACATATTTTAACACTCGAAAAGATGTCAATTTTGAGAAAGGAAAAAATATTAAATAATGTCAATTTTTTTTAAAATTATATGACATTCTAGAGGAGAGAGTCCTCTTTTAGAATGTATAATTTTTCTCCTAGTTAGAATAGATTTGTTTTGAAAAATGTGGTGGAAGATGAAAATTATTGATTTTAGGTGAGTTGAAATTTGAATCATTATAAAAGAGAAAATATAGGTCTAAAGCTGATTTTTATTTTTAATTGTTCTATCTTTATATGTTATCTATAACATAGACTGAGATCAAAGGGAAAGAAATTTATTTCCATCTAGTTTTGTGATGGGAACTAGACCCCTAATTTTCAGCATTTTTTAGCAACTAAAAAATTATCTATAAAAATTAGGAAAATATATCAATTCTTATTCCAAATAATTATTAAAAATTATCATCATAAACTCCATCCATTTCTACTCTCCTTAAGGTAACTAGGGATGTTTTTTTGTTGGCTTATCCAATTATAGGGGCCTGTGTTGTGTATATTGTTGAGTTTCTTAAGTGGACTCTATTTTTTGGTAGCCAAGTAGTTATTTCTATAGTGATGAAATCTCAACTTCGGTTTGAAAGGCACTATCAACTAGATTTTTTGTTTGAGAATTGGTTCTTGCTATTACATATTATGCACACAACTCTTATTGAGGTGGAGATATCAACTATTTAGGTGGTGATAAGTTGTGTGGTTATTGCTAACAATGGGTTGAACATTAGTCCTCATTTGGTTGATGCTAGGAAGGTGGAGTAGTTTTAGAAGAAGGTTTTTTTGGGGTTTCTCTTCCTTCTTATTATCCATATTGAGGTGGGATTTCTTTTTCTTAAGGTGGAAGGAACCTATGATGGGAGGACTATTTTTTCTATTCTTCTTTTGTGGGTTAGGGGCATTCCTCCAAAGTGGACATGGAGTTTTCTAATTGTTACCTCTAAGATCTTGACTAGGAGATTGACTTCGATAGAGATGGAGTTCATTCTTGTGTTTTTGGTGGTGGAGGTTATTTTTATTAAAAGGGAAGGTATTTGGGCTACCATTTGTGACAATATTGCTGTTTTGGAGTTTCTCTCCTCTAGCATTGATTTTAGGATCTTCCTCCTGCTTCTATTGAGGATGTCCCCTTCTTTATTGAGGTGGGAAGGGAGTTTGCAGGAGGGAAGTGGGGAGATTTTTCATGGAAAAGCTGACTTAAACTTTAGGTTCTATTGGTTGTGTACCTACGGCTCTATGGGTGAAGGAAAAATAGGTTGTATGTTTCTTGAGGTTGGTTTCTAGGCCTTTTGAGGATGAGTTTGTATCCCCCTTTATATTTATTTTCCCCCTACAATTGGGTGGTTGTTGTTAGTTTTAAAGGGCTCACCTAGGTCCTTTGTTCTTGTTTTTGGTTTAAGAATGTAGCTAGTATAGGGGCTTTTCCCATTATGATCCTTAGCAATGTGGACCATGGTTGGTGGGTTTTCCACATTTGGACCTTTATTTTTTATAGAGGTAGACCTTAGTTAATGTCCAATTGGATGTATGGTACTAGGTGTTGTTAATATTGTGGTTAACAGTATCTAGTGCCTATTGTTTGTACCACATGAAACACCTTGCTACTTTTTATAATAAAAAAATCTTAAATTAAATTTAAAAATGTGATAAAGTGAATACTTCAAATATTCAAACATTTATTACAAATATCAAATTATATAATTATATATGATATCAATTAACTCTCTTTTCTTTTCTAATTTCCTTTTAATGCAACTGGAAAATAAAATTACTTTTTCTTATACAATTTATTTGTACAATACTTTAATATTTTGATACATTTTATAATATTTTTAATATTTATTTTAGTGTCTTATACTGGCAAGGAACCACTTGATGTGGAAGGCAATTGATCAAATGTATCTCTTTCAAAATCATCCACATGATCTACCATCATCTATAGGGACCTTGGAATTTGTGGGGTGGGAGTCTTAATCATTCCTTCCAATATCTTAATATGGACTCTCTAGAGTATGTGTGCAATCAATGTATTTAAGTATGGAATCTGCAAATATTAAACTCTAAATATCCAATGCATGCACCACATGCTTTATTAATAATAATAAATATAAATGTTGACCAAACTAAACCTATGCAGCTTATCATTCCATGCACACGACTAAATCTTAGTTCAAACTGTTAAGCATCAGTTTATCTACATATCTCAACCAACTTTTTTTCTTTTTTAATTTCTTGTTAATTAAACCAAAATGTAAAATTACTTTTTTCTTATACAATTTATAATGCTTTCATATACTGATATATCTTATAATGTTTTTCATATTTGTAATATCTTCTTATGCTGGCAAGGAATCACTTGGTGTGGAACGAGGCTAATAAAAGGAATTTCTTTTGGAATCATCCACCTAATCTACCAACACCTCTAGAGACCTTATTATTTGTGGTGAAAGAGCTTCCATCGTTCCTTCCAATATTTTCATCACTTCTCTGAATGCACAATCTAGCCACCATGACATCTTTTCTTACTTGTTTAACATTTGCCTCCATTTCTATCCTTACATCCAAAAGGCCTAGTGATAGCATGAAAAAAATAAAAGAAATAAATAGAAAATATTGTTGATAAAATTACAAATTTAGCCAATTTTGCTATAGCAGTGTATTAAAATTAAAAAATTGCAATTTCATTAATCAACACAAAAAATTGATGACATTACACCTTTATTTATAAGGATCTTCACCATCAGTGATGGGGGATTAGACCAATGCAAACAATAATCCTTTTATTATTTGAACTTCATGCAAATTGCCTAGCTATTTTGTAACTGAGAGATAAAATGGAAAGACTCCAACTAATAAAATAAATTAATTTTACATGAGAAGTTTTTTTATTTCATGTGCTAAAATTTATAGCTAAAATAAATTCCAACTATCATGAAAGAAATAAATTTGGAGATTTGATTATTACTCCTTATTTCATATTATATTTAATAAATCTAAAATTCCTAAGTTTGAGTTACTTTATTTGGTGGATGCAATTACGTAAAACTCTCAATTAAAAATGGTGTATGAAGAAATTGATTTGAACTATTGGATGTGTGAAGAAATTATAGTTTCCATCATTCCTCCTTAATTTCTTCATCTCCAATTACTCCCAAATTTTCTTGTAGATTTTCATAACTTTCTTTTATCAATGCTTTTGTAAAAATATCAACTATCTAGTCTTCAAATTTTCAATAATCAAGGTGAATCTCTCTATTATTAACCAGTTCTTTAATGAAATGAAATCTCACATCAATGTGTTTTCTCGTTTTGTGAAAAACATGGCTCTTTGAAAGTGCAATGGCAGATTTATTGTCACAAAAAATTTGTGTTGACTCCTCTTGTGCTTGTAGTAGATCCTTCAATATCCTACTCATCCAAATTGCTTGACATGTTGTTGATGTGATTGCAACATATTCTACTTTAGCTGATGAAATCATTACTATGGGTTGCTTCTTTGACTCCCAAGAGATTGCACCTATACCACAATGAAAGGATATATCTAGAATGACTCCTTCTATCATCAAGATTACCTACAAAATCACTATTAGAATAAAATATCAAAGAAAAATAATTAGTTTTTGAATATTAAATTCTATATTATTTTGTTCTTGCAACATATACAAGTATCATGTTTCCAACTTGCTAATGTGAGTCTTTTGGTGACTCTATGAATCTTGAGATCAAGCTAACACCATACACAATGTCAAGTCTTTTAGTTGTGAGATGCATCAAACTCCCAACAAGTTTTTTGAATAAAGTTGAATTAGTATATGGCCCAAAATCATTTTTGCTAAGTTTTGTTCCTATTACAACTAGAATTGGTGTTGGATTACAATTCATCATATTGAATCTTCTTAACACATCCTTGGCATACTTTGTTTGACAAATAAAAATCCCTTTATTAGATTGAACAAATTCAATACCCAAGAAATATCTCATCAAACCCAAATCAGCCATTAATTTCATAAACATGTCTATAGAGAAATTTCTAGTGAAAATCAAATCATCAACATACAAACATACAATCAAAATATAACCTATTTTGTTGATCTCTTTCATCATTGATTCTTGGTCAAATTCCTCACTACATATGCCTCTTCTAACCATTAGAGTTTCTCCATCTTCTAATTATTTTATTGATTCAAGTGACTCCTCTTTCAAAAATGTATTTATGCTATTTTTGTTGATGTTCATTCTCAAATTCCACTCAAATGATCTATGACCTTCTTTTCCACATTCAAAACAAGTTTCTTTAAACCTATTTTTATCCTCTCATTTGTAACCATCATGTTTAGGGTATCCACATCCTCTTCCTTAGTTGAACTATCTTATTTTCATTTCAACTTCCCCTTGTATTGATCAGAGTAAGATGTATCTCCTACAAATGATCTACCTCTACCTCTCTAAAATCTAACACCTCTTCCATTCTATCTTTGTTCATGTATTTTGTTCAACTTTTCTTCTTCCTTCAAAGAAATATGGTATGATTTATCAATATTATCCATCTTGAACAAATAAATTCTATCTTGAAAAACCATCCTCAAAGCATCCCAGTATCTAGAAAATATTTTTTCCTCATAATCCATATGTCCAAATCTGAAATCTAATCTATAGAACTCTATAGTATACTCATTATATAATTGTGTCATTTCCTCTCTTTTGACTATCTAACTATAAATATTACTATCATTAATATGCATATGCATGTCCTTTCAACATAGTGCTATCGAGTTTTATGGTTGTATCTCCATTTGTACTCTCATGCTCAAAATAACTTTCCATCTCAGTAATCCAATCAAGAAATACATTTGAATATATCTTATCATTTTAATCAGGTAGATTTAGATGTGGATTTTTATTAACCCTAGTTAAGACTCAATAATATTTCATCTCCCTATTCAAATCTAGGTTCTTAATTTCCTATAGTTGCTTCTTTACTCCATCATCACTTATGTCTTGAATATGTCTACCTCTTCTGTTGGTAGTCTCCACAACTTGGAACCTAGCTTCTACTTTCCTTAACATGTTCATCACACCTAGATTTACTTCTCTCCTTTCCCAAACCATTTTTTTTCCCTTTGTAATTTCAGGTCAAATCTCAATTTTACCTCTCTACAACCAAATCAATTTATGACTACATAGTAATAGGTTCAATAATCAACTCCAACATTAACACAACCTTTCTCTAATACCACTTGATGAAGCCATGGATGGAGGGATATCAAATAGATCTATCCAAATGTGCAGTAAGAGTAAACACAATAGAAAATAAAGAAAAAATAGGAGAATAATGCTAGGTCTTCTTCATTCAAGTAGAAATTAAATGATAATTATTGACATCATGCATGCCTTTTATGCATGTCAGACTACAACATTCCTTCTTGATTAGGACCTTTGGTCAAAGACCTTTTATCTAGTTCTAATGATATCTATCATTAAAATTATTAGAACTACCTCAAGGGATATTTTGTGTTGCAATATATATGCATTATGACCAACAGATTAGTCCAAGAATAGATTGCATTCACCATTAATTAGAAACATATTACAATAAATAGGTGTGTTCCCAAATCATAAGGAAACCATATGAACCATGTGAGAACCAATATAATGAAATTTAGATCAACACATGCTCCAAGGATATAGATGTTTGGGCCACCAAATATTTCTAGTCATAAATTTCCATTGCAAGATCAAATTTCATGAATAGGTCCAAAAACATGAAAGACTATGCTACCCAAGAGAGAAACACTCACAATTCAAGAAAAAATAAACCAAATGAGCTATGAACCTAGAAACATGATCAAAGATATGTCCTAATGATAATATAATCATCACAAATGCTAACTCCAACAATTGGAGGAGTGTTGAATCTATCACATTGACTGGAAAACTAAACAAACTAAAAAATAAAATAGTTTTTTTTTTTTTATACAAGATTTTGCCAAACCTAATATTCTCTTTCATCACTCATGGATACTCTTTTTTATTTATTTTTCTCTTGTAATTTTTTTAATCCTTCATTATGAATTCTTATAATCATAAAGGCTTTATAATCATCACTAATGGCTCTCTTTCATTGACTAGATGTTTCCCTTTCTACATTAACTTGGTACATAGCTCTTCATAGTCTATATATTTGAATTTATCACTAGCATCTAGCCCTTTTATAAATAGTACATAAGATTTTAGAACACCTTGCAAAATTATGGAAACACAATATTTATCAACTATTTAATTTCCAATATAAGCATGTTCTCTTTCCCACAATATTTTAAGATAAGACAATAGCTCTTATGAATCTAATAATTTCATTTTATAAAAGTTTAGTTGAAGATTAATACACTTACTTTTCAACATAGCCTCCACTTAGATGGTTTAGCTAGAATTTTAAATGTAAATAGATAGTTAACATTCAATCTAGTGAGAATGGTGTCTAATCGAAAGAAGAGGGAAGAAGGCATTTTGAACTCTAACCAAGCAAGAGAGGATGAAGGAGATGATGATGATGACCATGTTGCATACTTCTTGGTTAGTCCCTACAATAGCCTGTGGGAATTGAGGGATTTTGAGGAAGATGGGTTTAGGATCGACTATGTTGGGTGTGATATGGAACTTAGTTGGTGGTTGCTAGGACTTCATACGGTGTGGGTTTTAGTGTTGATTACAGATATCATATTTTCCAGGGCCTTGCTAACTAGAGGGGCCTTTGTCCCCTTTGGTTTGGTGGGTTGGGACAAAGGATGGTTATATTTGATCTGACAGAGATGGAGGTTTGTAGTGCCTCCACACCTAGGGGATTTGGATTTTTTTGGCTAAGGAGGCTCTATGTATTCAAAGTAGTTGTTTCTTCTAGGTAGTGAGCCTTGTCTTTTCTAATTTTTTCCTTATCTGGGAGTTGGATGGCATTATTTTGGATGGTATTTTTGGTTTCTTCCTTTAAGTCATCTCTTCTAGCTCTATCCTTTATGTGGCCAAGTCTTACTTGGAGATCCCTCCACCCCTTGGATGGAGTCAGACTAGATTTGCTAATTGTGGGACTCCCTAGCTTTGGGGGGCTTTTCTCTAGAAACATGATTGGGGTTTCACTTGAAACTATGTATTCCCCATTTATCATGGTGTGTTTATTATGGAGAGACTATCATTACATTCTGCTCAATTTCTCAAGAGGCTTTGGTTGTTTTATGATCTTCTTTGTTGGGTGGATACTAGAAGTTCTTAAGGGCCCTCCTTGGGTATTTGGTATATTTGGTTAGTGAAAAATCTCTCTTTTGGGGGTTTCCCCTCTATTGAAGATTGGGGCCTTCTTGTTTGGATCTTATGGTGGATGCTCAGCTCTTTGATGTTTCATTTCTAGAAGTTTCTATGGTGATGAAGTTTATCATTTGGCTCCCTTGGATCCCTTTGGAGGTCTTTTAGTTTGAGGGTTATGTTCTTTTCTCAGCTCATATTAAGGTTGTGTTATCACCTCTTGTGGTAGTAACTTGTTGGGTAGGGGAAAATAATGGTGAGAAGAAGTTGACCTCACCTTAATGATGTCTTTGGTTGGAGTGTGGGAAGGCTTTAGCAGATAATGTGATCTAATATTGTTTTCCTTACCATCTTCCCGATTGAGGTGGGATCTCTTTCTATTGAAGCGGAAGGGAGTGTTGTGGGAAAGGATGGTAGGGGGAGGATTGTTCTCTCCCACAGTTTTCAACTAGTTCTAGGTTATGAATTTTCTTTGTCCTCCCCCATCTTCTATTGAGGTGGATCCCTTCATTATTGGGGTGAGAAGGGAGAATGCAGATTGGTGAAAGATTTTGGGAATGTTGACATGAATAGGTGTTTCTATTGGTTTTGGATCTATGGCTATGAGGATGAATGAAGAATAGGCTACATGTTGCCTAAGGTTGGTTTGTGTGCTCGATGAGGATGTGTCTCCCTCTCTTTTTTCTTTTCTTCCTATGACTGGGAGGTTGCTCTTAGTTTTAAAGGGCTCGCCTAAGTCCTATGTTCTTGTTTTCGGGTTAAAAAGGCAACTAGGATGGGGGCTTGTCCCTTGCTAATTTTGAGAAATATGGACTGTGGTGGATGGGTTTTCCACATTCAAACCTTTTTTTTTTTATAGAGGTAGAAATTAATTGTTATTTTTACTAGATGTCTCACACTAGGTGTTTTCAATATGTTGTTTAATAGTGTCTAGTATTTTCTATTTGTACCATAAGTCAGCACCCTCTTGTTGCTTTTTTATTCAAAAAATAGCCTCCATTTCTCTCATTATGAAATTTATATGAGACACTTGATCATAATTATATTTCCATATAATTTAATTGTATGTGAGAAAATATCAATGAATTCTATTGTAGTAAATTTTCTTTCTAAAATGAGAATGAAACTAAAATAACCATCAAATTCAAATCAATTCTACAATGCTTGTTCAAATCTCTCACTATTTCTTTATGTCGATATTATTTAATCTATTATAATTTTTCTCATTTCCTTAAGAAAAAAATGGTTACTATTACTTACAAGGAAATTGCAACTTGTATAATTCACAGCCCTTGCTTTAATTTCTCACATATCGATGCCCAAAAATCAATTACTCAATAGATAAGATATCTAAAATGAAAAAATAAAATTGAAGTACAACTAAAACAAAATAGTACATACTTAATACTATCAAAAATATAAAATTACATAAGAAATTGTTTCTTCTCTCTCTCTCTCTCTCTCTCTCTCTCTCTCTCTCTCTCTCTCTCTCTCTCTCTCTCTATATATATATATATATATATATATATATATATATATATATATATATATATATATATATATATATATATATATATATATATATATATATATATATGGAAGTTTCCATATACTAGGATCCTCTTAAGCTGAAATATTCAACAAATAGGTATTATCTCAACACTAAGGATTTAAAAGGTAACATTTTATAAACAAGGTTTGTATGTAGCTCAAGTCCCTACGTTAGGTAGGTACATAGGGGAAAGTGGAGTTGCAAGATAGGGAAGAGGGCAGTGGCATTGTCTAAATCAACTAGCTATAGTTATCAAGGAATGTAAACTAAAAGATGTTAGATGGCTAAAATAAAGGAGGAATGAACAATGAAATTAATACATATGAAAAGTATCTCTAGATTTTAGCATCTTCCAAATCATATCTGCAAACAAAGAATTAAGGGCAATGTCATGGATGAGGAGGAGAATATTTTTTTCTCTCCTAGTAATAATTATAGCATTAAGAATGCCAACAATAATTTTTATAATATAATATGACTTGAACAAGTGACTAGCATGCATTTATCTAAGGGAAAACCACATCCAAGGAGACAATGTAACTAAGGCATGGTATATGAGTAGCAAGAACAAATAATGCACATATTATGATATGTATGATATTAGGGAGTTCTAACCTGAACTACATTGACATGCGTAGTTTAGAAGAGAAATAGACACCTTTGGTTGTGAACAATAGTTAGAATAGAAGAATAAGATTTAATAATAATAAATTATTACAATGTATCATAGTAGATGTTGTCAACAACACAAGTATATTCTAAAAGAGAAACAATTATTTAAATTATCAATAGTGGTTGACTAAAATGAAAATGGGTCATTTGCAGTATCCAGTTCAATTTATTTTTTTACTATATTTTGAATATATTGAAAAAACATTGAAAATAATATATAATTATTATTTAATGATATAAGATAAAATGTTTTTCTTATACATGTTAACTATGATGAGAAGAGATCATTTGCAATGTATTTGTTTTTACTACTATTCAAATATAATGAAAAAATATTTAAAATGATATATTATTATTATTTTTAGATATAAAACTAAAAGACAAGATCCAAATCTTATTATACTTTAAAAATTAAATTTCTTTATGTATGTTACCATATCCTTTCTTTGATGTGCAAAGTTACCACCCAAGTGTCATTTTGCAACTTGAAGTTGAAGTTGAAGCCCGATTTACTTCAAGTTAGAGTTCAACTTCACTCTTTGCTTTTCATCTTGGAAAAGTGTCCTCCCCATTGACCCAAGTCCACTTTTTGAAGCTAAAGTTAAAGTGGAAGTTGATTCAAACTTCAACTTTGACTTTGACTTTGAGATTTTCTGACATGTGCTTGTTTTCTTGTAGAAAGTGCATAGCAAGATTATAAACTCATCTTTATGAGCGAAAGGAATGAGTCCCACCTTAAGGTGATATCAAAGATTCAAAAGGCTATAATTATGATAATTATGAGAAATCATGCCAAAGTACGATTACTTTATGGAAAAAGGTGGGGCACGAATTTTGTGACATCATGAAAGGTTGAGCTGCATAAGAATTTGATGGGTATTAATTGCAAATTTCATTGCAAGTCTTGTCAAAGTAAAAGTGACACATTTGTAATAGATTTTCCACCCGCTCATATCTGTTCTTGGGTTTCTGAGAGATCACTCCCCATAATTACCCCCCTTGTCTTGTATGAGTGCTCATTTAATCATTTTGAGCTCTCGACGCCAACTAGTAAGCAAGGAAGGTGGAAGTTTGAACTCAACCAAAAATTGTAAGTGTGTTATCTCCCACTTTGTCATTTCTGTGCCTAACTTTTATTTGAAGTTTTTTTGGTTTAGTTATGTAAATCTGTATCTTTTAAATCAAACCATGATGCTCTTCTGCCCCAAAATGCCTAAGCTTGAAAAATCTTTCCTTTTGAGCTCCCTTCCTGAAATTTGGGATACTTTCATTGTAAATAAAAACCTAGGGGATGTAATTGAGCAGGCGAGAGATGTTCAATCTAGTCTCATACATCAAAAGTTAGCCAGTAGTGGTTTATTGGAAGCCGCTACCTTCCCACCAGTTATTGAATGCCCAGAACTAGTTGTTAAGTGCGCAAATCACTACGACCCTAACACTAGATGCATAAAGAAAGTTTTAAGGGAGGTGTTAGTAAGAATAAGTAGGAGAAGTGTTAGTGCAGCCCTGAGAATCCCTCATAAAGAACCCTATGAAACATGGAACTTTAAGGAATTTGAGTGTCTATATTGTCACAGAAAGAAAGATTATGACTCCATTGTGGCTCAAACTTGGTTTTTAAGACTAGCTGAAGGACACTCAAGATTGCATAAGCCATTGACAATTGAACATTTTATTAAAGAAATAGTAGACATTGTGTTACTTCTAAATAGGGTCAAAGGCAATGATCACACCTTTTATTGGGAAAGTTGGACGTATCTTTTCATTCTGAAGATTGTTGAAGGTGAAAATTTTATTGATTGGGCAGATTTAATAGCTAAGAATTTACATAGAGGCCTCATAGCAGTAGGTAATTTCAACTCATTCTTTATGTATTCCTTCCTAGTCTATATTTTAGTGGCATCCAAAGAATGGGAGGGACTTCCACATATGCCCTGGACAGAAGAGATGACTATCTACCAATACTACAAAGACATTCATGCAACTGAATCTTGCAACGAATTTGGGAGGGTTAATGATGTCTTTCTTGGGAGGTTAGTTTTTGAGCTCCAAGGTCATGAAAATCACAAGCTATCAAAGGAATCCATGCAAGCTATTAAAATTAATGGTTGTTTTCATATTCAATTCCCTAAATTTACATATCTTAGAATGGGGGGTTTTTTTGGTGAACCACTTAAGTTGCCATGTTACTATTTAGAGAGTACTGTTTTATCAAAAATATGTAGGCAGCTCATTTTTGTGTTTGACTCCTTAGAAAGTACAAAGACGTTAGTCTCATTCTTGTTCCCTATTGAAATTGGTCACTACAGGTGTTCAAACTACAATCAGGCCAAGTTAGCACAACCTACATTGTCATGTTTATGCATCAAACCATATACTCCTAGAAAAGAGTTTGATTATGCAAGATTTGCTAGGGATACTTTTAGGCATGCATCTTCATTAACCTATGTTCCTCATCTAGAAGATTATTAGGAAAATTGTCCTAATGACATTTGAATTCAAAAAGAGATTATGGTCCAAATTGATAGTCAATCAGATCAATATGTTTAAGGCAGATCTCAATACCCATGGGATAAAAGAAGATGAAGCTAAGGATGTGATTGACCCATTCTATGTTGAACAAATTGAATGCATAGCTATCCCTGAGCTTGAGTGGACTAAGAGGGAAGAAGATGACCTAATGTCCCATACTTCAAAGGTGTTGAAAATAATTGAGAAATGGTTGAAATCAAAGAATGTTGAATCAACCACTCTCAAAGTCCCAGAAAAATACTCGAGAGCTAAGCACAAAAAAGCACAGCCCAAACCTAAGGCCATCTCTAACCTTGATGTTGTTGACTCTATTGTAGGTTCTCCTCAAGTTGAAGCTGAAGTCGAAGTTGAAGTAACTCCCAAGCCACTTCAATTTCAAGTTCAAGAAGAGGTCCAAAAGTTCAAAACGGTAACTCATTCTAACACTAAGAAGGTAACATTGAGCAAAGAAAAGAGGACAGTCACAGTTGACCTAGATCCTATCGAAGCAAAGGCAATTTTGAAGTAGTATCTCATTTCCCTCGTGGCTGATAATACCTGAGATCCTCAAAAGTCTCCTAAAACAATCAATTTTCTCAATCTGATGCCTTGGCCTTAGCAAAAATTCCTCCTATAGTAGGTAAAGAACCTACTACCCCTAAGTGGCTAGAAACTTCTGTTAAGAAGAAAAAGGAGTTTAGTACCAATATCCATGCCTATTGATGACCTAGTCAGCAAATGCCTAGGAAAGCCTTCAAAAACTAAAAGGGCCAAAATTGAGTCTAGGTTGAACTTTGATAAAAACTTGGGACACTAGACAACTAAAATAGCCAAGCCACCAGAAGGTAGTTCCCATGAAAACCTCACTCATTGAGACTATCATGTATCAAAGATTGACCTTGGAAAGGGGAGTCATGTTGTTGATATGAATATTTTTGAGGTTTCAAACAAGAAGATAGCAGATAGAGTTTGGAAGGATGCTTAGGACAAGCAGGAAATGAAAGAGACAATGAAAAGCATGGCACAATATATCAATGTCATCCTATATCCAAAACCCAAACCTCTAAATAAGATGTCATCCATGGTGGATGTATCCTCTTTAGCCAATCAACAATTTCTTGACAATCTACAAAAGTGAAAAGTTGTTGCAAAAACATCCGAAGAATGGTTGTAGTTTGTCCTAAAAGAAACTGAGCAACAAATTAGACTTTTGGACAAGGCTTCGAAGGAGATCATTGTCATTGTTAAAAAGGTGGAGTCCACCAATGAAGGTTTTGAAAAAGAGAGAAATAATTGGGTGAAGGTGGTGCTTTGAATTGAATAAATTCAGGGATTTGGTTTGCAAAATTTAAAGTTGAATGCCTTGTCACTGGTCTTGATGATAAAACCTTACATGTGATTAAGGATTGCATCGAATGTAGGAATGAGGCACTAGTCTAGGCAATCATCAAAATCAAAGAAATCTTGGATAGCCTCAGGCTTGTGGATGAAATCATTCAAGGTGATTTGAAGTGGTTCAGTAAGCATTGTAGAGGAAAATAGAATGACTCCATTACCCCTGTGGAAGAACTGATCAGTAAAATCCAAAGGAAGTTCCAAGAGGTCCAAGACAAGAAGACACCATGTAGGTAGGATTTCTCTAATGTTCCTCATATTGAGGCTATGATGATAATCAATTTGAAGCATTTGGAGATGCACACAAAGAAGATGACATAACTAAAGAGAGAAAAAGAGATCTAGAAATAGAGGATGGCGTATATCGGCTTACCTCATCAATTTGTTATCTCTACATTTTCAACCGCATATGAGACATGGAAAGCCACAAGAATTGTGGCCAGTGTGGACAGTTCCTCCTGATGTGTCACATGATTGATGGGCATTTCTTTTTTCTTTCCTGTTTTACTTTCTAATGCTTTTCAATTAACATGGTTGTGTTAATGTATAGACAATTTACTCCTGGCGGGATAATTTTGGATAACTATCTAGCCCTATGCCTATATATATGTAATGGATGATATTTGATAGGGTTAACCTCTCTGTAGACAAAAGAAAAACTTTATTGGTATATATTGTTATTCCCCTACTTTTGAATTTTACTCATTTCCAACCTATGTAAAAACATTTTCATTTTCTAAGAAAAAATGACTATCCTTTTGTTGTGACATCATTCCATTTATCTAGATAAATATTCACTAGTTTATACCTCTTTAATTATTGAGAAAGAAAAAAATTTATAGTGCATTAGAAACATATTATTCAAATAATTCTTAATGAAAAAATTCTCCATATATAATTTTATCTTAAAATATGTAACAACATAAGATAAAATATGTAACAACATTTTCATCTGAAAACTTTATTTTTAGAACATATAACTTAGTCATCATTCTAATTTCAAAAAAACCTCTCCTTCATGCCCCCATACTGCTCACCTATGTGCTCACTTATGTGTGGAAATAAGAATATTTTTTCTAAAATCTGCATATATCTATCCCTTTTATTATATGTCAATTTTATTGGATCACACATTGAAATCACTAAACAAATATGGCTTAAACCTATTTCTATGATACAACATTGATTCATTAAGGGCACCCGAAGAAGAACTTCTCAAGTATTCATTACAATGAAATTCTCACGATTCATGATCCAATCACTGTCCAAAGAGCTGCAATAAACAAGATCAGCTTTACAGTATATAGTAAATCAAATGGTTCAATAATGTAAAAACAAAGGCAAGCACAAAGATCACAAGAAGAAACAATTGATAAAATAGAAAACAAAAATTATTTCTAATGTTTATGTGGGATTTCAACATGGTAAATAGTAAAACATATTAGAACAAATATGGTGAGTGTTGGAAGAGAGATCTGCCTTATCATGAATTTGATAGACAAGATATATGTTTTAGGTCATTTTCCAAGTAACGATGCTATAAACTAGAGATAATGTGAATTTGTTCCATTGAAAGTAAACCAGCTACAAATTGTGTAACAGCATGAAACTATGAAACAAAAGGTTTGTGCATCTTTATTAAAATGAAATCACCAGTAGTGGCGCACTACAAAAGGGAAGTGCTTTGAACAAAATATTCGATGATCAGTTTATTATTCTAAGCATTATATTCTACTTGCCTCAGTTCTTGGAGTGGTGAAAAATGGATATGTTAATAATAAACAAAATAATAATAATAATAATAATAATTTAAACAAAAAAAATCTCTTTGTAATATTTTCATTTTTGGAGGGTCACCTAATAATATTCTAACAAAAACTTACAACATCCTAATATTTGCATTGCTACCTAATAAATATTATTGGCATTATGAAATACAATGATATTATTCTTTGTTCCGACTTCAAATACCTTTTCAGGAAAAATTTAGTCTCTCATATATGTGAGAAGTAACACAGATTTGACCAAGATAGAGGAATAATTAAAGATAATGAAAGATATCTCTATAAATATAATCGCACTAGCCATAATGGGAAATAAGGAATGGAGATGCAAATGACAATAGAAAGTAGTTGCAGAGTGCTCAACATGGGATCCATTTCTCTTCAGAGCCTGCAATAATATCAAAGATCAATTTTCATTAATTCCATTATGTAATATTAAAACATAAAAGAAATTCACCAAAAACTATTCACATAACTCTCACTCTTCCCACAACTCACAAAGTATGGGAAAAATCATAAACAAATTACGTTACTGCACAGGAGCGAACTACGATTCAAGACACAAGTAGGCAAAACATGCATCATCGGTTGACTATATTGTTTATGTGTTATTTTTGCCAAATGACTATATTGTTCTTAAAAACCAGAAACTGGCATATAATAGGGATTCTAATTAATGTTGGACAGGTCAAAGGAGTTTCAGAAGAAGAACATATGATAATGAGTCATTTTTCTCTACTCTCTACTACTTCTATTCATGGCATTAGAGAATGAAAAGAATTGTAGCAATCTTGGTCCAAAGAGCACCAAAGACTTAGTGCATGTAAAGAGGAAAAAATTGCCAAACAAATAAAGAAAAATGATTTATGGAGCTGTAGAGAGATTAAGAATACCACATAATCAATATTTAAAAAAATAGTAGTAGATAGTTTCACACACTGCACCCTAGACTAAGGATATCACTGTTGGTTCTCATTATTATCATACCAAATTTCATTGTGGTAGTTAAACATTATAGGACGTTCCCAATTCTATTGTGGATATTTGAAACTTACAAAATATAGACAATTAAATTTTTGTAATTGGAAATTTCTAAGCATAGACAATGGAGCATGCATGGTATTTTTTAAAAAATCAATATAGTTGGGTTCACTTATGCATATTTTTCTTGCTGCTTCTGTCTTGATTCTTAGTTCAGCAACCCTTTTATTCTTCAACTTTTCCAAATTTCTTTCAGACATAGTTTTCTCGTTTGTATCCGTCGGCCTCAGTGCTTAAACTATATGAAAAAATGATTGTTAAAATACAAAATGAAAGAAAAATATGACAAAGTGATAGTTAAAATTTAAAAAGTTAGAGAAAAATATATGTTGGCTAGATATGCTTAAAAAAGTTGCATATGAATTTAGTTTCTTCTTCAATGGCCTTTTCAGTGCAATTTTTAAAAAAAATTATGATCAAAAATTTCTCTATTTAGCTTTTGGCTTCTTGTTTTTAGAGAATGGTATAAAGTGCCAACACAATGTAGAAATTGAAATTTCTAAAGGGCACTTGAGGTGTCAAGCAAGGTGGAATTCTTGCATGCAAATGATACGTCTTTCAATCTGTACAAGGTCACTTCAAACATGGAAACAAACACGTTGCAAGAAGGGAAAACGTTCTCCCCATTTAATCTGTACAATGCCACTTGAAACATAGAAACAGACACGGTGCAAAAAGGAAAACATTCTTCCCTGGTGACCCTTCTAAAAAAATGTCAATTGAATTATCTAAACATTTCTCTTAATATTTGTAGTGAAAAATAGAAATGGCTACCAGAGAAAAAATTCAACCAATGACCAAAAAGAAAAGTAATTTAAATTAATAACAACAACTAATTTAGTTTTTCCTACAAAACTATAGTTTTAGGCAAGATTTTTAGAAATTGCATGGTTCTCAAAGCCCAAACTAATGCTCCAAAAAACTACTGAAAACTTTAGTCTTCACCTTAACAGCAGGATTAATAAGGAAAACTAGAATGGAAAAATCCATCGTATCCTGCGAGGAGTTTAACTTGTTTCCCACAGTGGTTTCCAAAGCTACTCACATCATCTACTATCAA
The DNA here is from genome assembly GCA_028749045.1 of Cupressus sempervirens. NCBI lineage: Eukaryota > Viridiplantae > Streptophyta > Pinopsida > Cupressales > Cupressaceae > Cupressus > Cupressus sempervirens. The sequence goes on from CM053792.1 coordinate 832,557,544, forward strand.
ATTATCATTTGTTTGCACATTAGAAGACCCAGCTCAGATGTAGGATAGCATTTCATCTCTCTCAAAACTTATCTTCAACACCTCTGCTTGTGTGGCTGCCAACTGGGATTCCAGCTCAGCAATTTACATCTCCAATTTCTCAACTTCTGTAGAAATATGTTTCCTCTTCCACCAACGTTTACTTCTGGTCAATTGTAAGTTTTGTAATCTTGGCTCTTGAAATAATTTTGTTGTTAAAAGGTCTTTTTCAATTTGCTTTAGCAAGTTTAGATTCATACAGAGGGGATACAATGAAACTGACTTGGGATTTACCAAATATGGTGAAATTCCAGTAACAATTAGGTATAATATTTAGTAACCAAATAAATTAATGTGATGCACTGAAGTTTAAGATTCTTTTATGAAAATTTAATTTTTACCAATTCTATATTTTTTCCCTATTTTAATAAAAGTGAAAATAAGGGTGGTTAGAAAGGTTTTGATATTATTCCAGACCCTATTAAGATATGGGGAAAATCAAATGATTAAGATTGGTTTTTTAATTATTGTTCTAGTAATATTTATATTTAATTTACTATAATTTTAATTTTAAAAAGGGGTAAATGTCTTTGATTTAGGACACGGCTATCCTTCCTACAAATTGCATCATTGACTAAATTTCAAAAAACAAAAACACAATGAATTTTTTTGAAAATTTCAACATTTGATCTTCATGATATGTATATTTTGTGATCGAAAACATTTTGTGATGGAAAACAAAAAAAAGATTGAGATTAGCCAACGCCTTTGATTTAGAGGTATGAATAGGTAAGGTTGCAAATGTGGAACCTCTTCCCATTTAAACATTCAAGAATAGCAACTTACTGGAGTTTGAACCTTGATGACAAGGAAAACACTAACACAAATTAATCATCACAACATGTCAATGCCCTTAGACTATGTGATGATTAATTTAATATGTTGTGAAATTTAATGTAAAACTAGATTCTTGATAAAACTTTTCTTTTTACAAATTCTATTACTTAAGTACTTTTATAAAATTTTGAAGAAAAATTTTTATTTGAAGACTTCTTGAACTAGAAATTTATTAAATAAACTCATTAATAATCTAATACACTCAATTTAGTTAAGATTAAAGATGTCCTTAAGGAACTTTCTTTTTACCAACTCTATTTCTTACTCATTATTGCAATGTTAAAAAATAAATCAAAACATATCATATGAAACTAATTACTTTTAAGAAACAAGTTCTTACATAAAAGTTGTGTAGTGAACAATCGTTATGAAGATGTTACGTTAAATTTAATTAAATATAAGTTTTTTTTATTCATTTTCTCTTGAGAATATTTATGGAATTAAAAAACCAATTTACTTAAGAACTTTTTTATACTAACTAGCTCATCTTTCTAGTATCAAAGTCTTTCTTTCACTAAATGCAAACTAATTAAAAAATTATAACATTCTCATGGTCTTATCTACAATTATCTAATATCTCATTTTCTTTTTAAATTGATGGTTTGGGTAGGCACTTGGATGATAAATTATGATTGAAAAAGTCTCTCTTTTACTAAACGTAAACTAATAAATTTGTTTCTTACCTTCTCATGGTCTTATCTACAAATATCTAATATTTCTCTTTTTTTTATTGATGGTTCATACATTTGATTGATAAATTATGATTGAGCAAGAGTCTATTTTTACTAAATGAAAATTAATGGATTTTTTTAACCTTCTTATGGTCTTACCTAAAATTATTTAGTATCTTATTTATTATTAATAATTGTTAAGGCATTGTATGCAAGAAAACTTAACATGTTGGGAGCATGTGTAAACAAGCAAAGTTAGTTGTACATGTATAGAAATGATTCAAACAAGATCAAAATACAACTATTCTACTTGAGTTTTAAAACTATACAACCAAAAGATTAGAATCCTCATGCAACCTCAAAGCAGCTCAACAAGGGCACCCACAAGAGGCCTTGTTGGTGTGTTCAATAGTGAGGGATGTGGATGTGCTCTCCCAAACACAACTATTTGAATCCCAAAATGATTTGAAATGACATGCAAGATGTATGAAGCTAACTAAATATGAAGAGAATACTTCAAACAATGGTTATGGTTACAACCATGCTCAAAGAATTCAAGGATAATGAATGTGGATGTAAGAAAAAAAACTAAGTTAACCATGCAACAAACTAAAACTAGCAACTACTAAAGGTTAGCAAAAATGCATAAAATTACTAAAGAGCTCTAGAATTACATTAGCATGATAACAATGCAAATGATGGAGATGGAAAATGCTTGAGACAAGGGCTCTATTTATAGACTTAAGAGAGACCTTGAGGAGGTGCCATCTATATGGTATCCATATAGGTGCCACAAGGGAGACACATGGGCTAAGGAGACAAGCCATACAAAGGTCAACATAAGCCTTTTTGGTGAAAGAGATGGCTCAAGGTTTTTTCACACATATGTGAACAACCTTGGAGAAAGGAAAGGGGGACGAGTGTGTAAGAGTGTAAGAGGTTTTTTGGATAAAATAATAAAATGGAGTCTTTCTTGGATTTTGAGTTGCTCAAACCTGTGTGAGAAAATACTTAGGGACTAAAAGGTGTTTAGAAAAGTGTTTAGGATTAATTAAGTGGGATTAACTAATGGGTAGGCTTAGAAGGATGAAAGTGATGGGTGTAGACTAGGTTTTAGGATGGGATTAGGATTAAATTAAATAGAATTTTTACTTAATCTAAGGATTAAATAATTTAATAGTGTGAGATTTATTTAAAAAGGGATTTATAGAGCACTATACATTAAATAAATTTAATAAATTAGAGAGGATGCATTTAAATTAAATTTAAATACATTAGGGAAGTGAACCTATTTAATTAAGTAAATCTAATTAATTAAGTAGAAGAATATGACCAATATAATTAATTAATAAATAAATAATTATAATGTCAAAATAAATATTAAATAAATTAATATAGCTTTTGGGATGATTTTAAGTGTCTATGGGCACTTTGATGATAAATTATGATTGAGCATGAGAGTAGTATTTTGAAATATATTAGTATAATAGCATTATGTTAGTCTTATATGAAACATTCTTTACTTCTGGATGATATATTTTTATTTGAACTCTTTAATATTCCTTAAGCAAAGGTAATCAAGAGAGTTCTTCCAAATTATTTTTTTGTTTTGGAACTACAAATCAATAGAGATGAACCATTTTTTTCAGCACTCTAACACTAGCTTAAGGTGGAATAATCAATCTATTGGATCTTACAAAATTTTCTTCTCTAAAAAAGCACCTAAACAATTATTTCTTTCATGGAGTCAAAAAGTTTTTTTGGGGGGAACCAAGTGTTGGGATTAAAGATAGAGTAACTGAGAGGGGGGGTGAATCAGTTACTAACAAAAACTTTAATTACAGATCCCTTAGATGTCTTAAAGATCTAGTTACTGTTGATACTTAGTAAATATAACAAAATTGTTGTAACTTGGTAAATTAAACGGTTACTTATCTTCAAGCAATCATGCATGCAATTGAAAACAAAATGAACACAAGAGACACCAAATTTAATGTGGAAACCCAATATGGGAAAAACAACCAAGTAACTAGTTACCAATTTTCACTTTTCTGAAGTGAGCCCTATTAGGAGCCAACCTTGTTAAAGGTTACAATACACACTGTTAGGTGTGACCCTGTTAGAGGATTTTGATCACCCTGTTAGGAGTGGCCTTGCTAGAGGTCTTTAGAACAAACTCAACTAAACTGTCACCTTGTTAGAGGATTTACAAAATGGCTATTAAACCAACTCTATTAAGAGATTTGAAATCACTGCTACAATTGTTAGAAAGAAACAATGAATTGACCTGAACAAGATGAAACTAAATTTGTTGATTACAGGTCTCTATTCTATATCATTAGATCCTCCTTGATATAATATGGCTTTGCTACTCCTCAATGATCTCTGATCATCCTTCAAATTTGCATCCACAATAATTAGTCCTCATATCACATCAATTCCACTTCCACACTTAGAATTAGCAACTCGACATCTTATTTATACCATTCAGATTATCAAGTTAGCTCATTCTCATGTTATATTTACCAATAAACCATACATCAGTCGGCTACAAATATTACTTTAAAAAATAGATGTTATTTCAAAAATCAATGAAATCCTTCACTGGCAGACCTTGCTCGGTAAATACTACTTCCAAAAATTTCCTGAGTTAACTGTCATAACTCCGTTAACATTGCATCATCTACAAAATCCTTTGGCTACCGAGTTGACTTGGTAAGAACTAAATTCCTTCTTTGTCTATGAGAGCTCGATAAAAACTATTTTTTCCATAATTCCCTTTGATGACCGAGTGAGCTCGGTAATAACTAAATTTCCTTGATTAACCTTGAAAGCTCGGTAACAACTGTCTACTCGGTAGACTCTGCAAATTTTCTTTACTTAACCTTCTAGGCTCGGCAGACTCTGTCTTTTGCCTTGCTGACCATCTGAGCTTGGTAGACTCTATCTTTTGCCTTGTTGACCATCTGAGCTCGGTAGACTCTGTCTTTTGCCTTGCTGACCATTTGAGCTCAGTAGACTCTGTCTTTTGCCTTGCTGACCATCTGAGCTCAGTAGACTCTATCTGATGACTGATATGACATTTTTGTGACATCAAAGACAACACACAATTGAACAATTGTATCCAACAATCTCCCTCTTTGGCATTGATGGCAACACAACATGCCATAGCAGAATGAAATTTGAAAACAAGTCTTTACTGGCATAATACTTGACTTTCTTCTTCAAACAAAACAAACTCCCTCTTTCATAATAATCTCTCCCTCTTACAAAAACTCTTATTATTTTGCAAATTTCAGAAAGATATGAGAGTATACTCTCCCTCTTTGACAGCACATGCCAAAGACAACACAAATCAACTGAATAGCATTGTACCTGATGTACTAATTCATATACAATGTCTTCATTGGTTTGCTTGCATCAACTGGTAGATCTTCAATTATATTCCTATTGATGCATCACTAAAATTGTATTTTAGTGAGCTTCAAATAGGGGAATGACCCCTAACTTACCTCTAAGATACAAGAATGCATCCTTAGGTAAAGGTTTTTTGAATATGTCAGCAATTTGTTCCTTTATATGGACATATTCCAATCTGATTTCCTTTTCTTCTACCAATTCTCTAACAAAGTGATACTTTATGGCAATATGCTTGGTTTTTTAATGCATCAGTAGATTCTTGAAGATATTAATTGCACTTGTGTTATCACAAAACATAACAACAGATTCTTTTATTTCTTTCTTCATACCTTCTAATAATTGTTTAAACCACACAATGTTTGAGTAGTTTACTGCTGCTACAACATATTCAGCCTCTGCTATGGATTAGGATGTACAATTTTGCTTTTTACTTGTCCAAGAAACCAACGTTTTTCCAAGAAAGAAATCTCCTCCACTTGTGCTCTTTCTGTCATCAACATTCCCTACCCAATCTGCATTAGTGAACACCTTTAAATCTAGATTTCCTTCAAGTTTATACCATAATCCATAATCTTTAGTTCCTTTTAAGTATCTCATGGGGTAAGTGCACCAAGTTGTGGTGCCAAAAGGGGGGCATAAGTGGACACCTTTTTCCTGAAATCTGCAAATTTTGAACTTCAACAAGAATTTGAAGATAGTTACACTCAAAATTTTAAGATATGACAAAAACAAAAGTCGTAGTCCTTTGAATCTAGTTTCTAAACTACTAATATTTTTTCAAAATGGTTTAGTTTTAGGTCCTCAAAAAAGGGGGCCACAAAAAGTGGTACTGTTTATTCCAAAAAAATATAACACAGTACAAAGTGTGCCCCCCCTAAAATTTTAACTTTTTTTTTGAAATTCTTTAATCACTCTAGTCAAAGTTACTTAACACTATGTAGTTTATCCCAATTTTTTTGGGTAATTTTATAATGTGTATTTTTTTTTAAAGAATTTTTTAACTAGACATATCTAAAAAACGTGAAATATATGTGTGCTCCCCTAGAAATAATTGAAAACTAATCTAAAATCAAAAAAAAAAAAATTCAAAGTGTGTAGAATGGAGTCTAGTTTCTAAAAAACTAAGTTGTTGCAAAATTCGATGAACAAGGTAAAATCTATAGCCCAATTAGTACATGGTGGTTTTTGACAAAAAATGAACATACATTCAAAAGAAATTATAGATGAAAGGTTTGAAATAGTTCAAATTAAAAATAAATCATATGGTTAGATAGCTAACATAGAGAACTATAATGCTATGTAACCTGATCTTATCGATACCCAACCACGAGGAATCTTGAAGGGGAGCACAAAAGAAAAAGCAATCATTTTTTGTATGTTTGTTGGAAAACACGTCTTAGACCTGTTTATAAACTCCAAACTTGTGGGTTGGATCTCCAAGGAAAAACCAAGCCTTAGGCTTTGGTTTAATGCAAAGCTTTCAATAGCGCATGCACCCTATAGTGTGCACATACTATAATGTGCACGCACTATTTAACTTTGTAAGCCACATAGTGTCAACCGCATAATTTTGCATCTACCAAGTCATATAGTGCTAACCGAGTTCCTACTACTCAAAGTGATTAGTGTGGACTAAGCTTCAATATCAAACGAGTGCTAGAGTCTACCAAGTGTTCATAGTATTTGTTGAGTGCCAAAACATCACCAAGTTGTCTTCAGAACCGGAGTTACAGTAGTAGACTGACTTAGTGAATTATGATAAATTTGGTATTGTAGCTGACTCTAGAAGGTAATTAAGTGGATTGGTAAGTATGTACTATATTATATGCTCTCCAAAGCAAGTAGTGTGTATGTGAAAAAGTAAGAAGTAGATGACTGAGAATTGAAGAAGGCTATAGGTAGTATAAGGAAAAGTAGAGACTTATCTATCACAATCAAGCGATCATTGTTATTCAAAGGCATCTCATTTAGCAAACCAAGTTGCAGATCAAATATCATCCATTGATTCATCCTAATAGGTGCATCAATTAAATCCTTTAACAAGTTGGACTTAATAGTCTCATTCCAAATCTCTTAATAGAGTGCATACTTCATTGTATATTGTAAATCCTTTCACAAGGTGGACCTAATAGTCCTTGTTACTCCTAATAGGGCAGTTCACCAGAAGTGGTCAATTGTAAGCTTTAACAAGCTAACTTTATACTACAATAATAAAGCTTGTGAGTACCATCCCCACCTCAGTTTTACTTTCTATTTGGGAGGTTTATGGGTTACCAAATATTGTGTTAAAGTGTTATGAATGTTTTATTTCTTTTACTCTTTCGTGTATGCAATTAGACCAGATTACATGGTGAATGTTTAATTGGTGAATTAAAGTATATGTTTTATCGATTCCTAATCCCCCCCCCCCCGGCCTCAATCACCTAGTCTATATTACATTTCCAAAAGATGTGTCATGTGTTTTCCATGATAAATTTTAATCAATTTTTGTTTGTGTTTTCCAGTTGCTTGTATAGAATTAAGGTGATAATTTTGATCAGTTGTCTTTTGATGCTTTCCAGTTGCTTGTAAAGGATTGAGGTGGATACTCTATTTTATCTATAGGTGTTTTCTTATTACTTATAAAGGACTGAGATGAAAATTGTGATTTTATGAGTTGTACTTTTATGAGCCTAGGGTAGGTAATCTATGTGTATGTTGGGAAGTGTCTTGCAATGGAGGTTGGAGCCTTAAAGAGGTTCCTAGGTAACCCATTACAAGTTGTTTAAAGAAGTGATATCATTTCATTAAATGAGAGTAAAATAAATTAATAAGAGTCACTGTTTTTCCTCGCCCATGTCTTGAGTGCTAGCACAGGCTAGAATGGGAGTAAAGAGGATGCTTGGTTGTGACCTTGCTTCATTAGTATGCCTTGTATGTATGAAAGGATACTAATGTTACGTAGATACACTAGGGGGGTGAAGTCCAAAGAGATTTCCAAGGTAACCTTACACTTTTCTCATGTGATGACACTTGCCCACTTACATACTAGATTTCCTACATGTCTATGTTGCCTCTAGGATTAGATGATATTGGTGTCTTCATACGCTTTGAGATAGTTTTCTATAAGTTTTTTTGTTGACCTAGATATTGGTTATGACTTGTGGATTGATATTTGTATAGGACTTGAGATTATCTCCTCATCACAGTACGAGTGGGCCATTTAAGTTCCACAATGTTAGGTGCTAGTGTTTCTTATACCATTGAGATCTGATAGTTGGATATCATTGCTAGATGTACTTGTGCAATTGTAACTTTCATTCTAATCTTTTGTTTTGATGGTTGGTTGTATTCTATTATACTTTACTTGATTATTAAAGATCTTATGAGATGATGTATTTCATTGATGATGTATATTCTTTAAGCTTTTCATACCATGTGACTTGTATAGTGGGTGACTATGCATTCTAGTTATGTTAAGTGGTATCTTATGTAATTGTATATTATTTAATTGAATTTGTACTTGTGGTTATTCCATGATGTGGATTTTGGTTTTATGTTATATTTAATATTAATAAACTTATACATGTGAATCAATGTCATGGAACCCTTAAGAGATGTTATCTATTTTGGATGGTTGTATGTATGTGAGTTATTGCTTCATCTATACTATCTATTGATGTTATTATCTTTAAAAAAAAATGTTTGAAAAACTTAGTGAAACTTTAGGTTAATTTCTTTTGGTTTCCTATTGGGGTGTTACAAAGATACTTTAAATAAAAATATAGAATAAAAATATTGAATTATAATGCAACATTTCATCTAAAATTGAGTACTACAATATTGAGCTAAAAACATTATATTTATAACAAAAATGTATAATAAATTTATAGAATACTCTAGATTAATGTTTGGTGATTTTTAATGAATTAAGTTGGCATGGGTGGCTCGAGAGAGCTGCACATGTTGTTTATGATATTCTATACATTTCTTGATCTATGTGGACCATGTTGGCTAGCATAATAATTTCTTTCTTTCAAAATGCCCACTAAATTAATCGTATTAACTAATCTATACATGTTATGAAATATCTAAATGTCTCCACATAATATAGAAATGATGCGTCATGGCCTAAAACCTTGTAACCTACCCATTCACAATAATTTATTTATTGAATACAATGGTTATAATTCACTAGAATC